>OY978215.1:12780920-13220920 GCA_963854785.1 Vaccinium vitis-idaea
GTTTTGTGAAACAATTGTAGTTGGGTTTAGATTTGCAATTGATGGAACAGTGAAGACATGCGTGACGACAGGAGGATGGTTCGTTGGATGGGTTGTTGTTGCTGGCATTGCCACGGCCACTGGCGTGGCTGATGTGACCGGTTGAGATTGAGGTCGCGGCGGTGGTGGCGGTGGTTGTGGTGGTAGTACTGAAGGCGGGGCCTGGTTTTCGAGGGCTTCTAATTGATCGAAGAAGCGATAGGTTTTGCCGTCGGGTTTGGTGGATCGGCCTTCCTTGGTTCGCCGGTGGTACTTGTAGACGTTCTCGAATTTCTCCTTGCATTTCTTGGCACTTCTGTGGTACCCCAGCTCGGCTAGTTTCCTGAAAAACCAACAGTTGGGGGAATTTGTGTTTCTGGTTTTACATAAATTTTGAATTTATCAATAAAACAAAAAAAATTAACAGCATTTGCACATAAGATAAAGATGATTATTGTAACTGTTTAAAGTAATCAAAAACAAGAGAAGATTTAGGAGAGAAAAAGGGGGAAAGGAAAAAAGGTGAAAGAAAACAAGAGGAATATGTGTGAGTGAAGAAAGACTTGGGAGAGATCAAAGAGAAACTCCAACCACATTTTTTTTCCCCACAAAAAATAGAAATTCAATCAATTTTGGTGTCCATCTCAGCTGAATTATGGTGAAGAAGATGTGAAAATGAAAGGTGGAAAAAAATCAAAAGATTAAATTCATTTTTTTCTCTGAAATATTACAGCTGAATTCCGCGGAATTTGAATGAGGAGATAAACATGAAATTCAACCATATGGGCCACGTCTGATTAGCATGGGAGCTGAATTGTGGTGGAGGAGAAGTAAAAGTACAAGAAAAACAAATCAGAAGGTTGATTTCGTTGTCTTCGAGCGTAATTCAGCTGAACTTTCTTGCTAACTAAATTCCAAGTACCCGGAATTCAATATCGCATTCCGGGTATTCGTGTGAGGAGATCAAAGAGGAACTTGGACCACATATTTTTGTGGGGAAGGAAACATAAAATTCGACCAAATCTGAATCCCACCTCTGCTGAATTGTACAGAAAGAAGGAAGTGGTCTGAAATGAATTCCACTTCAGCTGAATTGTACAGAAAGGAGAAGTGGAAAAATACACAAATAAAAAAAGATCAAATTCATGTTTGCGAAAGCAATTCAGCTCCAGTAAACCCAGATGCTGTAACCCAATATCCAGATTTCAAAAACCCATGGAAGTGATTCAAGTGAACCACAAAAGAAAGAAAGAAAGAAAATCGAACCGGTGAATTGAAGGCGAAAAATTCAGTTGAGTTGCGATTGGATCGGCAGATCTAAAAAAGCCCAGCTCGAAAACATGACCTTTTTTTTTTTTAATCAAAAAATCAGTTGAAAAGAAAAAAAAATAATAAAATCATCACCTGGAAACTTCATCCCATAATGGTCCTTTAAGGCTGGAATCACGAAACGCAACGTCCATATCTGACCGTATCTGCAATAAAGCCAGCGTTTCCTGCCTCGGCCACCGGTTTCCGCCCGAATTCCGGTCACTCTCCTCCATCCTCAACTTATCCTCTTCACTAAACCCACCTGAACTAGTCCCAGCAACACCAACAGCTTCACCTCCACCACCACCACCGCTGTCTCGGGCTTCGGTCGCGGTGGCACCACCGCCATCGCCGGAGTTCCCTAACATGGCAGAAGCGGCCAGCATGGGATGGAGGGGGGAAGAAATGGGGTCCTGGGTTTTTTCCCTTCTCTCTTCTATGAAGCAGTTACAGACTGAAAAAAATAAAAATAGTATATATGTGAATAGGATGGGTGAATTCCTAAAGGGTTTTTATGATAGATGTGGGTGTGGTGAATTTATTAATTTATTTCGGGGTGGGATCTGCCTGTCAATCTCACCCCCCAAACAGAAATTAAAAAAACCACCCAAAAAGATAAAACAAACTATTCTTTTCTTTCTTTCCTTTTTTTTTTTTAGCTGCAGGAATCTTTAACAATTTTTTTTTTTAGCTTTTCTTTTTTAAAGAACAGCAGATGGGTCACTTGGGTTGTCTCTCGGTAATAATAAAAACGGCTCAGAAAGACTAAAAAAAGAAAAAAGAGAGGTGTATTATATGGGTTTGGATTCTTTTCAATAATTGTCCCGAACACTTTAACAATTTCTCGCGATGTAAAACACTTTCACCAATCTGAATTTTTTTTTCCGGGGAAACTCGCACTTGCACTTGTGAGATAGCTCCAACAACTGTCCGAGACAATTACCGAAAGACAATTAATTTTCTATGGTATAGTAATTGGGGAAAAAATTGATGTGCAGGAGAGGCAGCAACAGCTCTGCAGATGGGGACGATGAGGATAACAAGTAGGTTTTTGTCTGTCCAGCTAAATATAGTTAAAAGCCGGCCCAATGTAGGTCACCTTTGCTTTTGGGGAATTTTGGATTTCAGTGGCTGTTGGCTCCAACTTTAAGATGGGGGAAGGGAGGTTTTGTGAAATGACCATTTTGCCCATTTCTTGTACTTGTACTCCTCCCCCATTGAACTTTGTTAATCATGGAAGCTTAATTGTCCTTTTACATCTAATCACCAGATCAATCTGTTAGAGTAGTACGTACAAGTAATTTGTTTGACGTTGGGTAATTTTTTGGTTTCCCCCAAATTGTTGCCCATATTTTTACGGGTTATTCAATTAACTACGAATCCAAATTCTAAGCACACGTACATAGTTCCATCGAGGTAATTCAATAGTGTTTATTTGTGATGTCATCTAAAAAAAAACTTGTCTAAAATCAGAGATTGATCGATTATCCTTAAATGTAAGATATTCCTAGAGGACAAATTGTTTTGAAACAATTTCATAATCTAGATGAGATTTTTTATCAAACTTAAATCTTTACACTAATTATCTTAATAATGCTAACCATCTTCAAATATACTCCCTCCGTTTCCGTTTTTTTGTCCTAGTTAGCACTTTTTATTGTCCTCAAAAAATTATCCCATTTCAAAATTAAATGGGTAATAGTAAATATCGAGTTCAAGAGATAAACAGATCAAACCAGTAAAACAAATTTTAATTTTTGGACTAACCACAAGACCTCCTGTTGCATTAAGGGAACAGTGGTAATCATGCAAGCCGGGCCCACCGCGACCGCAACAAGTGGCAAGTTCGAACTTTTGTAGATAAGTTTGCATTAAACTCATCTTAAACAATATTTAAGGTGGGGATCAAATTTGCATAATTAATAATTATACTAGTTAGATGGGGGATTCCTTTGTTATTAGGTAAAACGATTTATATATGAAATTGAAGTAAATAGTGACAAATTCAGTTAGGGTGCAACCAACCGTAATAAATGGTATGAAATTCTTGATGGTTTTTAGGATCTTGTAATTCGCAATTATTGAAAACTTGAGGGACCACTTGTTTTTGGTAACATGTACACACACTTTCAAATGCTTCGCTATTTTTGGCACAAACAATTCCCACGTATCCTATGTGGCCATTCTCACTTAATTATGAAAGTTTTCACCTAATTTGTAGTCCCTCCATTCTATTTTGTTTGTCACTGTTTTGAATTCTAAATGTCCCAAATTATTTGTCCAAATTAAAATTGACTCGTAAAAGTTCCATAATTGCCCTCTCTCTTTTAATAAATTGTGTATTGAAAAATTTGCGCCCTCGTTTGATGCTAAAAAATGAGGGGTATTCTTGGAAAGCCAAAGTTTTCAATAGTACTAATAATTACATCCCATAAAAATTAGAATCCCAAAAAACAATCAAACAAATCGGGACGGAGGGAGTATTTTTTTGGCTAAGTATAAAGGGCGGAGGAAGGGGTAGTCGGGCATAGCAACCCTTCTCTGGACGTGAACCTAATTCGTATTTAGCACACTATTAATCAATGGTATGTCTTCCACACTCGCAATTGAGAAATTCATGTGTCTTTTTCGTATCGAACAAATTCTATTTTAGTTATTCTGTAATAACTTGATTTAGTTGTTGCGGAACTCACATAAATGATGCAACATTTTGTTATTATAACTTCTTTAATGTAATTTCCTACTGCTTGAGATAAAAAAAATAATAATAATTAATTGAGCTAAGGTAGTAGCCAAAATATTTGCTTAATTTCTCGCAAGGTTGTACATAGCTAATGTAGTAGCCAATATTAGCTTAATTTTTCGCGAGGTTGCACATAAACTTATTGAGGTAATTAAGCTACGGTTAATTTTTGAAAATAGTGAACATTAAGTTGAAAGTAAATTAACATACAGAAGAAGTCAATCTCAAACCGGCTTCGAACGAATCAAACATCAAACATGACATGCACATTAGATTCTTTTGTGCCGTTATATTCACATAGCCAACTTTTTTCGGCAAAAGCCTGCCATTTACCATATGACAATTATTGACTACAAATAAATTTACTCATCAGTTTACTTAGTTCATGGTCAATTGTATCAAACATGACATTTGCAATAGATTCTTTTGTTCTATTATATTCACATAGCAAAAAATTTTGGGCGAAAGCCTGCCATTTACCATATGTTAGCATCGGGCGTAATACAAAAATTGGTGAGATGAAGACGGATGAGAATTTTTAGTCGCGAGACACTCAATTCCAGGCAATTATTAACTTCAGATAAATTTACTCATCCGTTTACTTGGTTTAAAATCAGTTGTATCCAGCTCTTTACAACCATACAATATTTGAGGTGTACACAGCGCAACATCTATTTCTTCAACAAAGCTAATTTTGCAAGGATACATAATCAATAGAACATATTATCCCATTAAATTGATAGGTATCAGACGAATAGTTCCACTTCTCATATATAATATTGTATATCTCATACTCTGTGAGATGATATTTTCAATGAATTTGTTTTGCACGGGAAATTTTTTTGTAACAAAATACTGAACAATTTAATTATTTAGACACAATTCTATCTGATGGTCATATATAATTATATAAAACGAAATAAATGCGTGGCTCTTATAAAAATACTCCACCAAATTGTTGGGGGAAGCAGAATAATTAATTCCTACAGTATACTGTAGCTGAAGAATCGAAAATTAGAGTACAGCAACATCGAAAAATTAATGTCCCAATCAATAAATAATTCAAGAAAAAAGAAAATAGTGGACCCAATCAATCAATGAGTCATTAAATGCACAAATCCCCAACAAATTATTAGGTGTAAAATCAGATATGCAAGAACATGGGTGTCAAAGTTGGGAAAAAAAAACAAAGAACATGGGCATCACGTATATAGGGGTACTTTCGTCAAGGGGGAAATGGGCACCGTTTATACGGCCGCGGGGATGTCGCACGCTCCTAATTTGTTGTACTGTGCAGCGCATATCGATTATAAAAAATGTTTTCAACAGTTCAAATTTAGAACAAATTATTTGCGCAAAGTGTTTGTTTTAAATTTGAACCGTGGAAAACACTTTTTAATGGTTGTGATGCTGCACTGCATCGTACAGTGCAACTAGTGCGCTGCAGGGTCCCCGGGCCCTGTTTATTCGTAGAGTTCTGATTTTCTCTTGCCCTCATTTTTGGGCCTGATTGGATAGTCCAAATTTCGATCTCTTTTTCTTCCTAATACATAATTGAAAATTATTGAAGGGAACAAATCAAAATATGCAAAATAAATACTCCCTCCGTTCCATTTTAATAGTCTGGTCCAGTGATCTTGAATGCAAATTTTAAATTGTTCTTATCTTTCAATTTACAATATTTAAAAAAAAATTATATAAGAGACCTAATTGAGATTTATCATATAATGTCCATGTTTCCCACAAAATTCATTATAGATTTAATACTATTAACAATTTATAAATTGCATTGAAGATCGAACTGGACTTCTAAAATGGAACAGAGGGAGTAGTTTTTTCCCGCAAGAGAGTAAATTTATCTGTAAAATACTACTATAAACAAATTCAGACCATTGATTGACGAGATATATACTGTCGGATTCAGTCTAATATGAAGACTAAGGAGAATCCATACCATCTTAACCATTTCTAAATTGAGAGGAGGGATTGTTTACTGGGCTTAGACCGTCATATGATGCTTCAATGCCCTTTTCACACAAATTGGCGTGGGAACTTTGTAATGGAACCCGTACCAATTTGTGGTAAAGAATGATTCCGGAACATCATGTGACAATGTCAAGGGACCATTTAGGGGGTGTTCTGCTAAGGGTGTTTTACGAATAAACGGATTTTTCACGATTTTTTATGTGTTATATTGTGAGAGAATGACATTTCTTGATTTTTGAAAAAATTATTTTTTGTTAGTGGAACACCCCCTTAGTGGAATAATTTGTCTAGAGGAAGAGGTGAATGGTACGTAATTGATAATGAGAAGACTACTCACATTCTCTCTCTCTCTCTCTCTCTCTCTCTCTCTCTCAATACTACTCCATGTTTTCTCTCTCTATGTGTCTACATATATATTATATGTATAGTACTAATGTCATGTAAATTGCTTGTCTTTCAAACCATCATTTATTTACTGGGTTTGTTTCATGGACACGCTCCCTGTGCTTCGCTGGCCAGTGGGATTTTATCTAGCTGTTATTAGAGATGCCCTCTCCACTATGCCACTTATTTTTTGAGGTTGTACCGTAGAAATCTCTCAATAATTTAAGCACATAAATATATATTATATGGTTGTACTTAAATAAAGGTATGTGTTGTCTGTTGAAAGTTGGCTTTTACAATTGTTCTAAAGCCAATCACAAGTGGGTCACATGGCACACTCAAGATGTGACCTAATAGTCTATGAAAAAGTAAATAATTGAGTTTATTTTATTTTGGAAAAGGGCGAGAAGTGTATATTATGGGTAGTAATTAATTAACACACTAACTAGCCTTATTTATTTATTTTTTTATATCTACACGTTTTTTCTTTTTTCTTTTTTGAGGTGAAATTAATATTTAGTATTTCACTTGTTCATGTATGAAGGGATTTTCTTGAAAATCATTCACCTTTAATTACTACGTGTTCGTTGAGCTTAAGTCGTCGTTGATCCTGATGGATGTGAAGAAAAAACGGTCACACAACAATCCATTCTATGATCCGAATTGTTTACTTTATTATCTCAATATGTTAATTCTTCATAACAAAAAATCAAATCGTTATTGTTATTACGACTTATAAATTATCATAGAGACATGGACATAATGAACTTTGACGTCCGTTTCTCAAGATTCAAATATAATATGACCAAACATCACTACAAGAAAGTTGAGATACTCCAGCGGCCAAAAGCGCTGGTAAAAGTGCCTTAAAACACTGTTATAGGCTTGGAAGGTCTATACCAGCGCTTGTATAAAGCCGCTGGCGTCTACCCGTTGCTATATCCCTTTACCAGCGCTTTTTGGCAAGCGTTGGTATAGCCTATATTTTACCAGCGCTTGCCACACGCTGGTGTAGACTCCATTTGCACCAGCGTTTTTGGCCGCTGGTATAAACTCCGTTTGCAATTTACAATAAATTATATTGTTTATTTTATTAAGCAATTTACAATAAATCTATGAACATATGAACACATAATTTAAAGATATTTCATAGACACCAAGTCACCAACATAGGAAATTATACTGAAGTAATAATAATTTAAGTTCATCACAACTCAATGGGTTAATGTATTACATCAAATTCTTCCGTCAAAGAACAAAAAAAGATCACTTTTGATCTTATTACATTAATTAAAAATACATTTGCATCAATCTCTACAGGGGAAAATCCTCGAATTCCGTCGTCGCGTCATTTATCCTTGCAACACATATAGTTGTTGACTTGTTGTAACCATCAACATTGAGCATACCCTTCCAAACTCCAGTCGATTCTATTTGATGACCACAAATTGCACTTTTGGAGTTCCACCTGTCAAGTATAAACAGAAACCAAATTAGAGAACCACAAGAAATTTGGAAAAAAAAAAAGAAAAAGAAAAAGAAGGGGGAAATACAATGCCCTGTTTGTTCGACCAAAATCCATCAAATCAATACTCCCTCCTTGCTAACAAGCTCCATCTTCTCGAAACCTTCAACAAAACCAAAGATCCAAAACAACAAGAATGAAATTAGTCTATCCATTAATGTCCACAATATTACTGCACAAATCATTCTTTAAGCTTTGGGAAACTGGAAGAGAAGAATGACTTGACATTAACCATTTACTTTTGTTGAAGAAAAAACAAAAAACAAATTGAATCAAGTTTACCTGGCTGCTATGGTGTTTCATCCGAAACAAGTTTGCCTCTGAAGTGCTATACAAAGAAAACAAAATCAGAGGAATAGAAATGACATTGTTCTACAGAAAATCAAAATTTACCACCGCAAACTCGGATTGAGGGTTTACGTGTTTGCACAGAGAGTAAGGTTGGCCTCAACGCTAGTATGGTGTTGGATCGAGAAAAGAAGGTTACCTAGCCGCTAGCGGTGAACGATCTGACAACACCACCAGTGAGAGAAAGGAGAGAACAAATGGGAGAAACAGGGGACCAATTTCAAGGTGCCGTAATGGAGAGAACCAACATCTCTTTCCTCTTCTCGTTTTGCTTCTCCACTAGGGAGCCTTTGTGTTCGACGGCAGCGGAAATGAGACAGAAGGAGAGAGAGAAGAGTGCGGCTAGGGTTTTCCCAGACAAGACAGAATAAAAAGTTCAAAATATGGGCGCCATCTACACGCGCGGGCTTTTTGTAATTTTTTTGGTTTGCTTTTACTGCTCCACCAGCGCTTTTATGGAAACCGCTGCGGGAAAATATTTTCCACCAGCGCTTCTTTGGAAAGCGATCCTATACACCCGCGCCTATACCAGCGGTTTCGAAAACCGCTGCTTACAAAAACGCTGGAAGATCTAGACTTTCTTGTAGTGCATTAATACTCAACTAACTTGTTTTCTTAATGATTCACACATTACATGCTACTACTAGGACAGTTTGAATTATCAAAATAGATTCGAGTGGGCTCTTTTATATATGATATATTCACTCCATTATTCGTAGATAACTCGTATTATTCGGGCTAGTTCAAGTGCACCTTAAACAATCTTGGAAAATTGATCCACCATCCACTAGTATGAGGCCCAAATTACACATGTACAAATTAAGGCTATGCTGACTGACTCTACAAGAATTGATAGAACGAAAGAGACTTCGAACATGAAACATAAAAAAGAGAATTCCACTAGTGTCACATCTAAGGGGGTTATTACGCTGGTTGTCCCTCCCACCTTTTTGCTGTTCAAAAGCGCCTAATGTCACATCTAAGGGGGTTATTACACTGGTTGTCCCTCCCACCTCTTTGCTGTTCAAAAGAAATGAAAGTTTTGGGAATCGAGTTTCTTCCGTCGACAATAATATTCAAGATCCGATTTACAATACGAAATGTTTAAATGTAAAATAACAAGTTACCAATAAATGAGCTCTCTACTTATTATTGAGATTAATTTGGAAGAATTTACATAGAATAGATCAATAAAGGGTGGTATGTCAACATCCCAAATCCCAAAAACTAAAAATTAAAAAATTGAAAAAGTAAACAATACTTGTAGTTTTTTTTTTTTTGCAGAACTAACTTAAATGCCAGATAGACTTGGAATTAACTATTCACGTTAATGACGGGATTAGTAATTTATATATTTTACTTAGACACTTAGATTAGGCTCTGAAATTTATGCTGTTTTTTAGTTTAAAATAATTAAGAGAATCAAATGTTAATCATCGTAGGCAACACGCACTTACGTTATCATCCATTCTTTTAGGTGAATATTACTTTATTACCTACTATGAGCCTGTTTGGCTGGTAACTTTTTTCATTTTCCATTTCTTCTTATTGGCTTTTGGGTGTTTGGTAGTGAAGGACAAAAACAGCTTTTGGGAGAATGCGGTTTGGGTTTTTAAGATAGAGAACAGAAGTTAGAAATAGCCTCATAGGAGCTTTTCACGTTTTGGAGAATGTGTTTTGCTTTTTCGTACGGATGAGATGTTTTTTTCTTCACAGATGAGTGTTAAAATGCATTCTACGTTTTTCTCCCAAACACTACTCTTCTTGCAAAATGTATTCTGCACTTTTCTCCCAAACACTTCTCTCAAATTCAAAACACATTCTGACCATAATCCAAAAAGCCAAAAAGTTAAAAATGAAAAGTTAAAAAGTAGGCTCCCAAACACCCCCTATATTTGGATCTCAAATTCCCCGAAGAAAATAAGCAAAAAATGTACTAAAGTAAAAATTGAATTTCTCTCTAGACATTAGAACAAAAACAAACATGCATTATTATGAGAAAAAAATCAAATATGTTTGGTTCACATCAATAAATAATTTTTTGGTTGGATTACCAATCCCCCGATAGAGTTTGCTTCTATTTGTAAGCATGATGCCTCGTTTGATGCCTGTTCGTAATAGAATTTCTGCCGTTCAAAATATATATATGTTTAGTACTCCTAATTTTTTTTCAAACTCAACGAATTCCACACGGCTATAAAAAAAAAATTCCAATTCAATTATAGCATCATATGTGATTTATTCTAGCAAGATGTTTAAAGATCATTAGTAGATTTCGAAATATGAGTAATGTTACTTGGTTGGTTCAATGAATAAGCACTCGGAGTTCTTTGTTAAATGTTTGGGTTTAATTTTAACTCTCTATATCTAATTGGTTGGGCTGAACGTACTCTATCATGCCCGTAGCATGCACAGAGTGAGACGTACACTAGCTTCGGAACCGGCATAGGTGTTATGGGTATGTTTTTGCATTTTTATTTTTCCAAAAGTGAAATCAAAGTATGACTAATGTGACACATGAGTATGTTTATACAGATATAGTCTTCTGTGTTCCTCTCATTGAGCTGGACTACTTTTCTTTTCCAAACACTACCCACTTGCTAGTGGGTCCCTGCTCCTTTTGTAACACAATCTGTGAAGAGAATGTGCTAAGGGTTGCTGTAATCTCTCTTTCTTTTTTTTCTCCGACGTTCAAGTTTGTTCGGATCAGTTTACGTGTATTTCTACTAATTTCCTCCCCGAATTAATCAAAGGCGAACCATTGACATCGAAACTAAGTGCTACTATAATCTCTTTCTCTACACACCCCTGCACCTTTTTGTAACACAAGCTGTGAACCAACCAGACTAACCCTTCGGGCTACTGTAAAATCTTTCTCTACACACCCCTTAGGAGAAATTTTTAAGTGATGAGTACCACGTGGTACCCACAAAGCCTCATCACAGCTCGGATTTTAAATACACTCATACCTGTAAGAGTGTATTTAAAATCCGGACCGTCCAAAAATATTTTGGACGACCAATATACGCGATAGGCACCACCATGTGATACCCGTTCGGCACTTAAAAATTTCTCTTATAGAGATGCTTCTCAAGAGTATGACTGATTTTACCTTTCACAGCACAAAAAAATTCTGCAAATTCTTCTGCCCACTTGTGTGGTACAGCTCCACCTTTTATGGCCACCCTCTTTCTCCCTCCCTCCCTCTCTCTCTTACACACTCACACACTAACATGCAACAAAAGTTCCCAAAAGAAACAACTTCCACAAATGGAAATAAAGCATCTTTTCTATGATTGAAATTCGTCTCCATTTTCATGAAGAAATGGAGGGGCTCCATTCTTCTTTATTCCTGACACCTCATAAATCACTCAGTTTTGAGATTAAAAAATCGTATATGGGTTACGTATAGTTTTTAGTACCATTTTAACAAACTTCGTTTACTTTTTAATTTTAAATAGAAGTACGCAATATACATCCAATTAAAAGTAAAAAATAAATAAATAATTGATTTAAAAATTATTAAAGACAAAAAAACACGGATGACGAAACAGTAAAAAAAATTAGAGATAAATTTTCTGAAAAATAAAATAAAAAACCAAACAAAGCAGGCTGGCTTGAATTGGGTTATTCCTTTTAGGCCTTGTTCTCCAATAGATTTTAGGTACATTTTATGAAAATCTCATAAAATGAACATTTTATGGAGGGGTGATAAAATGAAGTTGTTTTCCCAACTGATAAAATGTATTGGTTTTCCTATAGATTTTAGGAGGATTTTATGAAAATCTCATAAAATCACTTTTACATTTTATGTGTTGAGATTGAAGTGTCATAAAATGTGAGATTTTATTAAACAAAAATCTGTTAAAGAACGAAGCCTTAAGTTCAAAATGTGTTAGAACCGCGTCATTATGTTATAGTCAACCAAATGATCTGTTGGAAATTTAAGAATTAGAACAGATTGAAGTAACAAAGTTAAATTGTTCCAAGGACGAAGAAATATATTGTGGAAAAGGACGGATCAACTGTTCCTCTGCCAATGCTTGAGATTTTTTTTGTTTGTTAGTGTGCTTAATGTGTGCTCATTAGGCATATGTTAGCAAGACGCAATTTAATTTTATAATTAGTGAATCATTTCATTTTAACGTCTAGTCAAAATGACTAATCTTTTAGACTTATCGGGAGGAGAGGAATATGAAAAGAAGACCAAACCCAAAACAAGAAGAGATAAAAGTGTAAGAAATTCAAAATTACTATGCGTACGCACGTCTGAGTACGCGAAATGCACGGACGGTACATCTGCACTGTCCAAAAGCATTTTTTACTGTTTGGATTGGCCTTTGCTCTTTAACCGGAAAGAGTTAACTCTTACCAGCCAAAGAGTGTTTAAGATCTGAACTGTTGATTTGTTAAAATAAACTAAGATGTTTTCGTGTATTTACCTATATTTGTATAATTTATATTTTTGACCCTTATAGTTTAGTTAATTCCTATTACTTATTATTATGAAATTTCGTGTAAATAACCGGCAAGTCATAAGAACCGTTATGAGTAGATTATTTACATGTGTGTGCCCTTGAAATATTGTTATTACTTTGCTTTGCTTATCATGTTTGATTACCATGAAATTTTTGGAATGTTAGAAATGACAATTAGGTTCCCAGGTTTAGTGTTCGTACGTAGAAATCGCATAGACGTTTAAATTAATGGAAAATTGGAAGAAGGATTACAGATGGTATTTGACGAGATTGGAACAATGATTACGGATAGTGTTTGATGAGGTCCCGGGAGGCCATCCCACAGAGTCTCAGGGTTATGAATGGCAGATAGTCGGTTGATTTTGGAAAAAGGAGATGTTATGATTGATGGACTATTAGAGATTCGGAACCCCAAGATATGGCGTTGCAATGGCATTGCATTTACTGCATATTGAATTTTTGGAGATGTAAGGGTGATTTGTATTATAGTTCTTCATGGGCCCAGAGGTATGGACAGACCCTAGGAAATTCATCTTTGTGAGGCGATTGAAGAATCCGACTAAGTAGATAACTTAGGCCATTCATTTAGGCTCCCAAGCAAGGCAAGCAAGAGGGGGAGTTGAATCACGATCGGCCATTGACTTGGTGGTCATTTAGGAGGAAGTTCTCGAGGTCGAGGACTTGGATGAAAAACGTAAGTTAAATGCTAATTAATGAAATCATTCACTTGTTATGCATTTCTGTGCTTCATTTTAATTGAAATCATTCACTGAGGCGATTAGATCTGGGGTCTCTCTCTCTCTCTCTCTCACACACACACACACACAGCTTGAGCAACCCAAGAAGGCAGTGCATGTCTAATAGCCATGGAAGGACCTTCTTCAATAATATTACAGAACATGGGGTTTTCAACTCCACTCCACCGACAAGGAAATCATTTCTCACTACCTCACTCCGAAGTTGATGAACGACAGCTTCAGTGCAATAGCCGTCGAAGAAAGTGATCTTAATAAGTCGAACCATGGAAGTTACATAGTAAATTCTGAATTATCAAGTTCTATATATAAAAAGGTTTTGTATTTTTTTTATTATCTTTGCATCTGAATTTTTCATGGACTTTTCAATTTCCCCATCTTTGTGTTCGAATTTTCCATCTCCAACTCGGTTACTCAATTGGTTTGGGGATTACCTGAAACCCGTTTGGTTCGGTTATGGTTCAGTCCTCTTCTACCCGTTCGAGTTTTGGGGCGGATATGGGAAGCCTTTCGGTTTCAGGGATCAGGTACGTATATGCCAATACTCGAACCGATCCGCCCCATTTTCATTCCTATTACATATATTACCTCTTAAATTTGGTAAAAGATAATTATTACGTTAAAAAGTAAAAGTCAAAGTATCAAAATAGATTCGAAATAACTTGTTTATCAACTCTTTAAAAACTGTAAAGTTTCCTCAACAGAAGTTATCTGATCAAACAAGCTAGTTTAGATTCGGAAAAGAAAAAACAAACATAACTTGGACGAAAAGTCTATAACAAATGCCAAGTAATAAGCAACGAAAAGTCTATAACAAATGCCAAGTAATAAGCCCCCCAAGGTGAGTCAAGTTGATTCATAGGTTTGATTCCCACGCAATTGATCGGAGTTTAATTTTTGAGGTCAGACCGTAAAAAAGTAATTTTTTATTAATTCCTTAGACCGAATAGCATGTCTTTGATCAAACTGGAAGTGGAATAGTCAATGTGCACATAAGCTAGCCACCCTAGACACCATCGGAAACAAATAAATAAATAAAGCTAAGTAATAAATAATCAATCTTACCCTCACTTTTCTATATATATAAAGAGTAGGGTTGTCCAGCGGATCATCCGATCCGCCAATCCGACTAATCCGAACCGATCCGAACCATCCGTTGATCCATCCGTGAATGTTCGGTTCGGTTCCGGATCGAGAATTTCTTATCTGACGGTTCCGGATCCGGATCGGATCGGATCCGATCCGCTCGATCCGCTCAATCCGCTCAATAATCCTTCTTTAATCTGTCAAATCCCCCCGATCCGACTCGATCCGATCCGATCCGTAACCGATCCGTGAATGTTCGGTTCGGTTCCGGATCTTAAAAACCATAATCCGCTATGAGCGGATCGGATCGGATCCGTATCCGATCCGTCCGGATCCGATCCGTGGACACCCCTAATAAAGAGGTTAGTTTCATGGCTCCATGTGTCATAACAGGCCACAGATCCAAATTGTCCCCCCAAATATCACCTTCTCTGTGACTCAATCCATTGATACTTGCACGATACGATTGGGCATGTCAAATGTCAATACTTGTGAATCTAAAAATGTGATCTCAGTTTTTTTTTTTGCACGGCAAAAGAAATTTTATAAATCTTCGAAAACGCATTACAAAGATTTAAAGGAGCCGAGGCAAGACAAAACATTGCCACCACGGACCCAAAGGAAAAAAACAACACGTTAAAAGAAAAAACAAATGTGATCTCAGATTTACCCGATAAAAGAAAAACAAACATGATTTGTCACTGTCAATCATGATTTTAAAAATAACATGTTACCTAACATCTGTTGTTACGTAACGGTTTTTTACCCTTCCAATACCGTTACACTCCGAAATACCCGTGAGATGAAAATTCGCATGCGTACCAAGCCGGTTCCCATTACTTATCGGTCTGTTTCCGATTTATGCACCAACGGCCGTAATAGACGATACTCGAGCATTACGAGTAATTTTGGCACGCACATTTTTTTTTTACAGAAATGATTTTTAATAATTCACAACCATTATAACCGATTTTTGTAACATATCATTCGATACTTTTGACATTGTTGCACGATAACCGTTGCCGTTACGTGTCCCGTATAACTTGATCATCTGTGTGGCCCCGGTAATACATATGGAGCAATAGGACCAATACTAATAGCTGTCTTCTAACCTTTGTGGCCCATCTTTTTTGATAAGTTACATCTAAGAGACAAAGTTTTAAATGAACATGGTGAGCATGTGAATGTAAACCAAGATCATGTGCCATCCCATGTGGATTAATCCTTCTCATTTTATCTGGCACTAGCTAAGCCACCCACTAAAGTCTCTTCTTTTTTTATGTTTTCTTTTTTCTTTTTCAGCCGTTCTCTTTGATCTTTTTAGAAAATTATTACTGTTCTCTGATCACCGGAAATTGCATATAATAAATATTAAATTATATATTTTGTGGCTGGGCAGCAATGGGAATTTACATCACCATTCTCATGGAGCCCACCAATGAGAATTTGTCTCCTCAACCACATATATAATTGACGGTCAGGATTAGTTGATTTTCAATGAAGGGGATTTCTTGAAGCTGACCTATTAAATAGTCAACAATAACACTACAATGACTATATATCAGTGCCATTTACCATCAAGTTGTATCACTACTTTTTTTTAGCCAATCTGACCCTCGTACAGTTTTGCGATACGTCGTCCCCATGCAAAATAACCCTTGAAGCCATCTCACTTCACGTTTAAGTACACAGGTACTATAAAGATAAGTTTAAAGTAGGCTTGAACTAGTTCGGGACATCCTGCATTATCACCCAAAAGCAATTATAGTTGGACATGATAGAAGTGTTATATATTGGACGAGTTCAAATGAGTAAAAGTTTTCGATAAAAACATAGGGTAAAAATAATTCCTGTTTTTGCAAATGTTGTTGTACGCGAAAACCTTGTGCAACAAGTTTGTGTGGCCTTCTAATAATCAGAGTAAAGAAAATTTGTAACCTCATGGGGTTGGCATGTTGATCTTGGCCTAAGGCTTAGGAGTTTGCTCCTTACTAAGGGCTCAAGATTCGATTCTCGTTGCCAGCAATTTTTGGGACCACCTCACCTTACATGTAAGCATGAAAAGGGTTGTTGGAGCAGGGGCGGATGTAGGATTTACTATCAGTGGAGGCAAAAAGAGAGTGAGAAAGAAAGAGGCCGAGTTAAAAAATAATGGGACTACGAAAAAGAAAATTATACGTTGTGGCTGTCCTCCACTTTTTTGCATGAGAGGAGAGATATTGTGTTTAAAAGTGGTGAAACCACCACAAATGGATAACGGGGGGGGGGGGGGGGAGATTTGGTGAATCATTTGGTCAAAGAATATTGTACAAAATTTCATATTACTTGGGGCAAGATTTATAGAATAAAGTATAGGGTCTTGGGGCAAAATTAACAAAATGTCAAATATATATATATATATACATGTCTTTAGAGAATTTTAATTCAATGGGGTCAGTTAACCTCCCTTCCCTTGCCTCTATTTGTGTCCTCCCATGTGTTGGAGGGATTGTAGGAGTTAGTCTGAAGTACGGGAAAGCTAGCTCGAGACACCTTGCATTACCAAAAACAAAAAAGTAAAGAAAATTTAGGAATATTTTTCTTATTTTTCTTATTTGCGGGGGCTGCTGTTGTGCAGCCCCCGCATAGCAGCTGTTGTGCACCATCCGAGCCGTCCGTTGCTCGGATGGACGGTCCAGATTTTAGGAAAGAAAATTTAGGAATATTTTTCTTATTTTTCTTATATATTCTAGGAACACGGGGTTGCTGCTGTGCAGCCCCCGCATAGCAGCTGCTGTGCACCATCCGAGCCGTCCGTTGCTCGGATGGACGGTCCAGATTTTACCTCAACATCTTTGCACCCGAACCGTTCGTTGTCGTGCATGCAATATGAAATCTGGGCCGTCCATCCGAGCAACGGACGACCCGGATGATGCACAGCAGCTGTTGTACGGGGGGCTGCACAACTCCATATTCATATTCTAGCTATTTCTAGAGAAAATAAAGTATCATATTCACCCATAAATATATATACGTGTGGGGGTGTAAAAACATGTGTACGTCAATGATTACAAGTTGAAGGTTTGTGGGGTAGTGGGTAATTAACTTTTGGGTCCAATGCAAGTTACTACGTACGAAGGACCATGTGCTGAGATTTAAATAAATGTTCCGATCCGTTGATTACAGGACAGCAAAAATAATTCAATGAAACAGTGATGATGGAAGGACTCTTCTTAATTTCAATTTCGACCTTCTTGTGGGCCTCTGTGAAACCACGCAATAAGTTTAAATAATGAAGAAGACACCCCAAGTCACAGGCAACCAGGATAAAATTTTGGATGCAAATATTGTATCGCACCGTGGTGTCCGAGTGCGCATTTCAACCGTTCAAAAACGTTTTGAACGGCCTAAATTTCTCCTTCCCTTTCTCCCCTCTCTCTCTCTCTCTCTCTCTCTAAAATTCGGTTAGTTCAAAATACTTTTGGACGGCCAAGATGTGTATTGAGCACCGCCACATGGTACCTAGCTGCCGGCACCCAAGTTTTTCTGAGCAACCAGAACCCTGTAATAGTCAATATTCTCGGTGGCAATTAATTTTATTTATTCCCACTTGGCAATCGTGGAACTAGGGATGGAGCTAGGGAGAGGCCAGTAAGAGTACGTGGTCGCCCATGTAAGAAAAATAAAAACCACTAGAATTATATGGAAAAAAAATTTCATATGAATTATATAAGCTCACCCCTGCAAAGTATTTTGGAAAAAATATTCGCCCCAACGTAGTGAAATTTCTGGCTCCATTCCTACGTGGAACCCCGATTGAGAGTCTATTTTTGTTACATTTTGTACTTTAGATTGTGAGTTGTAAATTTTTGGATTATGATCAGAATAGATTATTACGTAATTTATAATAGTGTTTGAGAGATGTGTGTAGAATAGATTTTGCAACAGAGTAGCGTTTGGAAGTAACTATCAAACTAGATTATAAAGAGATTTTTTTACCCAAAATGCAAAATGAAAATGTAAACGTACCTTCAAGGTTGATTATCAAATTGTACATCCACTATGTGATTTAGAGACTGCATTATGTCAAAATGAATTTTATAATTTAGCTCCCAAATGGCTAGAATCTGTTTATATGCAAAAATCAGAATTCAATAATGAAGCCCAGGGCTCTAATAATATAAGGAATTTCGTTGTGTTACATCGATATCTCATCTTCATCATTTGAGCCATTCTTTTTGTAGAATTTGTTGCACGTCTAGTACACAAAATATTAAGCTAATCAAATATGGTGATGATATGATCAAGCAAGATTTATCTTACATTTTTATTTTATTTTTAAATTACAGTAGCCATCCGTTTGCTATAACGAATATTATTCAATGATCATGTTACTAATGATATTTGATCAATTTAATTTTTCTGTATCGCGTTAGTACACTACAAGACCCCATGTCTGATTACAAGCGATAGGAAATAAAAGTATCATAATTACATGAAACTAGAAACAAGATCACGATCATTATACACTCAATCCAACTAATAGCCTCATTAAGAGAAGAACTAATCTGAACAAATACAAGTAGACTAACACCCACATGCAGATGAAAAGATCCGAATCATTGACCTCCTACTAAGATGCAGGACCTCATGTCTATGTAAGAGTAATTTGGTAGTATGAAATGGATCCGCATCCTCTCTATTCCTGGAAACTATGCCGGAATCATTTTTCAATTATAAATGATGTTACATTGAAGAATGGAATGCTATTGTGCATGGTATGATGTTAATGCTTTCTTATCGCTTGTCTAATGATTATTTTCTGGGCAACAATGGTGAATAGAGTGATGTATAATAATCTTTTGGTACCTTTGCCCTTTCTTGTTTGACGCGACAAAGTAAAGCCATGAAATTACATGTCAAACCAAGTAAATGATTAATTTGCCTGATTTGACCTGCAATTGAGATGACAAAATAAAGCCATGAGATCGCAGGTCAAACCAAGCAAATGGTAAATTCCGTTGCACCCAAAAAAAAAAAAAAAAAACCACCCCAAGCAGATGGATCTTTTTCTTGTGTATTTCATACCTCATTGGCAGTAAATTTTACTCGCAAAAGTTTCTTACATGCAAAAACACAAGATGTACAAAATTAAAATGCAGTCATATAAGCCATATAATATGGCCTCCCTAACTGCATATGGATTTATAGTATAAAAAAAGAAGTCACTGTTGATGAGCCATGTGTGGACCAAACGAACCACTGATAAAAGCCCAGTTTCAGCAGTGTCCCCTATGTCCATGTGACTACCAATTGACAGCCTCCATTATAGAGAAATGAGCCATAAATCTAGACATCTTGAGTATGAAACTTGGCAACGTCTTGACGCCAGGTCACAAGAGAGAAATCTGTTGTGAATCTCCTAGTCCCAACGTAGATGGCATGCCTTTTGGCAGGACTGGAGAGGAGAATAATCGAGGTGCGCGTAAACTGGCCCGGACACCCCAGACTGTCGAACCAAGAGAGAGAGAGACAACAAAAGATAGACCTATCCCATTACTTTTCATGTCCTTATCTTTGCATTTTTCTTCGTTACCCAAAGTCCACTTCACTGACGTGAGACACCATACAGATAAGCTTTTATCTCCAGACTTCTGTGGTGCGTTTGGTTTACAGAAGTTATACTTGCTGTTTTTGAGGATTTGGTCCCAACTTAACACTGAAATTTGGTTGCAGCAACGGCTGTTCTGAACATTTACCAAACAAGCCAAACGGTACTTTTGGGAACAAGCATTTTCCAGATGAAATGTAGGTTGTGCTTCATCTTTTGGTCAGAAAGACAAGGTATTAATAATGGCCATTAGTTTCCAGTTCGTATGATTAATGATTAATTAACAACCTTCGATACATCTGACCATCTGCTAATCCCCAAAAGCAGCATATAAAGCTATAACATAATGAGATACTTTAAAAAGAAGAAAAAGTGAAGCCGAAAAGATAAAAAGCAATGGAAAAGATACGTACATCCCGATGGACCAATTAGGCCAATTCCAATGGCAAAAATACATCAAAAACCTTTTCTTCTTGTTGGGGAGAGTTTTTTTGCTTTGGGTTTGGTGACCTAACATGTTGAGAAGTGATATCAGTTCTCGTCTTGCGATTCGTGTTGAACAGTTGACTCCACGCGACCAACTAGAACCGCAGACCAAGCTGCATGTGTTCTTAGACCTGAGAAACAAAGAAAACAAAAGCATATGATGCTCCTACTTCTGTATGCAGAAATAATGAAACATGAATTAGAACAAATGGGTGAATGGGGACAAAGAAGCTTGAACCTGTACTTGACAGCAGACATTTTCTGGGAATTTAGTCTGCCTTCTTTGTTTCTGAAACGACTTAAGAACTATCGCAGTTCGCAGATGATAAAGCAAGAAGCAAGGTCAATTCTGCATACAAGAAGGCTATGGATTTTTAAGTGTGATGCGGAAGAACAATTGTCATGCTCATGAAACAGAAGAAACTAAATACGTCTTGCAACGCTCAGC
Source organism: Vaccinium vitis-idaea (assembly GCA_963854785.1). NCBI lineage: Eukaryota > Viridiplantae > Streptophyta > Magnoliopsida > Ericales > Ericaceae > Vaccinium > Vaccinium vitis-idaea. The sequence goes on from OY978215.1 coordinate 12,802,079, forward strand.
AGACAAATCTATTTCCAGAATACTGATAGCAGATAGATACAGATTCAACTACAATGATTGGTGGATTAACTTTTGATGTACACTAGTAGTTTTCCAGATCTAACTTATAATAATCATTCAAGTGAAAGGTCAAAAAAAACAAGCAAGAAAGAAAGAAAGGAAGAAAGAAATAAGAGAAAGAATCAACCCTCCCAAGTCCCATGGTCGACGTTAAATTGTCCATGTCCAAAAAAATAGTAAAAAAGGCATTTACAACTCGTTCAAGAGTGGGCAATAACATGGCACGTCCAATTAAACATGGAATGCTTTTTTGACAGTTGAACGTAAGAATGAAAAAAAAAAAAACACATATTACCTTAACCATGGATATTCTGTTTCCCCACATTTGCATTGTTTCCGCTCATAAGCATCCTTTGTTGGTCCTGGACTCCTGGTGGTAATGGTGAGCAACAAGAATCCTGCCATACTCCTCCATCAAGAGAAATGTCCAGATTTAAAAGAGAATAAAGAAATAGACTTCGCCTTGCCCAGAGAAATACCATTTCTAGCATACAGAATCATAGACAAAGGAATATGAGAATGTAACCGATTTTAGCGATGAGGACTGTCCTCGAAGTACAGTAACAACGATAAATAATATTTGAACAGATGTAAAGATATGAATAATATGAAGCGTAAAATGAACTATATTCCAACAGCTACTTCTTAAACACTGCCACAATAAGGAAACAAGATTAGAAAATATTACTTCAATTATCTCAAGTTTACAACTCGAAGTGTCAGATATTCAACTCAACACTAAAAACTAAAAACAGCATAAGAGAACAAAATAATCGACCATAATTGAAGAGAAGACTGGGAAGCAAGGAGCAACAATCAGAGTATATGCAACAACATGGATGACCGACTTAACCCACCCTACTCAAGACAGCACGGCCGTATGTCAATAGCGTGGGGCATGACTGCCTAAATCCAGTTTCAACTTCGTATATCATTATGAGTCATGGATTCTGTCAGATCATGGAGAACAGTTCAGCGAACATTCTCTTTCTTGCTGGAATCTAATTCAATTGTCAATAGCTTGATTACTGTCTCGCCCCGAATAGACTCTCAAACCACAGAACAGAAGTAATCAAGGATGGCCGATTCTTTGGAATAAACTTTCAAAATGATAAACCACGAAAACAAATTATAACTGAGAATTATGAGGTAAATGACAGTAGATAAAGGCATAAGGCAAATGAGCCAGACAGATATATCAAGGATACTGTGCAAACAATAATATGCTTCCACGCCAAATCACTGGGAAATGGGATTAAATTTTGGAAATTCAAGATTGATACGAAATACAAAGTTTAAGAGGGCTCTGACAAAATGTTGAATGATCGCATCCCTTGAAGTACGTAGAATGAGAACAGCAAGCAAGCCCATTATTTAGCCTGAGAAACAGAGCTTTTCACATCACCTGTTCGAACAAAAATGGATATCCTGGCATGCATCCTGCAGAGAAAAGCACAAAACAACAAACTACAGTATACAGCCAGATAAAAAGGAGGGGATTAAGTTATACACCCCAGTGATTATCAAAGAATTAGGATAGTTGTTTTTTGAATTGCAAACAATTAGTATAGTTAATAACATCGAACTGTGAATGTGAATCTATTATGAACTTCAAGCATTTTTAAGTGGGCACTTCTCTTCCAACCAGCATAACTGAATCATCAGACGAACAAGGGTAAGTGTATTCAATACCTTGAGACACATCCACACCCAGATACTCGTACCTAAAACAAAGACTTCAAAAATCCCACCATCTTGAGCAGTGCAAAAAGAAACCAACATCCAAGGTAAATGCATAGGAAGCAATCTCATACGCCTAAAAATAATACTTCAACTTTGATTACATATAAACTTCCACGTCCAATGTAGCGACTTTACTACAAAGCCAGTATGAAAAACCTTCACAGTAGGCAACAAGCCTTACCAAATGCATAATTTAGAAAATTCCACGATGCTCACTACCGACATTATACTACCAAAAGCACTTACATTCAAAAAACTGAAAATGATAGAACTAAATAGAAAAAGCAGTCCTAGACAACAAGAGCAACATATCATACTGGTGCTCCAACTTTCTCCTACCATACCAATTTGTTAGGCGTTCTTGCCAGTGAAACTCTGATTTCAAGCTTTCTCACAAGGTTGCTGTGTAAGAAAATAAAACAACAACAAAACAAAAAACGTAAAACAGTTCGGGATATATTTTAAGCTAGCGTTTCAGCAACCACACTACCACACCACGATGTGCTATTGCTAAAGAAAATAACTGAATAGAACTCTTCTAATAGGTGTGCAAGCTACTTGTCTACTTGAGTTTTACGGGTTACTTAATATAGCAGTGACAAAAAAGAGGAGTTTGCAAATTGATGGAATTTTCTTAATCACGCCCACACCTATTGTTTGCTACAGCCCACTAATACAAGTGCTACTCCTCCCTCAATAGGCTGCCTTGCATACTGTTCTTTCACAGGTCCGAGTACATCGAAGCTCAGATTAGATCTATTGTAGCTTCAACTAACCATCTGCAAAGTGAGATACGTTGCTTTCCTTATGATTGTTATCCCGTTGGAGGGGATTCTCCTCCTATAACCTAACAATTCTATGTTCTATGATACTCAAAACAATTCAGTTAGCAATATTAGTTGCAAAGAGGATGTTCAAAAAGCAGGTAAAAATTATGCGAAAAATCCTATAAACATCAGGCATACCATTCAAAACAATAATCTGGTCCATTCAAGTCAATGTTCAATGAACAAGCAATTGTACTATTACACAATTTTTTTCGTTTCCCTTTGTCCCCATTTTTCCCCAACATCTTGGGTGGGGAGTGTAAACGCATAACACATTGTGCAAGCCTGCAAGGTGAGAAGCAAAAACAAGTTGAATGAGGGTACCCATAATTTCCATGAAGGGAAACATTAGCAATAAAATAAACCTGATTGGTTACTCAAAAGTTATAGCTAGAAACCCAAATATGTAAAAGGCAGCATCAGGCAAGTATAATAAATAAGGAATCAGAAGGAAAACAAGAAGTTCTCTACCAAAATATGCTAGACTTGAAGGCAATAACATTTCATTTAACCAAAAACAGAGACAAACGACAGATTGAACTGTCTATATAGTACATCCACACGACACTATAGCTAAAGGTTTCACGATCAAAATATGATAAAACACCTAAGATCAATGGCAGCTTACAAAACACAAATAGAACTTCTGTTGCACACATCCAGCAGTTGCTAGTAAAACTAATTTAATTAGTTACATTCAGGGCCATTGCTTTCCGCTTCAACTCCAATGTCATACGCTCATTCTCAAGTCTCATCCTCTCATTCTCCATCCTCGTCATTTCCAACTCCCTGTCTCTTTTCTTGCAGAACCTCTGCCACTTGAACCTCTCTTTCTCCAATTCCAACATCTGCACCTGAATTTGTATCTTCTGCTCTTCCAACTGCAGTGACCGATGTTTCATCCACTGCTCTGGCAACAGGCTCCCTTTCCCACCCTCAGGTAAGACTGGATTCACATCTCCTTGAACATTTTGCGAGTGGGAACTAAAACTCTTGTTACAGTCTAAAGATATGAAGGAACTCCCTAAGCCAATATCTTCATTACCCTGAGAGTGAGACTGCTTCATTCTCTTTGTAGACCCATCCACCCCATACAAAACCATTGCTCTGCGATCCCCATGCAAAGCATGATTATCCTCGAATTCATCACGATCATCCATTTCTGCATCTTGATCATCTTCATCGACATCATCATGTGGGTGCCTCTTCCCATCGTTGTTCTCATGATCATCTCTACTTCTGAGAGCCAACCTAAGGGAACGCTGCAATTCAGGATCATGGGGGAGGTGCAAACGGTTTGCATTATGGTAAGAGCACATCTCTTCGTAAAACAACTGCTTTGAGCTCAGAATTTTCCTGACCTCCTCCTTTTCTTTCTCCGATAAATGATCCATCATGTCCAAAAGTTCTGGCCTCTCTACAACTTGGCAGGAAGTACCCCTCCCAAGGATCTCATTAAGTCTCTTGTATCTTTTGTTCAGGTCGTTGAATTTATCCTCACACTGCTGAGGGGAAACACAATGCCCCCTTTCTGCCATGACCTTTGAAACCGATTTCCACTTACCCTTTTTCTGCAAATGCGAGTATTTCCTCCTCGACCCGTTACCGTATTCGGCAGCAGTATCCTCACCTATGTACGAGACAGCAGTAATCAAAAGCCTCACCATTTTATCTGTCCACTTCACACGCTGCCATGGCACCCCCTTCTTACCTCTATTCGCATCGTTGTGACCGTCAGCTAAATCTTCTGTAAAGCTGGGTTCATCCTCATCGCTTGTGGAAATTTTCCCTCTCTCTCCTCCTCCTTTAGGGAAATCTGACAACGTGGTGGTCTGGTCATTTTCTTGCATACTTCCCATAGTAAGGGGAAAATTCTCATGAATAGCCGGGTGAACCATCAATCCTTGCCTAGGAACAGAGTGATGATGATGAACTCGCATAGACCCTTGCAAATTGAGGGACCCATAAGAACCACCGCCCGGAATTATGTTTCCAGATGATAAATTTCCTTCCATTTCCAGCTTAAAACAGTAATACAGATTAAACCCTCAAACCAAAATAAATCAGAAACCCTAGTCCAACAGTAAACTTTCACTCAGCAAAGATCTTCTATCCAAACCCAAATTATAAATGCAACTGTTTCCCTAATCCCCAATTGAATCAGCACTTGTTAACCCCATGTACCCCATTTGTCATAGACTTCTAATACACTACTGCATCTCAGAAGTAACCAAATCAAAATCACCCAAATCCAATTTAACCAGCACAGCTGTCCACACAAATCCAGATTACAAACACTAAACCACAATCAAGAAAGGAGGAGAGAATCCACAAAAAGATTACCCAATTCTACCCAATCAAAGAAACCCAATACCAAAATAACCTAGAGTTGAAAGAAACGAACTGCAATTAAATAGAGAAGAAGAACTGGGTTGATCAAGAAAACAGCATAGCAACTTATCTGGGTCGAAAAATCAGAGGAATGAGTATTACCCAGAAAGCCACAGGAGACCCTCCTGCTGTTTAGCCGAAAATCCGGGCATCCAAATTCAGAAAAAGCAAGTATAGATGTAGAGGGTTAGAAAAAGTTGCGGAGATCCGTATATATGGTGGGGGTTGTATAGGCCCTATAGGGTCTATAGGCTATGGAAAAAACAAAACAAGGTGATTTATGTGTTTTGTACTATATGTTCAATGAATGGGAGGACTGGGATGAAAAAAAATGAATTGAAGGATCTGGTGAGGGTACAAATTGGCTGGGAGTGAGATCACACTCCCTCCGGCCTCCTCCAATGGGGAGAGGCTGAAAAGCTTATACTTGTAGCAGAAAGTGTATTTTAATTATTAAATGATGGTAACTGGTACGGACTGTATGATGGGAAATATCATGTTTGTGAAGTTGACATGTTTCTGACCCGAAACTCTTTCCCTTTGAAAAAAATAAAAAAGCAAAACTCTTTTTATTTACTTTTCTACGGCGATTTCATTTTTTCGTGGAGTCCTCGTAGAATATGGATTACCAGTTATAGCGAATTATTAATAGTGAACATTATATGATGGTAATTTAATGTTTATGGAGTGACATAATTGTTGATATTAATTGAAAAGAAGTAACGGTAACTCAAAACTGTTTACCCGGAATGATCATTTTAGTGTGTGTATTCTTCTTTTTTGATAACATAAATGTGAGTTTTTGTTAACAAATTTATAACATGACGAGGATTTTCTTCCGTCCTCAAATACAACGAGTCTTGTTAGATACTCCGTGGGACTCTTTTTTGAGATCACTTGTTTATTTCTATAATCCGTCGAGAACATTAATCAATACTAAAATCAAATCAAGTGGATTTCACGTAACCATACATTTTGTGTGGGTAGCCTAATACTATAAATAGTTCGGATCTAGGGTTGCTGTTGTGCAACCCCATGCACAACAGGTGTTGTGCACATCAGAACCATCTGTTGCTCGGATAGACGCTCCAGATTTTACCTCGATATATAACTTTGCATCCGAAGAGTTCGTTGTCATGCATGCAAGATGAAATCTAAACCGTCCATCCGAGTAACAGACAACTCGAATGTGCACAACGCCCGTTGTGCACAGTGCACAGCAGCAACCCCGAGTCCAAATAGTTCCTACCTACTAAGGCCTTGTTCACCTATAGATTTTAGGTACATTTTATGAAAATCTCATAAATTGAACATTTTATGGAGGGGTGATAAAATGGAGTTGTTTTCCCAACTGATAAAATGTAGTGGTTTTCCTATAGATTTTAGGAGGATTTTATGAAAATCTCATAAAATCACTTTTACATTTTATGTGTTGAGATTGGAGTATCATAAAATGTGAGATTTTATGTCCAAAAAATTTGTTGAAGAACACACCCTAAATAATTTCTGAGGTGATGTATAGTTGTGTACTTTTTGAAGAATCCAAATATGTAGGAGTAATACTTTTCGTCCTCTTCCTCTAACTTGGTGGTCTTTATGGAAAAGTAAAATCTTTTGGAAGGGCGAGAGAAAAAGGCACGGAATGGAAAGTTTAACTAAAAATGTTAAAAATTGCTGTGGGCAACAGAATTTCTCACCCTTTTTTCCTTTCGTAACAAAATTGACCTCATATTTGATTTCTTGTTGGAGAAAACTCCAATGTCACCAAATAGAGGAAACGCTAGATACTTCGAGAAGGAAGAAACCATACTTCAAGAAAGACAATATTTAGTGATATTCGTCGGCGCCATTTTGAAGAAACCCTAACTCAAATCCTCTCAAACAACAAGATGTCATTGGCCTTTGAAGTACACGATTATTTCCATCGAATGTGGGTCTCATCAAACAACAGATCAGATAAAGTTTAAATTCATAAAAATGGGGATTATCTTATATAGATGATCTAAGGAATTGAGAGGCGTTGAACACGGAGCAAACTACGTTATTGTAGGTTTTGTTCTGATCCTGTGATCCACATTGCATGCTAGTTAAAAGTCCACAGAAAAAGCCTTCCCCATTGTGTTCCTACATTTTTGGACCAAGCAAGAGAGATGAATAAGCTAATAAAATATTGTACAAGGAAGACCACTTGATGATTTTATCGTAATTTTTTTTGTTTTTGATAGAAAATTTTATCCTAAATTAAAAGCAAGAACATCCACTTTAACCGGTGAGTCAAATAACTTTGTTTTAAATCATGATGCTACTGGCCCATGAGAACCACTTGTGGTTTTATATACATTCAATGGGGAATTTTCTAGAGAAATTCTAAACTTTTATATGCCAAGTGGGAAATAAGAAAGGAAAAAACCACGTACACCACATGTGTGCACGCCATTTACACAACACTCCATCCGGACCATCCAAACGCTTTTTGGACAGTCCGGATGGTGTGGTGTGCATGTGGTGTGCGCGAATATGGTGTGCACGTAGCATTACTAAATAAGAAACCTGTTTTGTCTTCTAGTATAACTAGGGGGTAATTAAAAAATAGCTCCATTGGAAATTCAAAAGTGCTACTTTGCGGAACTGTCACAAAATTACACCGGCCCTGTTCGGTTTTAGGTTTTAGTTTTGTTGACATCATCATTTCCCACATTTTTCTCTCTATCTCTCTCTACTCATTACACCTGCTTACATCATCAAAACTAAAATAAACTACAAACTAAACACAGCCACCATTACTTTGATGGTCTATTAGTCATTTTTTTTCTTTGTTTACTCCTTTAATGCCAAACAAAGCTGCAGACAAGTTGAACGAGTCCAACAATATACTATCCAAGTTTCAAAATTTTCGTTCCAGTTTGACTTATTTATCGCGAGACCTGATGTCAAACGAGTATTCTCCAGCCAAACTTGAGTAATTTGAATTTTTTAAACATCATATATAAGCTTATTGAGTCGGGTGGTAAAATGTTCAAGTTTGATTTGAAAATTAACAAATTTCAACACATGTTTAAGCTTAATTTTTTCGTTTAACAAACTGATTTTGAAAAAGCTTCTAATGGGTCACATACAAGCTCAATCTCGAGTATCTTAGTTTGTTTATCAATCCTGTATTACCAAATACAAATTGCTATCTTTGGAGCCATTAGGAAAGAGGTAGAAGCAAAGAGTAAGAGCATCTCCAACTTGACACAAAACAAGTCGCCGAAGAGTTTCTAAAAAATTAGACCGTTTCAAGTCAAAGTCAAAATAGTATAATGGAGTAGTTGCTTATTAATGCTATGGGAATTCTAAATATAAGTGTCTTTCAAACTTCCTAGGTTGGTACTTTGTATTAAGTTAAGTAGTCATTTGCATTATGTGTAAAAGAGTCTAAGAATTGGTTCTTTGTATTTCACACAGCAGTCGAATCGTCAATCTTAGTCAGTATCAATTGTTACATGTCTTTTATCTAGTATAAATATGGGTTGTAATCCTAAGGGAAAGACATTCAATCAAACTTTCTAATTAAGAGATTTTTGTAGTACTTGTGTTCAAGGTGTTTATCTTATTCTTATGGATTCAGAAAATTGTTTGTTAGAACGAGATGTGACCAACTCGTCTACTAGAATGATATCTAGTCATTACATCCACTACAACGCTGCGTCACAACTTCACTCATAACCAAATTTGGAGTAAACACCCAATAAATTCAATCAATTTATTGACTCAAACCCATACCAAATTAAGTTTTACTTGATACTTCTAACCAAATCAAGGGAGAAGTTTCTGAAGGCTTGTATTGACATTAACAATTTACAACCACGCCTTCAATGAAACTTTAATCTAAATTTGTTCTAGATTTGGCTGTGTCCATTGAAGTGCTTAATAGCAAATAAAACTTTTACTTCAATCTTTTATTAAAATTTGAGTAAAAATTTGAGCAAGGACTATGCTAGCTCTAGGCAAGCAGCAGGCAAATATGAGATTGCCAAATCTTGTCGGAGACTCGGAAGGCATAAAACTTGGCATTTGCAGAACTTTAGCAGCTCATTTGGCATAATGGCATTCCAATAGAAATGCCCTTGCATGCGATCCCTTGAGATGTTGAAGAGTTTTTCTTCAAAGGAATTTCAGGATTTTATCTAGGCCCAAAGTCAAACGTAGTCAGACGAAACTCGAGAGGACCGGAGAGGAGCTGGTTCCTTGGTAAACTACGAAGAAGAACAATGTATTTCCCTCATTCATTTTACAAGGCACAAACCATAGTAGACTAGGTTCGATTCTCATTCGTTCCATGTGAGCAACAAAAAGTATAAAAAGGAAACGAAGAAGGAAAAAACAAGACAGGCACAGAAAAGCATATGCTGTGAAATTGAGTAGCAGCTTCTTTGAACTATTACAAGAAAAATGTACCATTGGAGAAAAATTACCAGTCGAATTTAAAATTATGGAAGCTGAAACGGAAATCAAGTTCGTAGAGTTGGTCGATCACCAATTTCGTAGAGTTAAGATCCTCTCATGCGATGATCCCTCAAGAGATGCAAAACAGAAATCCCATCGCCGTCCTATTTCACAATGCAAACAGTTTATGTTGTACATCTTGATGTGTTTAAAATGTTCATGCCAAAAATCAAGTTTACTGGGGATCGGTAAAAGCTTAGTCTAATGACATTTGTCTCAAGAAAAATAATCGGTCAGTCCTCTTGTGACAAATATGATTCTTTCAAATGGATACCGTTGTCCAGTGAACTTGATTTTTTGCATGGATGTTAAACGCATCGAGACTTACAAAACGTACTGTTCGGATCGTCACATGGACTCGCGATAGGTCCCTTTTGACATCATGTGAAGGATCACATGAGAGATAATCACATGAAAGGATCTTGATTCATTTTCATAAGTACAAAATGAGACAAATCATCAAGTCCACAATCATTATTCGCTGCTCTACTTAATCCTTTCCGACCAAGAAATTTAACAAACAGTAATATACCAGATTAAACACCAGAGAGATTATATTGTTCTAATGCCAGTTTATGCACACGATCAAGTATAGCTCAAATTCTTTTGTTAATCGCAAGCATTGACTTTTACTGTACTACTTCAAGAAACAAGCGAACTTCATGCCTGAAATTCCATGAACCAATTGTATCATTTCATTACAAGGAAAAACTTAATGAGAGGTTTCATCTCATGAACAGTTTATAATCAGTTACCAAGTTCATTTTAGCATCTGCACAAGCACCAAGCGGAAATGCGTTCACGTGCTCTCTTCAGCAGCATAGAGTGCTTTAATTTCCTCAACATCATCATAACTACCCAGAAATATTGGAGATCGTTCATGTATATTCGATGGAAGCAAGTCAAGTGCCTGCAATTATAACCATTTCAATTATTTCTATATGAAACTCCTTAAGCATTTGACATGTGCATCAGGTTTCAGCAATAAGAATTTTGCATAACTATAGCGTATGTTCTATATCAATAGGTTAGGGTGAGTAGATTCGGGGCGGTAAATGTACTGACAGTAAGAAACTAAGCCGCCTCATAGGTAATCTTTTCCAAGTTCTTCAGATTTGAGGCTCTGTTCAGTTGTCATGAATTTTTGTCTACGAACCGTTTCTGAGAGGAGTGTAGTAAAGTAAGTAAAAGCAAATATACTTTTCCTTTAAGTGTTCATTCGCTGCCAAGAGGATCTTGCCAGAAAATCAAAATATGATGCTTTAATTGTAGAGGGAACTAGTTGAAAATAAGATTCCTACAAACTCTTGCAGTTTTTGCAGGACAAGTTTCAAGAGAACTCATTCTAGGGGGAAAAGTTCAAGATGTGTGTCCTATGAGTTTCCTTCTAATTGGGCAATCCAAAAATACAGGGGAGAAATATTTCTGTACTAAAAATTGCACCCTGGTGCAAACAAAAGTAAGATTCCTCCAACTGAACTGCATGATAATGTTCAAGAATGACCAAAATGTTCGTCAAGAAATTACCCGTTGCTAGAAAGCTCTCTCTCTCTCTCTCTCTCTAAACTCTAAAATCTCCATCTCCGCCTGCCTGGGGGGGGGGAGCGGCGCCTCCTTTTCTCCTCCCCCCGGGCTTTATCTCTTCCCTCTCTCTCTCTCTCTCTTCCTCTTTTCTTTCTTTTTTTTGCAGGTGTGGGCGACCGGATCTGGAGGTGGTTGGAGGCGGTTCGCGGCGGTGTTAGGCTATTGCTCCTCTCGGTGTGGGTCGTCGGCTTTGGGTGGCCCGACCGGTGATGGTGGTGTTCACAGTTTTAGGAGTTGGCAGAGGCGGTTCAAGGTGGTGTTCACAGAGGCAGTTCTAGGTGGTGTTCACAAGCGGTTCAAGGTGGTGTTCACAGAGGCGGTTCTAGGTGATGTTCACAAGCGGTGACGGTGGCTTAGTGGCGGTTCAAGGTGGTGTTCACAGAGGCGGTTCTAGGTGGTGTTCACAAGCGGTGACGGTGATGGTGTTCACAGAGGCGGTGACGGTGACTTAGGGGCAGCCACATTCACAGAGGCGGGCGGTTCAAGGTGGTGTTCACAGAGGCGGTGATGGTGATGGTGACGGTGACGGTGACGGTGGGGCAGCCAGGTGAGATGGCGAATGTGGGCTGGTTGTGGGTTGGTTTTCCGGTGGCGCAGCAGTGGCGAAGAGGCGGAGATGCTGCTCGTTTTTGGTGTTTTTCTGGTAGGGGAAATTCCGGCATCTTGGTTTTCTTGGGCAGTGCACTGGGCGTGGGTATTTGCAGCATCACTATTCTATTGGTGCTTTTGATTTCGGCAGGTGGAGTGCATGGGGAACACAATATTTTGGGTGGGCAATTTGTGCTTGTAACAGCTGAATATCTACTTAGTAGGGGTTTAGTTTAATGCTGCCAAGGTGGGTGCATGGAGCTTCAACGTCTTGGGGCCAGAGATGGTGTTTTGGTGTTGTTGCAGGGGGTTAAGGTGTGTTTAATGGGCTTTATTGCTTTTACAACTTGTTTTGGGAGTCGCAGGGGCGTGGGTTATATTTGATGTATTGAAAGTTGTATTTTCGGACTGGGCCAAATTAGGTGCGTTGGTATCTTACCAACATGGTGCATTTCTTATTTAAAAATCGAGAGGTGGGGAGGTAGGTTAAGTATTTGCGTGTAGCAGTAGTAGGAGTGATTCCAAACCTCTCTCAATGCATTTCTTTTCCTATTGTACTGATTTCATCTTTGGCTCCCTTAGGATTAATGAAATCTTTCTTCGCTTTTCAAAAAAAGAAATTACCCGTTGCTTGCCCGTAAATGCCTGACCTCCAGCTTGCTCCATGAGGAATGACATTGGGAAGACTTCATAAAGAACCCTAAATCATTATTGAGGTCGGCGTTAGTCACCTATTCATTCGTCGTTCTAACTACAAAAATGACGTAGGTTAGTAGCATACCGCAGTTTTCCATTGGGGCTTTTCTTATCAGCAGGGTACAAAAAGATACCACCGTAAAGTAATGTGCGGTGGACATCAGCCACCATGCTGCAGTATAAAATCCAAACTTAAGGATTAGAAAAGAGAATGGACAACAATCACAATAAGAGAATGGACAACAATCACAATATGCAGATCAGGATTAAGATGAACCCAAGCAAAATGAAAAGGTTTTCCAAAAAAATGTGCAGGTCAAAGGGTTCCAGAAATGAAATGGTACAAGCCGACTGCGTCGGTTCAAGATTCCAAAATCTGACCCACACTGTCAACTTGCTCAAATAAAAAGGTTAGGATGTTGAGTTCCTATGGTGGGAGAGGGAGAAGGATTCTGGAGGGTGCTTCTTCGATCAGAATGTTTCTACCCTTCAGGTGAATGAATAATATTTACAGATAACCCAGCTGAGTTTGTAGTTTACTTGAAGAATTTTCGCAACTGTGTTACTTCAAACAATTTTCCACTATAAAAATAATTACCAACCTGTGTACATTTACCAACCTGCTTGTAACAGGTCAATTTTTTTTTTCAAAGTTCCGGATCTGATGTAAACTCAATTATGACAGGCTAGACATTGTTTTCCACACTTTCAGACCTGCTCTAAAGTTTAGAACAACCCACCTCACCCAATGGGTTGCTGCTGTGACCAAGATGTGAAGAATGATACGTAATAGGTAAGGAAGAGGCAATTCAACAGAATCTTGAGACATAATCTGATTCTCAAGTAGAATAAGTACAAGAAGAAATCAACTTAAGATAATCAACTTATTGTTGGTTACTAGTGGTACAAGTTCCAATCACTTGAATAATGAAGGAAACAACCTCGTGTCATTTACCTTCCAATGTATCTCAGAGACTTCGGAGATGATCCATCTTTAGGGAACTTGCATTTTTCAACATACCTGTTACTGGAGAATGTCAAGAGCATGGAAACTTAACATAAACTAAAAGTTTTGCAATATTCAGTCCCACATACTTTGTTGTTGGTCCATCCCAGTTTTTGGCATTTCCTTCATTCACTGAGTAGATTTTTCCTTTTTTAGGAATCTGCACATGTGATACCTAGAAGTCAGGCAGCTGAAGTATGCCAGGTCATATAAACTAAAAATGGACATGGAACAAATTTTCAGTGTGGAAACACATAACAGAGCGCACGTCAGAACGCTAATATGCAGGTCAAAGAGCTAATTGCATCAAAGATGTTTTCATCATCTGTCTTTTCAACTCCTCGTAACTACAGAATTCTAGTGATGACCCAGCCCAAAAAATAATATATCAAGGCTGGAAAGGAGAATCTCTAATGTGTCTCCTTAGAATGGAGCAACCAAGCTTGAATTTACGGAAAGCATAGGACTTTCTGGGAACACATTCAAATCCAAGAGACTTGCCTTAATGTCTGGATGAGTTAGAATGAACTCCCCAAGAGATGGATCAAGGGTAAATCCATTAACGCCACCTCCGGTGCTTATCACAAGCTGCAAAATCATTTTAACCCAAATGAAATACAGCATCACATTAATAGATGCAGACTCAGTAAGCTTAGAGAAATTGAAGGACCACAAAAAAAGCTTTTTTTATACCAAAACTAAACTGCATTCAGTATAAAAGGAATAGGGAAATCAAAGTGTCAAACTGATCAAAAGGGAACTAGACACCTTATTTGCTTAATTTTTTGGGCTTCCAACGGCAAAAAAATATACAATAAGGTCTTTGTACCGTGCAAGAGCTTCCGTACATGCAATACCCGGCAGCCACCATATTTTTCCCAGGCTGCAGCACATCATCTAAAGCTGGTTCACCACCATCTTTCACAGTATAAATCCCAAAGATCTATATAGAAGAGAAGACACAATAAATTGGTGCAATGTGAAGTTATTATTAAATAATATCTGCAAGCCTGAGAATCCGTTGCAATACAAATAAGGAAATACTCCCTCCGTCCCAATTTAAATGCTCCCTACGGTTATGCGTGCCTTTTTAAAACTATTGTAGCTTTTATTCAATAATGTATTTTATATGCAATATGGATCTTATTTGAGAGATCTCAATTAGTTCTATTAGAAAAAAATTTTAAAAACTTTGAAAACATTACTAATAAAAAGATATAGACGTTTGAAAATGGCACGGATATTCGTAGGGAGCATTTAAAATGGGGCGGAGGGAGTAGCAGTTATTCAAGGGCAGAGCATTACCGTTCCAATGGAAACACCACAATCAATGTTGGAGGATCCATCCAGTGGATCAAAGACGACACAGTACCTGCACCATCAGAACAAATTGTTTGCAGAAATCTTGCATGAAGATATTGAAAACAATCTAACTATCAAACGTAAAAGGAGTATAGGTGGAGAACTAAATCGGTAAAATCTGAAGTATCAGACACCTTCCACGATTAGATTTCTCGACAAATGTTGCCTCTTCGTCCTCTTCAGAGACAAGGATGCACTACAAGAAGATTTGCCTTTTTCAAAACAAAAAACAAAAAAAAACAATGTTCGGTCAAAACATGTCAAATATTTGTCGTTATCCTACCGTTCGGCCACTGCTGACCAAGGCCTTGACGAAAACTTCATTTGAAAGCACATCTAGTTTCTTTTGCTCTTCACCCTTTAGTTAAAATAGACAAATCACCTCGAATTAATATCAGAAAGGAGTTTGATAATTCATTAACTAAGAATGGAGGTGAGAATGCTAAATGGCTAAATAACTTGGCAACTTGCCTGCACATTGGTTTCTCCAGCAAGTCCAATCAGTTTAGCAAGACCTGCCTGTAAAATTCCACTTCTATAAATTAAAAAAAGATTGGGAAAAAAGACAGAATCCCACTTCTATAATAAGAATGGCATGAATCAGAAAATAAGATTCAAAAAACACAGATTTTCTGTTTCAGAGAATAAAGAAGACGAGTCATTCTCCCTTTTGAAAACTCGAACACTATTTCTCAAATTAGCTGATCATTTTCTTTTGAAAACTCGAACACTATTTCTCAAATTACTGAGTCTGCATCTATTAATGTGATGCTGTATTTCATTTGGGTTAAAATGATTTTGCAGCTTGTGATAAGCACCGGAGGTGACGTTAATGGATTTACCCTTGATCCATCTCTTGGGGAGTTCATTCTAACTCATCCAGACATTAAGGCAAGTCTCTTGGATTTGAATGTGTTCCCAGAAAGTCCTATGCTTTCCGTAAATTAAAGCTTGGTTGCTCCATTCTAAGGAGACACATCAGAGATTCTCCTTTCCATTGCCTTGATATATTATTTTTTGGGCTGGGTCATCACTAGAATTCTGTAGTTACGAGGAGTTGAAAAGACAGATGTTTGAAAACATCTTTGATGCAATTAGCTCTTTGACCTGCATATTAGCCTTCTGACGTGCGCTCTGTTATGTGTTTCCACACTAAAAATTTGTTCCATGTCCATTTTTAGTTTATATGACCTGGCATACTTCAGCTGCCTGACTTCTAGGTATCACATGTGCAAATTCCTAAAAAAGGAAAAATCTACTCAGTGAATGAAGGAAATGCCAAAAACTGGGATGGACCAACAACGAAGTATGTGGGACTGAATATTGCAAAACTTTTTAGTTTATGTTAAGTTTCCATGCTCTTGACATTCTCCAGTAATAGGTATGTTGAAAAATGCAAGTTCCCTAAAGATGGATCATCTCCGAAGTCTCTAAGATACATTGGAAGGTAAATGACACGAGGTTGTTTCCTTCATTATTCAAGTGATTGGAACTTGTACCACTAGTAACCAACGATAAGTTGATTATCTTAAGTTGATTTCTTCTTGTACTTATTCTACTTGAGAATCAGATTATGTCTCAAGACTCGGTTGAATTGCCTCTTCCTTACCTATTACGTATCATTCTTCACATCTTGGTCACAGCAGCAACCCATTGGGTGAGGTGGGTTGTTCTAAACTTTAGAGCAGGTCTGAAAGTGTGGAAAACAATGTCTAGCCTGTCATAATTGAGTTTACATCAGATCCGGAACTTTGAAAAAAAAAATTGACCTGTTACAAGCAGGTTGCTCTTTGACTTGCATATTAGCCTTCTCACGTGCGCTCTGTTATGTGTTTCCACACTGAAAATTTGTTCCATGCCCATTTTTAGTTTATATGACCTGGCGTACTTCAGCTGCCTGACTTCTAGGTATCACATGTGCAGATTCCTAAAAAAGGAAAAATCTACTCAGTGAATGAAGGAAATGCCAAAAACTGGGATGGACCAATAGCAAAGTATGTGGGACTGAATATTGCAAAACTTTTAGTTTATTCAAGTTTCCATGCTCTTGACATTCTCCAACAGCAAAGTACGTGGGCCGTCATTCATGGCCCGTTTGGAGTGCTTGATGGTGTTTGGATTCCCTAGTTTTCTTCCACCACTCTACCTCCTCCTTCGTCGATTGTCTTCGTCGGCTATCTTGCTCTCCATTGATTTCATTGTTGGGTGACATTGGTTCTGGATTAACGGCGTTGAAATTGTGGGGTTGTTGTTTGCTGCTTTGGTCGCTCCTCTTTCTCCCGTCTGTTCACGTCTGCTCTCCGCCGTTTTCTTTGCTGGGAGTAACCAGTTTTTGCCTAACGGCTAGGTTTGCGGTGGCTTCTGATGGTCGATTGCGGTGTGTTGCGGCGATTTCCGGTCGGCGTGGGTGGATGTGCAGCGGTGGTTGACGTCAATTTGGGTTTCCATTTTCGGGCTAGGCCCAATTTATGGACTTCATTGTTTTATTAGATCTTGGTCCTCTGGATGTATGAGCTTCATCTTTTGTTTTGGGTATGGTCCGATTGGGCACAGTCCTGTTGGGTTTGGACTTCGGTACATTTTGTTGTTGGTTTCTTGCCAACTTGGTTCTCTATTTCGGGTTTGAAGTAGGCAATGATCTTCTAGTGGGTTGTGTTTCCCCTAGTTTTGATGCCGTTTTTACTTCGTTCCCTTTAGTCTTTGTTTTTCTCAAAGATTAATAAAGTTTTTGCCTTTCAAAAAAAAACATGAAGGGAAATCAAACCAAACATAAAATCCATGTTTGTAACTTCGACATAAGACAGAGAAACAAAGGAAAAATAATAGTTTCCCTACCTCTCTTCTGGACTTTCCTTTCTTTTTGTTTCATTTTTTCCCCTTCCCTAATTTACTTTGTTATTTCTCTTTCCAGTTTTCTCTTTGAAACCAATGAAGGGAAATTTCTCTCACATTTTGATTTGATTTGATTTGCAACATCAAAATGGTCATTCTATTGTACTAGGCTGACAATAAACAAACAAGAAGACAAAAAAAAACACACTACGGCAATGTTTTCAAATCGGGATACGTACCGTGTATCGTTTTTTTCATTGTATAAATCGTATCGGGATACGTATCGCATGTCTTAAGATACGTTTGATGGAAGAGTAGGAGTTTATAATGTTTAGTTAGACAAGACTTTTGGGGAGGGAGAAATAATTAAGGCGAGGGTGGGGAAGGAGGGTATTTATGTTACACTTAAACTCAAAACTCTTTTTTTTTTGCTTGGTACAAAATGGCCAGAACCCATCCATATTTATATTACTCAATGAAAGGGTCTAGTACAAAGATATTTTCATATAAGATAAACTTTGAGGCAAATTCTAGAATTACAAATGTAACTAATTCACACAAAAAAATCTAGATATTTGACAAGGATATTGTAGAATTTCTAGAAGATAGATATTCTAGAGCTTCTAGAAACTAGATATTTATCTACTACAATAATATCTTTCATCTTTGAAATTTGTCAATTAGGCTTATTTGGGCTTTATTTTTCTTGTGCCAAAATACTAAATCTAGTTTATTCTTCAACAATAATAATCATAATTAATATACGATTAAAAGTAGTTATACCTAATGACATCAACAGACTATACTTACATTTACAAAAATAAAATGTTTTTAAGATGCAAAATTTCGAGTCTCTCAATTGGGGTCTATCACATTAAGGCTTTTTGCTACCTTAGCTATGGAAAGAAAAGAAGAGTTTCTTTAAACTTTTGGCACATGCTATTAGATGATGCACTCTCTTAAATATACTATTGGTGATGCTTTTTGAAAAGAAAAAAAAATTCTCTTTCTTTTGGTTGGTTGATGGCTAACACAAATATCCTCATTCACCAAAACAAATCTTCTTTTTTTTCCCTAGTATTTTTCTTTTTGTCAGCTGACAAAACTATTTATTTTTTGACATTGTAGCAAACTAAAAAAAATTGGCAATACTATTTCAATAACAATGGGTGAACTTGCTCTAATCTCCTAATGAGGCGTAACATTGCTCTTGTATGATTCAGGCAAAACACAATCGAATTATGGTTCTTTCCTCTATTCAAGCTAGCCCTACATTGAGGTTGAATTTCTATCAAGTGTTTGAATATCGCCATAATTAGATCAAATGGCTTAGATTAATACATTTGGGGTTCCGCTTCTTAAAATAAGGTTAGACTTTTTTCCTATAAGTAATCGTAGGATACGTACCAAATCAGGATACGCGTATAAATCGTAGGATACGTGATCGTATCGTAGGATTTCTATACAAAAAGGATACAGGGTGCGATACGTATCGTTTAATGAAAGAGACAATACGAATCGTAGGATACGTATCGTGTATCGTAGGTTTTCAACAACTATGCACTACGGTGTATTTTTTACACTTTCACATATTTTTGCACACTTTTCATATATTTCAATACACTTTTTACAAGTAATCCTTAACGAGTTGATTTTAGAATTTTCTATATAAAAAAAAAATGAAAATAACTAGTTTCAGTAGAAAAACTCTCTCTCTCTCTCTCTCTCTCTCCGAACAAACCCCACACAACAGGACCACAATAATAGGAAAAAACAAATCAGTTCTTCTTTACCGTGCCTTTCATTCCCATTTCAAGTGCAATACTCGAATTAAAAAATGGCATGCACTGTAATATAATTCAGGAATCAAACGAACACAAAGTGACAGCAGAGCAAATTAATTCCTTTTTTAAAAAAAAAAAGAAAAAAAAAAGAGGAATCGATCTGTTCAAACAAATTTTCAAACGATTCAAATAGTACCTTGTTGACAGCAGAGCAAACGAACTTGCAACCCAGAACAATGTGACTGAGCAAAATCGAGAAGTCCCCACGCGACTCCGGGTACTTGGACTGCTCGTTGAGCACGAACCGCGTTATGGTCATCAAATCCGTCCTGTATGCGTCCGCTGCGTGATCCATCTCTCTTCAATCTAATCAATAACTTCCTCTAGGGTTTTCGAGTTGGGGGTTTTTCAATCGAGTCGAGATTGTATCGAGTGCAGCATCAGTCGCTCATTTCGAGGTCTGACGATGCTATAACCAACCAGTGAATAGATATATACAGCAGGTATTTATTGTACGTATATGTATCTATGTATCTAGGGATAACGAAGAAGCGATGAGAGAGGGAGATGGGGCTATCTGATGTCAGTGGAAGTGTAGGATGACACGTGGTGGCTCCGCCGTAAAGGAGGGGTTGTGTGGTTGCCACTCAGGATAACGCCCTTCGTCGTCTTCCTTCCTTCGTCTCTCTCTCCCTGTGGTTAGCCAGTTTTTCAGTTTTTAGTCCTCTGTTTCGATGTTGACGACTAACTACTACTAGGAAATTTCGTACTCTTGTTTGTTGCTAAACAAAGCTCTCTCATTTCTCTTTACCAAAATGCTACGCACACGATATCCAAATATAACATCGGACACAACACTCACGTAAAAGAGTGGGATAATTTGTTCAAATATTATGTCCGTAGCATTTTTACTTTAATAATGCTACGTATACAACATCTAGATACAGTACTCACATAGGAGAGACTCATGGCTTAGCCAATAGCCCTACATATGGGTCACTTTTTCATTTGAGTACTGCATCAGACTCATATATGAGTGATGTGTCCGGATGCTATGGTTGAATGTTGTATCCATAGCATTACATACGTGTCTTATTGCAGGTAAGAATATTGAATATTGTGTTTGAATATTATATCATTCTTGCATTGTTTCTCTCTACTTGAATAAAAATCCCACGCGGTTTGTCAAAAGGTGTATTTATTACTATATTCAACCCTTCGATCAATTTTACTATATTCCCTTTCCTTGCGGAATTTTGGGGCAAAAATTCAATTTTTTATACGGAGCATTGAAGTATATAAATAAGCAAAGTCATTATCAATGGTCGGTTACTCTAATTTTTTTTAACGAAATATACGCCTGTTAGAAGGGAGATCTTTAGTTTTATATGACCGAATAAATCACCTGTTAGAATGGAAATTTTAGTTTAGACTTTTTTTCTTTTGATAATCGGATGTCCGGGTCAGTTTGTCTACCTCAACTACTTCCAAGATCCTGAAAATTACAACCGGGCATAATCTTCAGTGACCCCAAAAAAT
Organism: Vaccinium vitis-idaea; assembly: GCA_963854785.1. NCBI lineage: Eukaryota > Viridiplantae > Streptophyta > Magnoliopsida > Ericales > Ericaceae > Vaccinium > Vaccinium vitis-idaea. The sequence goes on from OY978215.1 coordinate 12,822,979, forward strand.
TGTTGGCAAGGGAAATCCAACCTAATCAGACCTTTGATTTTAGTTTTTGACGTTTGATGTAATAAGGTTTGCCTTTGATTTCAATATTCTCTGTCTTTCGGTTTCGATGTTGACGAAATACAAAGGATTCTCATTTGTTTTCCTTGAATTTTCCCAAAGCAATCTCATTTCTTTGTTTATGATCAGAAAAATCTCATTTTTTTATCCATTGGTAGACAACTTTTGTCAAAACACTTGACCATATGCAACTCTGCGGTCAAATTTATGGCATCACACTATCACTTATGTTTTGGATTGTCAAACTCTTGACAAAAACTGGATTTCATACCTCAGCAGTCAGCACGCACTCCAAATAATCTCCAAAATTCTATCGTTGACCGGTTGTCCTAAAACATACTAGTAATATTGTTCATCTTATAGAATACAACTTTGCTACAACCACATACACGTACACAAACACACACAAAATAGGGGTGCGCACCACACAATATTTCACTCTGCACGTAGTTTCCAAAGTAGTATCTCTTTGTTTGTGGAGGAAGTATTCATGCAACTGCAAACTACGCATCTACCCTTCTTTGGTTTGGCTTCCTACAAGACGCCATCTCCCCACATCCTAAAACATTTCGTCGATCAGCCATGCACCACGAAATTTGTTGAAAGATTTGCAAGTTCTGACTAAACTCGCGCTGGTCATCCAAGTACAAATGGAAAAACTATCCACCATATATAGCATCAAGCCGTCAACCTTGATTAAATGCATCCACCACTAGAAACAGGGCTATCTACGTACAAATTGATTCACCCTTCTCTGGTGTGTCCCCAATTCGTAGCAGTAATTCCAGGATTTTCCTTGGATGCTCCATCAATCACCTTCAACACTGAATGGCAAAACCATAAAACTGTGCCAAATAGATCCTAACAGAAAATACTGCATCAAAGTTTTCTTGTACAAAATGAAATCAATATATGGCCCTTTGGAGCTTGTGGCTGGTAGATAGAAAGGAAAATAATAAGAGAACAAAAAATGCTCAATTTTACTGCTGGAAGAATCATTGCACCATGGACACAGCCTAGGGAATCATTACAGGAACGATAGCAGAAATAAATGAACCATTATAAATAGTAAAAATAATTTAATGTCACAATGTAACAAGAACTATCAAGGATTACATAAAACTACGTGCTTTAGATCCCTGATAAATTAAACATAACTTACTTTTACAAGGTCAAAAGAATTATTAAGCGCTATAGAGCCCCGATGATACATCTGAGTAAAAGGGAATCACTTCTAGCAATCTAAGTGAGTTTGCTTCCCCGTCCCCATTTTCTTTAGATGACTGGCTTTTTTCTCTCTCCACTTTGGATCTTGGCACCCAAAAAGTCTATCTGTCCAAACTCCCTAAGCCTAAGTGTTGGCAGCAGGTGGACATTTGACATTCTACCGATTGTGCTACTTTCAACCCTAGTAGCAGGTGTGGAGACCAAGAGAACCGTTAAATTGTGGAACAAGCGTCCTAAGTAACACCCCGTGAATATGGCTCCAATTGCTACACTTGAACTCACCCACCTAAGCTGCTTTTGAAAACCAACCTCCATCCAACAAGCGATCATGTCCCATAAATGTGTCTATGAACAGGTGGGGTGTCAAAAGTTTTAACCACTTCCATCCATCGTTTGTAAATGATCGATCAAGACAGAATTTTTTGAAAGATGTCCGACAAATAAAGCAGGACCCTCCCCGAAATCAACAAATTCAAAATCCCTTTTTTCATTGTTTTTCATATCCAGTGCATGGTGTTTCAATTTCCGTTTCAGTCTTCCATTAATCGGAGTATGTAGTAACTTCTTGAATGCTAGGTCATGACCATTTACAAAGTCATTGTCACCATCACAATCAACAAGGGCAGGAAGGAAGAGCACCTAGAACTATAGGTGACAACAGATGACGAACATGAGGATGGTGAAAACGAAAGTCCAATAACTTAGGAAAATCTTGGTATCTCCTGGGCAGAACAAATTTGTGTCGCATGGACCATTCCCCCAACTGGTTGGCCTCAACATCGAATGCATAAACTTGGTTTGAAGAAGTGGAAATGAAAAGCACATTGTTGTTCTGGGGACTAAAACTGCCAGCTGTTACAGAGGCACCATCCAATCTAGATAAGAACCAGTGCTGCAAATAGCAGAATGAATCAAAATTTTCTTGACAATGGTAGGACTGCTTAGACATATAATGCTCGCTTTGATGCTGCTAGTGATGCCTATTTTGCTACATCTGAATCATACATTCAATTGTCATCTGAAAAGTCTAATGGTACTAAGATAAAAGACGATGAATATGTCATTGATCATGTCAACAAGTTGTATTCCATTGCCAAAGAATTGGCCACTTTAGAGAATCCTATTCCTAACCTAATGCAAGTGTCCACTATTTTGCATAGTTTGCCTACTTGGGATTCAGTTGTTGCTACTCTTAACTTGTCCTTGCCCACTCCGACTATAAATTTATCATTCACTTTTATTGGGTGCATGGTTGAGACTTGGGAGGCAAGGAATGGCCCATATTGTGTGGTGCCGATCTTTTATTTGTTGGGAGTCCCGCATGGCTTTACCACATGGTACTCCGGGAGTATCCAATAATTAGCCAAGAGAAGTCGATATATGAGACTGCGTCTTAGAATTAGATTCTATTAGAGGTGGCAAACGGGTGGGTTTGGCAAAGCATATTAAGAGCAATCCATCTAGTTCACTATTTACTTTATAAATAAATAAAAAATTCCATAAAAATAGGACAGAGCATTCCTCATTCTAGTAAATGCTAGCAAAGAACAAAATGGTGAACTCACGAATTGTCAAACTAACTCTCAAGTCTCCCTCTTGTTCTTATTTTTTCCTTTTTTTCGGTTGATCATCAAATTACTCTCAAATCTATTACCAAATGTTTAGACCAAAATGATGGACCCCCTTACAAACTCCTCCCATCAATATTGCAAACTACAAATATATCTAATAGAAGTGTAAACCACAAATTTCACAACAAACTACAAATTCCAGAGGCACAATATCAAATCTCAAGTTTACCTTTAATACTCATTCTTGATTCTACTATCGCAACAAAACCCAATCCACAACTTAAAAACTATACATTTGGGAGGGAGAGAGAGATCGACTACGGGTATGAGTGAAAGAGGTGCGGGGTGGCCGTGGAGAACTGGAGTGTCTCAGAGGTGGTCCAAGCAGTGGTGGTGAGTAAAAGTGGCGGTGATGGGGGTTTGCGGTGGTGGTGTTGAATGTATGGAGAGGGAGGGGTTCAAAAAGGAGAGAGAGAAGGACTAGCTGTAACCGTAGCTATGGTTGCTGGCTTGCTGCATGTTGTACCAATGCCACATCGCGACAGCGGTGGTTAGCTGGATGGGGCGGCCACTGCTTCATGCTTACTCTTATTTTCTTTTTAAATAACAGAAAATAAGAGAGTCAGGAGAGAGTGAGAGAGCTCGATCACCAAATGGAGAGAGAGAAAGGGGGTGGTCGTGTGTGCGCCGGAGCGAGTGATGGCCGGACTGGAAATTTTCGTGAGGCAGAGAGGGAATACATAGAAGAGGTGTTTTGGGTAGGGCTGCTCAAAAAAACCGGTGAACCGTGAATCCGGTCCGAACCGAACCGATCCGTACCTTTTGGATTTTAACCGTGGATTAATGGTCCGGACACGGATTCAAAAAATAAAAAACCGTGACTTTTGGATCGGACACGGATTTTGATTTTGAAACCGTGGATTAACCGATCCGGACCGTGAGATTTTTATTATATATAATTTTTTAAAATATACATATATTTAGTTATATAGATATGATTAATTAAATATAATTATATTCGCACCATAACTCTTACAATAGTATTCGCACCGTAACTCCTACAGTACAACCAAATCGTAAGTCTGCTAAATTAACAATATCTATATAACAATCTTCGCACCATTACTTCTACAACAGTATAACCAAACCGTAAGTCTGCGAAATTAACAATATTTATATAACTATAATTATAAAAGTGATAAAATTATATATAATTATAGTTAACAATATGTATATAACTATCTGCCTTATTGCCTTTGTTGTTTTTTTATTGGGATTTCCAACTTTGAACTTTCTATTTAGTGCATTTGCTACTTGCTAGTGTTTTACTGCCTTTGTTTATTGTTTTTTCCGAATAAGTTGAAAATCCGCGGATTAATCCGGAACCGATCCGTGACTCGCGGTTCGGATTGGAACCGAACCGTGAGACTTTTGGATCGGACACGGATTGTATTTTCAAAAAACCGTGACTCGCGGATTAGGATTGGATTCATGCCAATCCGGACCGATCCGGACCGTGAGCACCCCTAGTTTTGGGTTTCTGAGATGATGACAGGGGCATAGGCGGACGGTGCTACCCGTACAGAACGGGGGCACAGAAAATGTACCGATCGTGTTTGGGGACCCACTTTTGGGTCCCACACGAGTGATCCAAACCGTTCATTGTTCTTAAAACATTTTTCCGAGGGGCTCCACAAAATTTCAGCTCAATCGGACGGTTGGAAGTGCTCGAACCAAAGTCTCACCGTTTGAATCAAAATTTGATTCAAACGGTGAGACTATTTTGATTCAAACGGTGAGACTTTGGTTCGAGCACTTCCAACCGTCCGATTGAGCTGAAATTTTGAGGGCCCCCTCGGAAAAATATTTTAAGAACAATGAACGGTTCGGATCACTCGTGTGAGATCCAAAAGTGAGTCCCCAAACGCAATCGGTACATTTTTGGTTCCTTTTTTCTGTACCCGTATCATTATCCGGCATAGGCAGAGAAAGTAAATTCTTGGGTGGAAAAGAATTGAGCATGAGAGATGATTTTAAAAATAAAAGTGGGAGACACAGATCCAACATGTTATTCAATGTGGTACTCATCCGCTTTCCTCTGCCCATTAATTATACAAGATACTCCGTAATAGATAATAGGGTAAGAGTAGGGCTGCAAACGAACCGAGCTGCTCGCGAGCAGCTTGTGGCTTGGCTCGTTAAGACTCGGCTCGGCTCGGTTCGATAAGTAAATGAGCCGAGCTCGAGCTCGATTTTCAGGCTCGTTTAGTTAACGAGCTTGCTAAAGCTCGGCTCGGTTCGCAAAAGCTCGGCTCGATTATATAGACTCGGCTCGTTTAAGAAGGCTCGTTAAGTAAATTACCTTGGCTCGGCTCAATAAGGGCTCGGCTCGTTTATGACCGAGCTGAGCTCGAGCTCGATTTTTCGGCTCGTTTACTTAACGAGCCGAGCTCAAACACTACAAAGCTCGGCTCGTTTGCACCCCTAGGTAAGAGACAAGTGTTCAATTATTGGAATTATGATCAGCTGAGAAGGAAAAGAAAATTCCACCGACAGTGTGTACCGTGTAACCCGTCCCTGACCGGTTGCACAATTCCAAAAAAATCCCAAAACTTACCTTTGAGTATAAAAATTATTTCACGAATGACGAAAAATTCAAGGGGAATTTTTGAAAAAATAAAGTAGAAATAATTGTCATAAAAAATCAGATCATCACAAACATTATTATATGTGGTTATTGTATTTGACGCTTAACAAATTTGAAGTATATAGAAATTTTCAAGAATATAACACAGCTGCAGCTGCATTCCCAAGTCTCGAACTTGAGATCTTGGTTAAGCTAGCACAGTCCCTTACGAGCTGAGCTACGTGCTTGGTGGTATTTCCCACTTGTTCCCGCCACAACAAAATGCATTTCCAAACGTCAGTAATCGAACATTACGGAGTATTATATGGTAATGTCTTTGTTAAGTCATTTCCAACTTCGTTCACGATTTTGGGGTGAGGTTATTGAAACTGCTACAGTGCTACGTACCTCACGAAATATGGACTGGTAGAAAACTTAGCCTAGATTACCTAAAAGTGTGGGTTTCTTCAACTGACATATTAATTAGTTCCAGCCCAATAATCAGGGGCGGAGCCAGAACTAAAGGTCAGTGGGGTCAAATTCTTAGAACAGAATAATTGAACAAAAAAAAAACATCAAAATGCGAAATAGAAATGAGTTAAATTAAGTAGATATCTATTAATAACATATAATTTCATTTACAATTGATCCCCAAAAAGATACACTGAAATGTCAAACAAAAAGTAGTTTAGATATACAATCTATAACCGAGTCCACAACCGACCACAAAAAACTACACTTGCATGCCAACAAAAAGTAGCTAAGCATATATTGATTAAAACCTATAACAGCATTTACAAGTGACCCAAAGCCACGAAGTCGATTCTTTACATTCTTCATGGAAGAAAATGTTCTTTCTACTGTAGCTGTCTCAACAGGTAAAACTAGAGCCAAAGTCAAAAGCATGAAAACCAATTGATACCTTATATCTTTTCGGGTTTCAACCATCTTTCAAGAAACATCACCAATTTTCATGTTTGAAAACTTGACACTAGACCGCACATCAATGATGAAATTCTCAAGTTGATCCAAAAAGTGTCAAAAGCTCAGTACCGGATAAGTCTTTAGGATAAAATTCGGCCAAGCGGGAGTAGTCAAGATAGATTGGAAGCTTTTGAGGCTCAATACCTTTGTATAAACTGATTCCGTCCCACAAAGATGGCCCTCTACGAAATTACGTGCAATTTTTGAACTAAAAAATAATGTACTTACTGAAATAATTTTTCCAACAATATGGATCTTTTTCAATAGGTCTCATTGAAATCTTTTGAACAATGCATAAAAAATAAATAATAAAAAAACTGCTTATGTAAATACATGTTTTTTTAGATCAAAAATTATATATAGTTTCATAGCAATCTCTGTAGGACGGAGGGAGTATTCAAGATAGATTGATAAATATGTACAAGAAATCCTTTGGGCAAATTCTCTTCTCCCCTGTATGAGATACTCCATCCGTCCTAGAAAGTTGGCCCGCTACAAAAAAACATGCCATTTTAAATATAAAATAAAAAACTTTAATTGGTCCTTTGGGTAATAATCCAATAATCCGGATTATGGGATTATTCGTTTGTCCTTATTCAATTTTTTTTTGCATCTGTTAGTTTTGCATCAAGATTTTGTGGTTTCTGGATTTCTCTCGATAAGACGAATCTAACAAGTATAAAATTATGGCCAAAACTCAAATTTTTTTGAATAAAACCAAAATATGTGGATTATTGGTCATGCAAAAAAAAATTGAATAAAGACAAATGAATAATCCAATAATCCGAATTATTCGATTATTACCCAAAGGAGAAAGTTTACTTTTCCTCCATCCCAACTACTGTCCTTTTTCCTATTCCCAAAAGCCCTTTTAAGCTAGCTTACTTTGAAAAAAGCATAAAAAGCAAGTCTAACGATCAGAAGAGAGAGAGGGGACGTAGGGGCGTGCCGCGTGCAGGCTCCACTCGTTTGCGAGAATGATATTTTTGTCCATTTTTGGACTCCTCGCATTAATATTTTCACAGCTATGGATTGCAAAGCCTTACCATATAGCTTGGGCTAAAAGCCTACTAGACTACTAATGTGGGTCTTTAGCCCAATTTTCAGATTAAAGTAATATATTACGTTCGCCTGAACGTCAAGCCGTGCATTCGGGGCCCAGTGCCTTAACATCTGAAGCCTCCCTTTATACTATACTAGTTTTAACGCATTGTGCGTTGCACGAGTGTGATGCCCGTATATTTTTTGCTTGTGTTGTAGGCTTTTGTGAATTAAAAGAAATTGAAAACCAACTGCATGAAATACTCATGTAAATAATATTAATTCTAGGGTATATTTATAAATATTAGTATTAGTTATCTTCGCACTCCCCGGCAGTGACACAAAGTGAGAGCGGCGGGGGACTTCCCACGCCTGAAGAGCATCTCCCAAATTCCCATGAAGCACATGGGGGACAACCTTTTATCCACTTTTGTGTTTGTCAACCTACCCTTTAAACAAATCAGTGCCTTTTCTCTTCTCTCCTCTCTGTTTCCTCCTTTCATTTTCCTCCTGGCGCAGGGAAAGGGACATAGCGCGTCCCAAAAACAGTACCGCTCGGTACCCTCAGAAATGTTCTATTCACCACACTCACGCAATAAGGGATACAACGGGAGTTTTCAGAAGATTCCCCAAGGCCTTTTTGGTAATCCTAGCAAACATGACGTAAAGACGAATTTGCCCACTCTCAAAACTCATAATTCCAGGAAATTCAATACCAGAAATTTCCAATTGAAGGATAAAATCGTCCAAATTGGCCAAAAATGGCCCAACATGAAATTGAAACATCCTCTCTTTCTTGGCCTTCGGTTTTTGGAAATAAATACACAACATCCCATCACATATCTCGTCATCTTAAAAATCTGTAACTGATTTGAATCAACACCCATATATGGAGTTAATTCTCCTCCCATCCCCAGTCACTGTTATACCTTCCATTCTCGTCTTCCTTCTCTTTCTCTACTACCTCCGTACAATGATGGATCCAGGACACAAATCTACTCTGGGCTGACCAAACTATGAGGTGGGCTAAAATTTGGTAGGATAAAATTTTACTTATAAAATTTTGTTTTTTTTCCCGTTTTTTGAAACCTCACCTGGGCTATAGCCCACCTAAGCTACCTCTAAGATCCGCCCTTGCCTCCGTAGAAAAAACACGGTTACCAACAAAAAATTCCCACCAGAAGCCGGGGGAGCATGGCATCTAATCGGCCACGTCCAACTCTTAGCGGGCAGCAAAGTGCCCGGTAAGGTGTTTGGAGCCTTAGCCGACAAACACGGACCGATATTCACAGTAAGGCTCGGGGTCTGCCCACCCTTGTAGTAAGCAAGTCGGAAATAGTCAAAGAATGTTTCTCCGCCTTAAACGACAAGGCATTCTCGGACCGGCCGAAATTCATAGCGATCGAGCTCTTATCTTATAACTATGCGGATTTATCGGTGAGCCCCCATGGGCCCTACTGGCGCAAGATGCGGAAAATCGTGATGCTCGAGCTTTTGTCGAACCGCCGGCTCGCTCTGTTTAGGCACGTGCGCGAGTTGGAGGTGAAAATCTCGGTGAAAGAAGTTTATGAAAAATGGATGAAGGAGGGGCGTTGTTTGGTGGAGATGAAGAGATGGTTTGAGGACATAACCTTAAAAATAACTCTTCAAACTATTGCAGGTTTAGAGTTGAACCTCATTCCTTTCCGATTAATTTACGAGTTGTCCATTATTACATACTCTCTCTTTCTCTCTCTCTCTCTCTCTCTCTCTCTCTAATACTCCCTCCGTTCCAAATTGCTAGCCATTTTTTAGAACTCCAATTTGTTAAGCAGACACGTAATAACTGCATTCAATAAATGCATTCACATTAAACAGATTCATTAATTTCCAACAAATACTCTTATATTTCAACTTTTAAATGAAATTATTGTTGTTGGTAAAGATGTTATTTTGGAAAATTGGATAAATATTGTTTTGATTTTTCAAAAGGGACTAACAATTTGGAACATCCCAAAATAGTACAAGTAACTAGCAATTTGGAATGGAGGTGTCTAAACTGGGGCTTATTTACCGCACGCACTCTATCGAGAGCCACCTTGATTGTCAGTCAGGTGTTTGCACGCACTAGAAATTTTTCCTACTCCATCGAGAACCACCTTGTTGCCGGCCACCTACCGCACACACCAGGAATTTTCTTTCTCCATCAAGAGTTACAATGGATTTTTCCTGCTCCTCCGAGAGTCTCCGTGTAAGCCCACAACCACCGAACCACCGATACTTTCAGGAGAGTCCACCCATAGATTGTCAGCCATCGGCACTTATACCACTTGTTAGGACTTAGGAGTCTAATTCACTTGAGGTTCTTCCCATGTGCACATAGGCCCAATCCGTTAGAGAATATTCATGAAGTCCACAACATCACATGGACCCAATATACATTAAATGACCCATATCCACTTAAAAAACTAAGCCTTGTAAGTGGTGAGCCATGCAGTTGTATATTAAGATCAAACTCTTTTTCTATTTATCCGATGTGTAACTCTTCTTTCACATATGTTCCTAACATACTTGTCTCTGCACAATGCTTTACGGAGAGACATTTAGACAAATATTCGGAAATAGATTTTATTTTACAATGGATTTTTTTTTTTAACAAAAAAAAGAGATTATTATTGGATAGGGAAGCGATCAAAAGATCGAACATCATCAAAGGCAAGGTTAAAGATTGTACCCTTTACTTAACTAAAAATTTGTACCAGTCAAAATGGATCAGGAAAATAAGGGCGGAGGGTAATTACTTCTCTTTTTTATTTTGATTCCATGAGAAATGGCCGTTTACTTACCCAGGAAAAGAATTATCGCAGGGAATGGAAAACCAGACATGAAGGGTTATGGGGAGGCGTTTAAGGTTTTTTCAAGCTGATTGCGGGTTTTACCATTGGAGATGCGATTCCTTTTCTCAGGTGGTTAGATTTGGGTGGTTAAACGAACATAAACGGCGCAAAAATTCCGGCGAGTCAGCAGAGGCCGAGAAAGACTTCATGGATGTGATGTTAGAAATTCTTGATGGCGGTACGAAAGAGGAACTCAATTTTGATGCTGATACGATCATCAAGGCAACATGTCAGGTAAGACAGTCTCTTTTGAGAAATGTTTTAAAACGCATGTTTTTTTTTTTTTTCCCTCCTAAATTTTTATTAATTTTACATCAAAACCTTTTTTGCTTTTATTATTTGACTTGACGACAATTTTTGAAAGAAAAAGTTGTGAATGAAAGCTAAGGAAAAAAAAAAAAAAAAGAAGACAAAAAAATTGTTTACAAAATAACTTGAAGTCATAGTTATTACCTTTTCTGAAACTTGTTCAACTGGATTCATATTTTTGTGCATTTATGCTTCCTCTAGTCGAACAAAAATAAAAGGTAAAAGATTTTGACTGGAAAAAAAAATACAGTAACAAAAAAAAAGTTATTATACTAAAATAACTTTTATCCAAACAATTGATTCCGAATTTTCTTTGTTTTATCCATTTATCTATAAATAAATAAAAAACTAATATAATATTTCAAAACTCCACCAAAACAAAATTTTGTGGGCCATGCAATGCAACCCTAAACTTCATGTTTCATGGACCTTCGTAGGGTCTTACTGTAGGTGCCATCGCTAGTACTGCAACAACTCTTACATGGGCCATTGCCTTGCTCCTCAACAATCCCCACGCACTAAAGAAGGCCCAAGAAGAATTAGACACCCAAATTGGTGGACAAAGGCAAGTAAAAGAATCAGACATTAAAAACCTAGTCTATATCCAAGCCATAATCAAAGAGACCATGCGTTTATACCCACCAACCCATCTCGTGCCCTCACGGGTAAACATAGAGGACTGCACTGTGGGCGGGTACCACGTCCCAGCAGGCACCCTCCTATTTGTGAATCTGTGGAAAATTCATAGAGATCCCGAGGTGTGGCCTAACCCGTGGGAGTTCCGGCCCGAAAGGTTCTTGACGACTCACAAGGATTTTGATTTCATGGGGAAGCATTTTGAGTTTCTTCCATTTGGGGGCGGGAAGAGAGGGTGTCCTGGAATCTCTTTTGCACTTCAGGTTTTGCAGCTTACGCTCGCTAGTTTGCTAAATGCTTTTGAGATTGCCACGCCAGCTAATGAGCCTGTCGATATGACTGGGGGCTTTGGATTCAGCAATAGTAAAATGATGCCGCTTGAAGTCCTCCTCACCCCGCGATTGCCTTTTGAAGTTTATGGAGGATGAGTGAAATGGCCCATCAGCTTGAATTCCCATGGGGCACGACTTTGTAATATATATACCGTATGGAGGTATTAGCTGCCACAGAGATAAATGTGCTTTTCGTATGGAATAAATCAATAAACTACTATGTACTTGGTTCAAAAAAAAAACTAATATGTACTTGAAAGAATCTGGCTTTGTAAAATCTCATAGCCCTATGTTGATGTTACCTAATAAGGCATCTTTCTTTGAAAATTAAACGCATTTACATCAATCTGTATGAGAATAGACTTATCAGTATTTTTATAGTGTTGATTGGTTTCGAAAATTCGGTGTTTGTTTTGTGTATATGCGTTTTTAGCAACGAAGCTATTTTATCATTTTGACCAAAAAGAAAAAAAAAATTCTTAAGTGGTACACTGGAATAGGAGCATTGCGCCAAATCGGGGTACACTGGAATATTTGATTATTGAATTTCTTCTGGACTGATCAAAACAAAAAAAAAAAATTTCTTCTGATCACTCTGTTTTGTCCACCGATTGAACAGTAATTTTGCCACAGATTAAACTGTGGTCTCAAGTTAGAGCATCCTTATCAAGAGCACCAAATCACTTTCCATTAAATTATTCCCCTCAAATCTATAAAATAAAAAAATAAAAAAATTTCCCCTAGAATATTAACTCCCCACTTGGGGAGGAGTTGCTTGTGTCCGAGAAGTACTTCTTTTCCTCAAAAGCTATTCTCCTCCCTCTCTCTCTCTCTCTCCTGTCCCGCACTGCAAAAATGAATAAAGAAAAGAAGGTGAGTGGAATAGTACATTAACACAATTGTGGCGTCACTGTAACAAGTTACAAGTTTAACAAATTTGCAAAACATTTTTTAAACCTGATTTTGGGGAATTTTGTTGTATTTCACTTATCAAATTTAGCTATCAAAGATTTGATGTCTCTGATATTGATGCTCTTACAAATGAACTGGACTGTTTTCTCCGTCTCCTGTGAAAGTTCCAGGCCACCCCTTGTACTTTGATTTTATTCTCTCTGCTCTTGTGGCATGAGGTGTAAATCTTAAAAGTTTTGGAGGGCAATCAATATTACACCAAAAAGCTAATAGGATCATCTCTCTCTCTCGGGAAACAACCGCCTTTTTCAACCTCCATCCCTCCCCATTCTCAAAAACAAAATGAAAAAATCATGCCTCCCTGTCTACTTTTTTAAAATTTGAAAAAAAAAAAATCCTTCCTCTATTGTTTTGTTCATTTTTTTGAACAGAAAATTGTTTTGTTCATTGACTGTGGGAAAATATTAGTATACTCCATAAAAGGATTGGAATTATTATGGTACTTTGTCATTCTCTTATAGGGCATGTTTGGAACCTCATTTTTTAACTTTTTACATATTGTTTGTTTACTACTCCCTCCGTTCCAAAGTAATGATTATTTTTGGATAGTCGTGCCACTCAAATAATTGTCTATATCTCACAATTCATAACATTTTTTATAATCTTAAAAATTTTGTTTAATAAAACTAATTGAGATCTATCAAATAAGATTTATATTGAATATAAAAAGTATTATAAATTAGAAGATATAGACATTTTTTTAGAGGTTCTAAATAAGGAAAGGTAACCAACAATTTGGAACGGATGGAGTATATTTTAGACTTTTTAAATTAGAATCAGAATGTTCCATGAATCTGTTGAGTATTTGAGTGAAATTTGCAGAATTCATTTTGCAACATTAATCGTGTTAGAGATATGTGCAAAATGCATACCATAGGAGAGATTTTTTTGTTAACCAAAATGAAAAAAGTGAAAAAAATAAGAAGCCAAAAAACTCTTCTCCCTCTACTTTTAGATTCTCTTCTTTGAAGGAAAAAACCGAAAATGATGTTTCCCCATAACTCAGTCTAGGTGACCATTTCCAAACAGCCAAAATTAGAAAAAGAAAAAAATGAGAAGAAAAAAAAAAAGAAGAGAGAGAGATATCCAAACACCCGTACAATCCATCCCGTCTCTTCTATCATTTTTGCAATTCCGAATAATTTATTTCAGTTTAAAAAAAATAGAATGCATTTTAAAAAAATAGGATTACTAAAATCAATACCCCAAAAATATAATAATATGAGTAAACGTTGATAAGTTTATTCTTTTAGCCTTTTCTTTTCAAATTAATTACTACCAACAAAGTGGACCGATGATGCTCCTAAAGAATTCAATAGGAAACAAAATATTATCACAAGTTTTCCGAGAGAGAAAAAAAAAACTACTCTCACAAGAACAATTATTACAAGTTCAATAGAAAACATTGAATCACTGTGTTTGGTTGTCAGTTTTGAGGAAAAAATTTGGAGATATTTTTTTGAGATAGTGTTTGATTTTGTTTTTGGAAATGACTTTTGGGTTAATGATTGGAAAGCAAAATAAGTAATAATTGGAGAGATGGATAATAAGTTGTGAGAGATAAAGAGAGAAATGAGAATAATGATTAGAGAGGGGGGTAATGAGTAGAAAGAGAAACGTGACTAATAATTGGAGAGAAAAGTAATTAATTGGGAGAGAAGAAAAGTAGGGGAAAATTTGTTTTGGAAAATGTTTAAAAAATGTGAACCAAAACTATATATTTTTCGCTCTAGACACCAAATTATAGTTGACACCAAAGTAATGTTTTAAAAAAAGTAAGTAAACTTACTTTATATACCTAGCCCCACTTTTTCCGCTGAAAAAAATACAAAATTTATTTTTTCCCATAAACCCAAGAGTTCATATGCTTGTATTGGGCACCAGCTCGCGTGCAACGCACACGAACGACTTTCTAGTTGACTATAATAAGACAGTACGTATTTATGCGTTGTGAAAAAATTCATTTTATAAAACAAGAAATATTGATTAAATAACCAGGTCAATCTCCCTAATCCCTATGAAGTACTCAAAGCCTTTTGGTGAGCAAGTTTATATTCTTATTGATCGGGAATGGTGAAGAAATGATTTGTGACATGGGGATGGGGAAGATTGGAGATGGGGTTTCGGTTTGAGTTTGAATTATTTAGTTTTGTTTCTGTACATTAATGCCTAAAATGATTTACTTCAATTAATCTATACTTAAACAAAATCTCATGTCTAGGCCGGGGCTACTAAATTAACCAAACAACTTAATTAATCGCTCGACTTTTGAATCGTTCAAACAAAATATAAGCCAAGCTCAATCATTTTTTATTATTTATTAATAAATTCAAGCCAAGCTTGAGCTTTGAGTATTTGCTTGATTAATAGGCTCGTGAAGAGGGAGTCATTCGACAAATATTACCAAAACAGGAATAAATCAATAAATATCCCAAGTATATGAGATATTCCCTTCTATTTTCATATTTTCACCAATCACCCAATAATTTTGCATCCAGATTGGAAACCTAGAAATTTAGAGTTTCATCAAATCCTATGTAAATCTTCCATGGAACAATTCATAGGGTGCATACCTTTTTTTTCCCAACCTTTTTTATTTTGGAATGTCACGAGGCTTGATGACTCAAGATTGACTTGCATATTTCACGAGCCAAGTCAAACTTATCACAATCACAAAATTTCAAATACGAGGTGAGCTTGAACAATTAGTCTTCAAAAAATACTCAAGCTCGAGTCGAGCTTTAACACGTATGACAAGGAACTTAAGGAATACTGTGTTTCGCTTATTTGGCTTGATTGGGGTACTCTTTTGAAGTTAAAATAAATGTTTCAACAAAAGTTAAACCAAATTGTTATAGCTTTAACAAAACAAAACAAGCATAGCCCAATTATGAGAGCCCATATTTAATAAACATGTAAAAATAATGGTTGTCTGGCACAAGGTTCAATGTGGAAACACTAAAAAATTGAAGGGAATTAGACGACTTCTTTGCATACAGTTTTTCATCATAAATAAAAATAAGCTGTGTATTTTTGTCAGCGCTATGGGTAAGAAATTTTCGAAGAAGGTTGAATCATCGAAGAAGATTTCCTTGAAGGAGTTTCAGGATTTTGCCTCAACCATGGAGCTACGACGATCAACTCGGAACAGTATGCCGTTGAAGAATTTATATACGGCAGATTTCGTCGTAAGTGATCAACCCGTAACAGTATGCTTCAATGTCCTCTGATTCGTGAGGAAGAGTATGTGAAGATCACCCATGTCTAATTTGAAGCTTCACCTGGAGGTTAGTTCGTTGGGGAAGACGATTTATATTCCAAAATCCCCACCCAACCTTGATTTCTTTGGTGAGATTGATGCTCCCCTTTTTCATATCTAGTGAAAAATCTAGACATTGTGAGCATTCTAGGTCTGGGGTTAAGGAACCCCCTGAAATTTCAATCAGCTCTCCTTTTGGAGGAGATTCACAACTAGATTACTATCACATTGAACAATCAGCTACTGGAATTGAGATTGAGGTGCCTGATGGAACAGCAATGAAGGGCTCATCATTTTGGGAATTATCTCTCATTGGCTATTTCTTGGACAAAAAATTATCCTCCCCCTATGTTAAAACCTGGGCAGAGAATACATGGAGCGATGACCTTGTTTAGCATGTAGATTATGAACTTCAGTGCCTCTTAGCTTAGGATATCACTTATCTCACTTCAGTTTGGTCAATGGAATTGCCACTCAAAGCTTCTAATAGTGTATGCTTTTGTTAACAGTAATACGGAGTCAGATCCTGTTAAGATTGCAGTTGAAGGCATAGAAAGATTCAAGAATGAAAATTGTGATCTTATAATTGTTGATACCAGTGGACGTCACAAACAAGAAGCAACTCTATTTGAAGAAACGCGTCAAGTTTCTGAAGCTACGGTATCTTTCTGCTACATTGTGCTGCCTATCTTACTATTGTTGGCACCATGACTTACCTCAATTTTGGAATCCCCAGAGACCAGATCTTGTTATTTTTGTTATGGATAGCAGTATTGGTCGAGCTGCATTTGATCAAGCTCACTTGAATCTGTCTCTTTAGAATAGATTTTTATCCGCCTAAACGAAATTTGATTCATCAACGTCCACCATGAATCGTCATCAGCCCGGAAGGAAACTATGACTAAGAACCCAAAACAAAATCACATAAACCAAAAGAGAAGAGACACTTACGATCAGAGTGTGTTGTGATGCGTGGTTCCATTGACACACCCCGACATTGACATGGAACACATTGGACCTCTCCTCTTCTTTCACCTTCAGCACACCATTTTTCATCTCGGCCTTGATTTGATCAGTCTCCCTGGCATCCCAGCTGCGACAAAGCCCTGCTCCCATGCCACGAGACGCTGCGGTGAATGAAGAGTCCATGAACTTGTCCATCATGTTCAGGATCTGGCTGAGGCTCCTTGTTGTACACTGGCGACTCCACTATTGCTCCAGCGAGGTCAAGCGACCTCGCTAAGTTCAAAACAATCAATTGTACGGTTCTTTTATTAACCCTACATGCTTTGTACTGATAGAAGTTTTCCATAATTGAATGGAGTTTCCAGTGTCCCTTCCACAAAGATGGATGCAATTGAAATCTGTTGCTTCAGTAAATTTACCTTCTTCGTTTTTTGTTTTTTGTTTTTTTGATGGAAACCTTCTTTGTTGCTTCAATAAAGACTTATTGTGGCTTGCTTTGTTGGGCTGTCTTAGGGGGAGTTCTTGAATGGATTATTTGATTTTATCATCTTTTACGAATAGATTTTATCACACTAAATTTTATCAACCATTTTTTAAACTCATAATGGTCCACAACTATTTTATCACCTAGATTTTATCTATTGGGAAAACAAGGTGATTTTATCACCCCTCCATAAAACACCAACTAAAATCAACTTTCTCATTTTATCTCATAAAATCCATTCAAGAACTCTCAAACCAAAAAGTTTCTATTTGCCCAGTTTGAACCATTGGACCCACAGTGTGTTTTCAGCTGACCTTGAAAGCTATATATATCGTTTGGCTCGCGTCTAATATGTCCAGTTTGAACCATTGTACCACCTCGGTATCCACGAAGAATTAAAATTAGAATCGATCATCTCGTAGCTCTCACGGAAAAGGTCATCCTCGTAAAAAATTAGCTTCATCAAAATCTATAGAACAAATCACACTAGTGAAACAAAAATCTGCAACACGGATAATTTAATTTTAAAGCTCACCCCATTCGTTTGATTTGGCAGTTCCCTTCAAGACTTAGGTCCGGTGGTTGCTAGTACATATTCAAGGAAAAAAAATTTGGGTGCCGAATGGATACCACGAGAGGTACCCACGCACAATTCAACCCGTCCAAATGTGTTTTGGACGGCCCAGATTGATCCCCTCCCTCTCTCTCGTTTGACCCGATCACTCTCTCCTCTTTTTCTCTCTCTAAAATCTAGATCTCGGATTGTGCCGTGGACAGTTGAGATCAGCGAGTAGATATCGCATATACCATACCCACCCGACACTAAAAAATTTCTCATGGTGAAGTGTAGTGAATATAATATTATCCTATTCTACCTATCTTAATGAATAAATCTTCTATATGATTCACCTCAAGTAAATTATGGTCTGTAGGCCTCCATCCAAATGAAGAAAAGAATCAAAAAACCTCTAGCTAGTCAAATAAGGGCCCATAATTCAAGGTTATAGGTTTCCATCTTCCAAAAAGAAGATTGACTATCCACAATTTTATGTTACATAATAACCACAATTTTATGTTACATAATAACCACAATTTTAGAGTTTCCAAGCATTATCAAGGAATGAGTTCAAAGGGTAGGTTAAATGGTAAGACGCTCTCATTATTAAAATGACGTTCTAGATATGATTCTCTCCATGGGATTTCACTCTCCAACACTATAACGCCCCGATTTTTCGGAAACGTTAAAAATAAATTTAAAAGGCAATTTCACAAAAGATTCCATAATCCATCATAAAACAGGACCGAAAGCAATTGTTATAATTTTACAACCATATCGAATTAAAGTTAAACTGTCAAAATATTAAAATTTTCAATAAGACTTGAAGCTTTCAAAATGTAGTCGACTAATTTTGTTCAGAGCGACTAAGCATACGGAAACCAAGGCTCGTTGGCTTTCTCCTCATCAGTGTTGAAATTTGTCTGTTTGCACGGTCCCTCAGCTCCGTCTTCATTACCTGGTGATAAATCACCGCGGTACAAGTACCCGTGAGCTCAAAAAGCCCAATAGGAATATCCTACACTACTTAACCCCATGTATCTAACAGATAAACATGCATAATAAACAAATAACATGAGATAGCAAAAATAACATTACTGATTAATTACTAGTCATTTACCTACGTGTCATCTAGGATTCTCAACCACGAGATCCATCCTACCCTCCAACCTCTAGCATAAGCCAACTGGTGTGATTCGACTCCCCCTCGCTAAGATCCGGACAGAAAACCTGGGTTATATACCCGAGTACTACTTCCATGACCCCAAGGCACGATAAACAAGATTCACCGGGAGTGCGGCCCCACAACTCATCCCCGGGCTGCGACGCAAGCACAGTGCCACCCTTATAGCCCGACCATTCTTGAGAGTCAATCACCACCATGTCCTATCCAGGGTTTTGTATTTTAAACGTTCATCCGTCCGGGGGCCACTCCGGTCACCCTCTGAACCACAGCTCGTCAGCTCAACAATATTTCCACGCATTTTCATTTTCTATTTTCTTATTTTAAAACACGTATAAAGTTTCTCGAAAACCACAACCACCCGGTATCCTACTACCCCATCTACATTACTTGCACAATAATTTACAATGCTACAGCTAAGTCACGCAAATCACATAATGATAAAAATAATGAACACAACTTGCAATAATAGAAATCAACATGTCTAATAAATAAACAAGCTAGTATGATTGCAAAAATTATCAAGAGATAATCACGGACACATTTCCTAGTTTGGTCATGTACTTGATAATCAATTTAAATCATATTTAATCTAACGTGATACAAAATTTCACAATACAAGGTTAAAATACAAAGTAACCAAAATCTGATATTTAAAATGTTAGACATCTAAGTTTAGGGATCAAACTATAATTTATCAAGATTCGGGCCTAACTGTAATTTGGTCTGGGGTAGTTGACCGTGACCCTATTTGTTTGCTCAAACTTTTTTGAAAGTTGTCCAAACTATTTACTTAATTACCCAGTGCTCTACCGAGTGGGTTGATAACCATTCGCTCCACTGATCGAAATGTCCGGGTTTTGTCTATACACAATGAAAATTTACAGATAATATATCAAAATATTCGTTAAGACATGAACTACACTTCTATCACAGAAAAAGTTGGATTTGAAGTGGTTTGGACGTGACCCAGTAGTTCGAAAGGTCAGAAGCACATATATACTACTTCTCAACGATCGAAATGCCTGAGTTTTGTTTCTACTTAACGAAAATCAACGTATTATATACCAAAACATTCGTTATGATATGAACTACAATTTTATCATGGAAAAAGTTGGGTTCGGATTGTTTTGGGCGGGACCCAGTAGTTCGAAAGGTCAGAAACGCATATATACTACTTCTCAACGATCGAAATGCCCGAGTTTTGTTTCTACTTAACGAAAATCAACGTATTATATATCAAAACGTTCGTTATGAAATGAACTACAATTCTATCATGGAAAAAGTTGGGTTCGGATTGTTTTGGGCGGGACCCAGTAGCTTAGAATGTCAAAAACGAATTTACACTACCTTGCAACTAACGAAATGCTCGGGTTTTGTTTCTACTCAACAAAAATCGACTTATTATATACCGATGGGTTCAGTAGGATGTAACCTACCTTTCTTCCGAAGATTAAGCTAAACCGGAGTGATTTGGATGGGCCTCAGTTGCGTCGAACAGACTGAACTTCTTCTCCTTTCTTCTTCTTCTTTCTTCTCCTTTTCCTTCGTTTTAATCTTCTTTTTCTATCTCCTTTCCTTTTCCTACCAACCACCTCCAATAATCTCTCAGTAAATAAACAAAAAGAAGAAGAAGAGGATAATGGAAAATCTGGTGTTGAACTCTCTCTCTATCTCTCTCGTGTTCACTGTGGTGTGGAGTAAAAAAAATACAAGTTTGTATGATGTGCATCAGATTTTCGGAAATGGAGTAGGGTGATATAGAGGTGTAAGTATGGTCTAAAAACTCTTGGTTAATGGAGTGATTAGAGGAGGGTAATGTACCATGGTTAGAGGTGTGCAATTGTTATTGGCTGATTTTGAATCAGATGCCAAATATAGTCAAGCATGGAAAGACATGTGTGTGATGGTTGATAGACATTGGGGTTGATGGGTTTAGTTTCATTGTGACCAAATTTGGGAGAACTTGGTTTGGGTAAAGGGCTTATGCTTTCATGTGTAAGTATATTTATATGTAGTCAAAAAATGAAATAATTATATTAGTCTAAATATATAAAATTCTAAGTTTTTATAAAACCGAATATATTTTTATAAAAAGAATAATCGGACTGTTACAACCCATCCGCCTTAAAATAATTTTGTCCGCGAAATTTGCTAATCAAAATATCTCAGAGTATAATATATATGTAAAAAAAAAAATTATTATTATTATTTTTTTATAAATTCTATTTTACGAAAATGCGGGCTATTACAAACACTTTAGGTTAGATTAATTGGATTTAGTGAGATTTTATGATGTTCTTACATGTACTTAAATGGAAAAAAAAAAATGCATTACCAAAGCATGCTCCAACCAACAAGAATAAACAAAAAGCCTTAAATTAGGCAACGTTGTTTTCAATCAACCGACCAATGATCCGCTTCACCCAATTTATTTGTGAATAGTGTTTTGTTTGTTACGAAAACATCATGTCAGCGCTTAAGTTATTACCTTCGAACCACTGCAATTACCTTAATTTCTTTTCTTGTAATTTTTTTTGTTTACTGTTGACACTTGATTATAATTCTTAAAACTATACTTTGGTACTACAGCTAATAATGTGTTTGCGTTATTATCAACCCTAAAAACGCTATTCAACGAATTAATTAGTGAACAAAATTACTTAGTGGGTGGTTAAGATGAATTATCAACCAAGTATTTTTATCTCAGAAATGCCATGTATTTTTTCAGAACTGACATGACTGAGTTATAAGGTCTGCAATTTCATTAAAGATATGATTAGGTTTTTCTCCACCCAGTGCAATTTCGGAGTGTAGGGAATTTGGGTATTACCAAAATTGTTGGTATCATTTTTCTCATAAATTCAAAGAAAATTAAATACTTCTTTCGTGTGTGTTATTTTCGAAATAAAAAAATGTAGTATATATGTTTTATACTGGTCCCACATCTATATATGCTTTGTATGTTGTCTTTGCCTTGGAACGGCGATACATACACTCCTTGGGAGCCACTTCCAGCCGCACCCTCTCTCACATGGGATGTGGTCTGGGCCCCACACCCCATGTGAGAGAGGGAGTGGCTCCCAGGGAGTGTATGTATCATTTTTGTTTCCTTTGTGTGTGTGTGTGGAGGTAACATGATGGAAGACCACCATGCTGCTCTGCATTTGTGATTCAGAATGTGATTAATTTCCTTTCATGTCCTAATTCGCATCCGTTTAATCGTTTTGTAATATTTCAAAAGTTAATAAATTTTTTTTGATGTTTGTTCAAAAAATATAGCTATAGTTATAAATAATAATAAAAATATTCGACGAAACTCATCTAGATTATACGGGACGGCACGACACAATTAAAAAATGGCACGACATGACGCGCATGATTAAATAAACAAGCTGGCACAGCATGACACGATTCAACAATGGCACGACACGATTTAGTAAACGGGCCGGCCTTGGTGTTTGGGTTATCCAACCCCAAAATTGGTTGCCCACATACTATTAAGTCATGAAAAATAGTAGAAAGTATACAAGTCAAAAAAAAAAAAAAAACAACGTTACATTGTGTTTTTAACTTGAATTACATTAAAAAAAAATCAAATTATATTGCTCTATGATTACCACGATCTGATTCCAAAGAAATCTCTTTGCATTTTTTGAAGCAAATTCTTTAATTAAGTTATCGTACTTTAACTTATCCATGTTCTCATTTTCAATTGAGATCATAATCAGTCCACTTACTCTCGTGTGACATGGTAGTCCAAAAGTAAGTTTTTATCTACTTCAACTTAGAAAAACTACTCATGCCAAAACATCTATAACTGGTACATTCAACTATATTCGATAAGCAACATATTTTGGAAAATGCCACCTTCCCAATAAGACCTTAATCACACCATTGAGAAACATCTTAAAGAAATTTGAACAACTTAATGAAACTAACTCTTGAAAAATTAAAAAGTATTGCTTCCAATTTTATCGAATGTCTCCGTGGGGACAAAAAATTAGAAAGTACTAATTCTTTTAGTAAAAAAGTCAACATTAAAATTAAGGGGGTAATATTTATCAAATAGACATTTTAGTGTCTATATCAGTTATTGTTATCAAAAGGAGTACGAAAGTAAAATAGTTTGACCAAAACATAAAAAAATTGTTACAACAAAATTTAATTTGCCAAATAAACCTTTTAACTTTTTAATAGTAGAAATCACATGAAAAAATAAAACGAAAAAAAGTAATAAAAGGAGACTTTAAGCAAATAAATTAAAAAAAGGATGTTCTATGGTGAGACAAAGATATGAAGGGGACTGATAAAAAAGATGAAAAAATAAAAATGAAGGGGGATGTTCTAGGCTTTCTTTTTTTCCTTGGGCAAATTAAAAAAGAAGCAAAGTAAAGTGATGCTCACCAAGCGTTCTCACAGTCGAACCCGCACATCCCGTGTGGAAAGATATGAGAAATTTCCGTCGGGCCAAAGGCCTTTTCCCGTGTGGTGAATTGTTTTTTTGTTTTTTTTTGGGTAAATTTCACCTACCTCCCCTGAAGTTTCTGACAATTACAGGGACCTCCCGTAAGGTTTCTGAAATTCCACTGACCTCCCCTACTTTTGAAAATAAATGTCACATACCTCCCCTCCGTTAACTTCCGTTAGAAAAGCTAATGGAAAACGCTGATGTCAGCGCCACCTCACTCTCCTCTTTTTATTTTAAATCTTAAAATGTTTATAACTTTTGTTTTATATATTCACTTTTTATGAAATTTATATATTTAAAATCTACTCAAAAAGATCTATAAAATGAGATCCATATTCAATGTGAAATTATGAAAAAATAAAATCTTAATTTTCAATGTGAATTATCATGCTACATAATTTAAATTTTTCAATGTTTAACTCAAAACTTTAAACCTCAAAATTCTTACAACTTTTTTTGTAAGGTTCTGAGCTCGACTCCTATGGAGGGGAGGTCAACCCTTGTAGTTTACTAACATCTAACAGCTAACAGCTAACTCTATTAATGAATATCGAATGGCAAAAAAAAAAAAAGACAATATAATTAAAATTTGCATTGAAAATTTAAAATTTTATTGGGACAAAGTCACCATTAAATAGAAAAATGGACTTACAAATTTACCATGTTCATTTAATTAAAAATATATTTGGAAAAAACAAAATTGTTAAACAAGAAGATTTTATGATGTTTCGTACTCCCTCTGTTCCAAATTGTTTGCCCCCTTTTGGGAGTGCGTGCATTTTACACTAAAAAAATAACGTGTCTATGAGAACTTTTTTTGAAAAAGAATTACACCAATTTTTTTTCTCAATAAGATCTTTAAATTGGTATAAAGTTTGTTGAAAAAAATTAATGCTTGTGCATTATTTTTTGCGTGTAAAATGCATGCATTCCCAAAAGGGGCAAACAATTTGGAACAGAGATATTACAATTTTTGCGTAAAATTTTGACTTACATATTGAAAATAATTTAAATTATGTAACATTATAATTAAAATTCACATTGAAAAAATAAGATTTTATTTTTTCATAATTTCACATTGAATATGGATCTCATTTTATAGATCTTTTCGAGTAGATTTTAAATATATAAATTTCATAAAAAGTGAATATATAAAACAAAAGTTATAAACATTTTAAGATTTAAAATAAAAAGAGGAGAGTGAGGTGGCGCTGACATCAGTGTTTTCCGTTAGCTTTTCTAAAGGAAGTTAACGGAGGGGAGGTATGTGACATTTATTTTCAAAAGTAGGGGAGGTCAGTGGAATTTCAGAAACCTTAGGGGAGGTCCCTGTAATTGTCAGAAACCTCAGGGGAGGTAGCTGAAATTTACCCTTTTTTTTTTGTTGGTTGCCCTGTGGTGGGGGTTATCAAAGCCCAAGGGCTTATTGGGCTCACCAGTCACCACCTCAGAGCCGGCTCTGGCACAAAGCTAAATGGGTCATGCCTGCACGGTGGCACGGCACGACTCATTTGACATCTCTAGGGGGGAGAGTACTTGCTCTTTGGTCTGGGCGGTAGGGATTAAGGTAGAAAATCAGTTTTTGCAGTTCGGTGCGGTTCAAGACAACTGACCGAACCACACAAGATAGGAGTATATAAATTATCCCATTGGACAATTTCAAATTGCATTATTTGTTGAGGGTTGAGCATGGTTTTGTTCGCTATATTAGTGCTGAGTAGTAGGGTTTTTTCCTTCCAGTGATAGAGTTTTGCTTAAACTACCATTCGCTAGCTTGTTGTGTTTTTTTTTTTTCGTAACCAGGTGTTCGAGTCGGTGTTTGTGCACCTCAATTAATCTTGGAAGACCAATCTTATAGTCTACTAGCGGGGGCCCCATTTAAAGTCAAAGCAAGCTCTGTATGAACTAGCCCCAAAAAAGTTTATAGCACCTACGATTTTTGCTTGTTCTATTTGTTGTAAAGACTACATTTCGTTTACGGTGATAAATTGGACTAATTAAATGAAGTCCAAACTGAAAGAGAGCTTAATGTTGGTAGTATTGATCGGTTTCGGTACCTAAGAATTAAAAAAAGATTCAATCAATTCAATTTATTATTTGTGAAAAAAACTAACCAACTAGAACCGCTTACCTCCCTAGTTATAACTACCGGATCATAGTATTATTTCTATAAACAAGAGAGAAAGAACAGTAATAGGTGTACATAATTTTTTGTACAGAAAATATACAAATAGTTGGTTTGGGACCATTCTAGATCCCACACTGATGATCGGATCTGGTTCATCGTTTTCTGGTGCCTAATAAAAAATCAGCTCATCGAACATCGGTAAATGCTCCGATAAAGAAAAAACTGGATAGACTGATGGAGCATTTACGTATATTCGATTGAGCTACTTTTTATAGGACACTAGTAAACGTTGTTTTAAAAAAACATGAACAACTCAAATCATCTGTTTGAGACCCGAAATTTGGGCCAAATCAACTGATTATTTTTTGTCCAAAGATTTTTGTACCCACGTTTCTCGAGAGAGAAAACATGGAGGCCTACTTGAGTTGGGCCAAATTGTCTGGCTGACCCTCCAAAATAAATCCAAACACTGTAAGTAGACACATGTCATAATAATAATATTCACAATTAATTGCTTTGATTTGGGTAATCTTTTTGGAAGAAAAAACGGACAACGACTTGTATCAGACGAATAAAGGTATGTTTATGACACGTGTAAGACCCCAAAAAGAAGCTACGAGACCCAGAACAGTACTTGGATTGACCTTTGGAAAAGGGCAGGGCAATCACTATCTGAGCAAAATATTCCATGGTTACGTAGCAAAAACATAAAGGTAAAGGCTACAATGGCTGTGTTCATTTTTCAGTTTAATTAAGTTTTAATTTTGATGACATCATTATTACTCTCGTTTCTCTCTATCTCTCTTCACTTATTACACATTTTTTTCAAAACTAAACTAAACTAAAACTACTAAACGAACAAAGCCAATGTTACCCCAATACCCTTACAAAAATGATATGGGTACACCTAATTTGCACTCTACATGCACACCAAGGTGTTGTGACGGACAAGGAGAAGCTCAATGTGTGGCCCACCTGAAATGATGGGTTTCTCCTTGTCTGCCACATCACTTTGGTGTGCATGCATGTGAGATGCAAGTTAGCTATACCCATAACATTGTTGAATACCCTTCTGGTGTAGTCCAATCATAACCTGTTATGTCCGCTAATGATTTATGTTATGCCTTCTAATGATTTATGTTATGATGGGGAGACACCGTATCCCATGTTATAACATGTTATGCCATTTTTAAAAATGTCCCTTTAAATTATTAGTATTTTTATGCCTTTTAATGATTTATGTTATGTCATGTAACACGTTGCCCCTCTTAATGATTTTCTGTTATGCCTTATGATGGCTTTTGTTATGCCTTTAATGGTTTTTTTAGGATAACATTATAGAATAATTATGTTGTCTGCAAACGAAAGCACTACTCGTGAGTGGTTCAAGTATATGAGACTTTAGAGGGATCAAATTCGCAAATCTCAAGCCTCACCAAGTCACAACAATGGGAGGAGAGGAGGATAGGCTCCATTCAACTAAGTGCATTATTGGTCTTTTTGGCTTTTTATACTTTACGAGACTGATCATTCTTCTCATGCACATCAAATTAAAAACAAAAAACAAAAAATCCAAAAAGCCAAATTTCGTGGAATGGGGCTTGGTTATATGAAATACTTTTACGGCAAGGAGAGAGGAAGATAATTTTTAGACTAAAAAGTTGAGGAATATAGTAGGGACCTAATAAAAGGGAGTAATGAAAATTATATTTGAAGGACGGGGTAAATTTTATTGTCCTTAATTAAAAAGATCAATGTAAGAAACTAGAGCTGCTTGGAAGGTCTATAGCTATTGACTTTTTGAACAAAAATTGATTTTTTTGCCCCCACAAATTATTTGGACTATGTTACGTGACGTTTTGGCTAAAAAAATTAGCCAAAAAGTTGAATTAACGTTTATTAATCAATGGTTTATATGTTTAGAGGAAGTCAAACAAAAGCAAGCTTAAATACAATATAATTACAATTCTTTTAATTAATGGATAGTGATAGGTAGATCATGCTCCCCATTACATGTGAGTTTATTCTTACATCATACTCCACTACACCTACGATAGACGACGATGTGATTGCGGAGCTTACGAGTTGTTCCAAAAAATTGATTTAAAATCAGAACTGATTTATTACGTTTTGCGAAATATATCACTATTATCTCGCAACACATCAATTCGAAAGGTCAAAATGTCAACTTATGCTAGTTCCATTGATTTACTGTTAATAATCAGTTTGTGAAAGTTTGTCAGGATCACTCCTTTTCCACTTCTCATTTTTGCAATATTGAGTTTTGGTTGTTTGGCTGCAAAATGGAAAAGTCATTTTGGCAATATGTGTTCTTATTTTTTGCATTTTGAGAGCAGAAGTGCAAAATAGAGTGTAGTTTTTGACTTCTTATTTTTCATTTTTCCCATTTTGGTTAACAAAAAACCTACAGAATGTATTCTGTCTATATCTCCCAAATATTATCTCTATTGCGAAATACATTCTCTACGTTTCTCTCAAACACCCTATTATATTCAAAATATATTCTAATCATAATCCAAAAAGACAAAAAGTTTAAAATTAAAAGCTGAAAATGATCTTTACCAACACCCCCTTAATTATTTCTTTGTTCTATCGCGAAGAAATTTTGCACATTTGACTGTCCATTGTCCAATCTCATACTCCCTATTGGATGCGGGATGAGTTTTGTGGGGATAAAATAGTAAAAGGGGATAAGATAATAAGGGTTATTATTTAGTAAAGATGGACCCATATTGATGCGACATTTATAGAGGGGAGATTAAATAATACTTGGTTTTAATGAAATTGTGATAAAGGGACATAAGGTTGGGTGGATGATATAAAACCTAGCAAATTACTTATTTGACATTGTGCATAAGTCATATTAGATTTTATGATAAAATAAATACATAAATACAAGACTAATTAAATTAATTATAGCTGCCAACAAATAGGATATAATAATTCCTCTTATTAATTATATCTAAAATTAAAAGATTTGATTATTCTTTTTTTCAATTATTCATTTTAATAATTATACATACCACCTGATTTTGTGCCATTATTTCTAATTTAATTATGCATACAACCTAATTTTTGCTATTTTTTTAATTATGCACTTTTTGCTTATATTAAATACAAAAATTATTACTTTTTATTTAAAAATAACTAATTTTAATACATGTTAAAACATTTTTTAAGATATTTTGGGAATATACCAGCTGATATGTTTCAGTTGTAATTTACATATTACTTTAGTAATTTTTGTGTTATACGCCAACAATGTCAAATTCTAAAGCATAAATTTTTTTAAATTTTTTGTATTGAATTAAATATCTCTCTTATAGTTTAATTTGGCGCAAAAAAATAAAAATTTATATGCGCAAGTACTTTATTTTTTTATCCAAGGGATATTGCAAAACAATTCAACAAGCTAACAATGTAAAATTCTAAAGAATAATTTTTTAAAATTTTTTTGTATCGATTTAAAGATTTCTATTAATAGTTTAATTTGATGCAAAAATATTTTATTTTTTGATCCAAAAGAAATTGCATGGGTTCGAGAATGTGAGAGACGTGGAAGGGTAAAAGGTCACCCCTGTTATAATTTAGTACCCATAGAGCCCGATTTGCTGGGGGACGAGGAAAGGGTATCAATAATACCCCCTCCCCTTATCCTGTCCTACATGTTAATACTTGGTTTAGGAACTTTTTGCGAAAGAGGATGAGTAGTACCCCTTCCGAATTAATACCCCCCTATTTATAACCCCGCTCATCCCCTGAATCCACCTCAGACCTTCTAATTTATCTTTATCCACCATCTCAACAACAAGACAAACCAAGTATTATTTTATCCCCCCTTATTACCAAAATTTTTCAAACCAAGTAATATTTAATCTTCAAACCAAACAAGAGAAAAACATTTTCCCACTCGTTTCTTTTCATTTTCTTCGCAACCAAACAAGAAAAATTAATACATTTTTTCACAACTTCCCTCTTAATTCTTTTATTTTCCTTTCCACAAATTCTAAACAAAGCTTAAAATCTGAGTTGTATACAGAAAACTAGATAACACCAAATTACAAAAGTATCTCATATACAATACTAACCTACTAACTAGGCTGAGTTTTTCAAATGAGTTGCTAAAATCAATCCTGTTTTAGCAAATGAGTTCACCAGGTGCTAAAATTTGGATTGATTTTAGGCAAATTTTAGCACATGGTGAACTCATTTGCTAAAATCAAACGGAAAACTTTAATAACACCTAAGGTGGTACTATTAATTAGTCCGCCCCTCCGGATTAAGTTTCCTTTCCATCCAACAGTTAAAAATCATTCTCATTCCCTTATAACACCTAACAAAACACAATAGTCCGAATATTTATAAAATCTCATCTATTATTTCACTAGACTCACTTGTCCCCTCTATTCTCGTTCTTAATTCCATTCTGGTATTCAATTCTTTCTAAAAAATAATTCGATAATAAAACGCTTTAATATGAGTCATAACATTCTTCCAGTTGGGACAAATTATTTTCAGGCAATGCCATTTTTGTGGAGTTATGACACTCCCTGGCAGGACTAATTATTTTCACTATTGCCCCTTTTGTTACCCCAAAGCCCTCCTTGCAATTTTGTTCATTTCACTGAAAATGTCGGGGAGCATTATCCGCTTTATTGCGTTGAATACGCGGTAATACGCGGTAGGTCTGAAATGCTATTTATTGGGACTCGCAGTGTATCCTATATATAAAAGTGTCTATTGTCCCGTTCGTGTGTAAGCATCTTCTAAAATATCTCTAATTATTCTAATAAATTAGCTTGAATTATTGGCCTTGTTCGGTTGGAAGTTTTAAGGGAGTTTAGTTTAATTTTGATGATGTAAGCAGGTGTAATAAGTGGAGAGAGATAGAGAGAAAAGTGATGATGTAATCAAAACTAAAATAGTGCCAAAACCGGAGCTAAGCTCCCAACCGAACAAGGCCATTATAATTCCCGAAGACTTAAATGCAGAGCGAGGTTTGATAGCGGAAGCGATAATCCTTGTGGCCCCCACTTTATTTCTCTTTCTCCATTTTTTTCTTCCTCACTTTTCACTACTTCCATCTCACTAGTTGTACTCCCCACCACCAGCACCACCCACCCACCCCGAAAACCAATGGACCCAAACTTCACCGGAAAGCCCATCGCCGCCCCACCCTACTGGGCCCGCTCCGATCTCGATCGGATGCCGGACACCCCAACCCGCCGTGCCCACCACAGGCGCGCCCAATCCGAGACCCTCTTCCGCTTCCCCAGCGACGTAGAAGACGAAGACATCCTCCTCGACGACGTCGTCGCCGACTTCGACCTAGCTTCCCTCGACGTCATCCCCTCTCTCGATGATTCCTCCAAATCGGATGACAAGTCAAAGCACAACAATAACAGGTCGCCGGCGGTGGGGCCCAGCCCGACCCACCACTTCAGGAGCTTGTCCGTGGGGGCAGACTTCTTTGAGGGGCTTGAGTTCGGTTCAGGCGATGGCGGGAAGCCGCCGCCGGCACAGAATCGGTATCATCACAGGCACAGTAACTCGATGGACGGTTCGTCGTCTTTTGATGGTGGGGAAGAGTCATCGGAGATGTCGATGGATGGGATGAAGAAGGCCATGGGGCCTGATCGACTTGCTGAATTGGCTTTGCTTGATCCCAAGCGAGCTAAAAGGTCTCTCTCTCTCTCTCATCTTGTTGGACATACCCAATTTGTCTGTCTACTTTCACTATTTCGGACTTCTCACAAAATTGCTCTTTTTTCTCCAATTAATTCACTATATTTATTATAGATTTTTTTGGATATATTTAGAATTTTCAATTAGTTCTGTTCGACAAAATTTTCAAAATTGTATGCAACAATATAAGTTGTAGTTGGGAGATAAAGACGATTTTGTAAGCTGCAGATACATCGAAGTTGGACATACAAATTGGGGTCCGAGGGAGTACTAGGTTTTAAGTACTTATTTCCTGTCAGTAAGTTCAATTGTCTGAGTTATTCACATCTTGTTCTTGGTTTGTTCTAGTTTTTAGTAGTTTGAGGTGAGTGAGAGAATGGGGTAGAACAATTTTCTGTTTTTAGAATCTAGGCGTTCTCTGTTCTTTGTTTGGTTGCTTACAAAACGAAATAGAGAACATAAGAAAATGAATTTGTGAGTATTGTATCTATTTTGGTAATTATTCACGCTTTTTCATCTCGCTAGTTTTATCAATTTGGATCTCACTGCTTGTATCTCTCGAAAAAGATCATTGTTCCCAAATTAAAGTTGATCAGGTATTTCGTAATCGTAGGATCGACTTACATTTGTCTGATAAAAGAAGTAGATATGGTGTGATTTGAGATTAGTCTGTCTATTTTTTGAAGGGAGCTATCAAATGTCCGATCAACCTACTTCTGGCAGCCTGCAGGGTGATCGGTTTGGCTAGGATACAAAGTTTGAGTTATTGTAGTTTAACTCTTGTTTTGTTGGCTTTAATTTCCGCTGTTGTTCGTAATTGAACAGTTGTGAGACAAAGTGTGCAAGTTTTAAATTGAGAATTTGATTTCTGTTTGCTTATTTGTTTGTTTGTTTGTTTTTTCTTTCTTTTTGTTTATTGCAGGATTCTTGCAAATAGGCAATCTGCGGCTCGGTCAAAGGATAGGAAAATAAGGTATACAAATGAGCTGGAGAGGAAAGTGCATACGCTTCAGTCAGAGGCAACTACCCTCTCTGCCCAGGTCACAATGCTCCAGGTATTTGACACTGCGTTATTATTAGCAATTTAGAACTTAAGCAATATGCATATCCAATAAGGCACTGTGATGCAATAAAACCATGCCGTTGGTTCAAAACAGAAACTTTGTAGAAATCTATGAAAGACTGTGGGTCTATTGATTACATCTTACAAGCAGTGGAAACTTATGTTTTCTATTCTATATATGCTAGCGGTCTAGAGCTAATATGCTCTCTTTCTCTCTCCATATCTGGTGGTTGTATGTGGACATTTTTTTTTTTTTTTTGCCTTTTTTGTGTGTGGAAATGTAAGATCATGTATCTGATCTGTGAAAAAGTGAATGTTATTCGTGGATGTCGTACAGTGTAATATGTGTAGATGTCTCGAAAAATCATGGGGTATTCCGGTTTGGCATCGAACAGATTTTCTAACACGGATCTACCCGTACACAGAGAGAGAGGCATATTCTGAATGATTTGATAGGTAAGGATAAAATAGTTCATGTAAGCCATTACCCAACTTATCGAACCTCTGAGATCTTGTGGATGCTGGTCAGAGCTTGAGAATGCAGTACCAGATTATTTTTGTGCTTGTTATACAGTTGCGTATTCTTTCAAGTTATTTTGTGCCTAGTTTGAACATACAGCTCACCATGACAATTACTGGTTCACATTTTTGGAGTAGCAGAAGTTGATACCTAAATTAAAAAAAGTTGTCCTACAACTTGTTCCTTATTGAACTTTTTCTTTTTTTCTTTTTTCTTTTTTTTATATTTTTGGTACCTAGGAAAAACAAACTAGTTCTGTACTGATACTTATCAAAATTCAAGACTTATTTTGTATAAGAGCAACTCCAACACAAGTAGGCATTTTGCCTAGTCAAAGTACACAAAAGTGTTCCAGTTTCAGCGTATCCACTTTTTCCAATATGTATGCTGATCCCACTCTTTAAGTTATCTATTTATCCAAATTAACTTAACATAGTTGGTGATGGCTGATGAGGTGACATTCTTCTATTGGTTGGCTTTGCCTAATCTCCCATAGCTGATTAAATGAAACCAGGGAAAGTGGAAAGCGGAAAAACCCATGGCCAATTTCCTAGCACATCGGAGTTGTGCAAAGAGGAGGTTGGCTCTCGATTTTGCTAACAAGCCCCAGTTGCCTATCGCCTTGGAGATGCTCTAAGCATCTTGAAAAGGCAACAATGTGAGAAATCCAACTTAAATGTCCCACATCAAAAGTCAGAATCAAGTTAAGTAGTTTAAATTTAGGCTCAACTTTGACGGGTATCAGTTTCCGAATTGTGTTGGGAATTGGGATTCATCGATCTACGGTAGTGTATAGCGGGTCTTGCTAACCTCATCGTCTGCTCTCATGTGTTATGTATTTTGCTGCACCCCTTGGTTTACAATCAAATGTCTTTTATGACCTTGTCAAATAGGAGGACATAATATGGGATTGGATGGTTAAAATTATCTACTTAGGTGTAGAAAGTGAAGGATCCGAAAAGTTGTAAAGCTGCTCAAACTTCGAAACTGTTTTTTAGCACCCGACATTAAAATTACAAATCTATATCTTATTCTTCTACTGCTCGAGTAATTTTATTCAGTACAAAATACGTATATCGGTTACTAGTTTATCCTGAGCTGGCCAATCACCTGTATTGCACCTTCAAGACCCACCAAAGATGGAAAAAAAAAAAGAAAGAAAAAGAAACAGATAAGAATGAGAAGAGAACAAATTTATGTGATCTATATCTTTGATGCAGAGAGACACTACTGGATTGACCACGGAGAACAAGGAACTAAAGCTGCGATTACAGGCAATGGAACAACAAGCACATCTTCGAGATGGTAAGCATTGTTTCAGATCGTGTATTCTCCTTCAAATCCAAAAAACCTTTTGGTACTGAGAACCTGTTAATAAAACATTGTTTGAATGATCTAATTTAAATAATCTTCCATAGACATAATTCTAGAATGATCTTTGGTCAAATGGCCAAAGTCAAAATCAAGGATACTAGCGGCAAGTCCATGCAAAAACACGAAAAAATCGCAGTGTCTGAATGTTGATGAAATACTCTCTCTACTATTTTGTCTGTCATAAATCCATGGGAGGCGAGGAATTGTACCTTTATACGGCTTGTCATTGGCTGCAGCTCTAAATGAAACCCTGAGGGAAGAAGTGCAGCGGCTAAAGATAGCAACCGGTCAAATCCCAGCTGCCAATGGGCCCTTCGGTAGAGGGTTACCCCCACAGTTCCCCTCTCAGCCACAGATATTTCAGCACTTCAACAATAACCTATCTCAGCAGGCCCAACATCAAAACAACCAGGCTCAGCAGGCCCAGCGTCAACAGCAGCTTCACATGTCTCAATCAACGACCAATAATCAGACGCGAAGTGCTCAGCTGCAGCCTAGCTTCTTGGACTTCAATTAGACAGTTTACTTACACAACCCAGCTTTTGGGAATTAACTGCTCACTAAGGCCGTCTTTGGATCTTGTGTTTGTGGAGGGAAAAAGAGAAGGAAATGGGTTTATGAATCTGTTTACTTTCTCCTTCCTTTCCCTTGCTTTTCGTTTCCATCCCCAAATCCAAGATCCAAACACAGCTTAATGGGCTGCTTTCTGTATAGAAGAATGTATTGCAGGTAAAGGTCGTGACGACAGTTACTTGTGTCGGTGCCTTTGTTATTTCTTGCCACAGTGGATATGTATTCCTAGGATAGGAAAGAAGATATAGAGCTAGTACATCGTATTACCCTTGAACATCTTATGGATGACTATTGTAATCTGGAGTTTTATGTGGTATTGTGGGTGAATTGTTGTCTTCAAGTCTGGCACCCCTCGTGTTTCCTATCCTCTATTCCTCTCCAGTTTTGAAACTCAGTCAGCTCACTCGCTTTCAAGGGTTGTTTGAACCAGTTATCTCGCAGACCTTGCCAAGAAGTAACTCCACGTAAAAAAATCAGTTTGAGTAGACATCGATAGCTACGCCCAGGAGTCCTTACTTTTGCAAGAAAAAATGGACGGACAAAATAAACTCTCCGAATCTCTTGCGAGAGAATATAATAGACTCCAAATCTCTCGCGAGACTGAATAATGTAGTTAACGTAGCCGATCAAGCACATCTTTTTGCACGAAGCTACTGTTTAGCAACGATTACGAGATGGATGGTTGGGATCACCCATACAGGCCTGGGTGAGCACATAGGTTCAAAGATGTAGGGGACTGGACAATACGAAGTGGGACGGGAGCTGGATCCCTCTTTTTTTGTAAAGCTGAAGACTGAAGCAGATCCAAGACACAAAATTTGCAGAATATTTCAGTACAGGAGTTATTTTCATAGCCAACCGAAAATTAGCAGAATATTCAGTACAGGAGTTATTTTCGTAGCCAACCGAACCCGTTCATTTATCGTCTTGTGTTATTTCGTGACGAACAATGGAGTTTGTTTGAACAATGCAGTGCACACTCAAGGTCACAGACAACATGAACATGGACTACAAAGCCCCAAGGTGAGGAGCAGGAGACGTTCTGCTCCAAATTCATTTTCTTTTCCCCTAACAAATTAAAGATTGTAAACTCCGGCAGAGATCAGTCTCTCCACAGTAAAGACGAGTGCTAACAATCAATTTTCCAAACACAAGGCAATACGAACAGTCGAACACAAGCAAGTTCAAACAGAAGCACTAGATTGACGAGCAATAAATCACTCATGCGAGTGAAAAATACATAAAAACTGAAAAAGAAAACTCTGAAATGAAACTTCAATGTTCTGGCGACAGACAAACAACCACTGAATCAAAACAAGACTGTTCTACTGAAAAATCACTTGTGAAGGGGGCAAACACAATTCCCCCTCCCTATATCTGCTGCAAGACAAGGAGGACGAACTTTCTCATCTTTATACCAGATCGCGCGTTTTGAAAGCAACTCATTCAAGAAGATATCGAGTTTCTCAATGGTGACGTTGGGCATGACAATGACGTGGGCCATATTCCCCTCGCAAGCAAGTTGCCAACGTCTGACAAACTCCTCGTCCAGAGGTCGTTCGAACACCACCGTGCTGCTAAGCTCATTTAGCATAGCACTAATACCTTCTTCCCTAAGACGGTCTTTTATATAGTGAGCGTTCCTGAGGCACTTTTGGACTTCTTTTTGGAAACCTTTGTAACCTTTCCGGTTCAGGGTGTACCAAAGGAAGATTGGAGCATGACCATTCCGGCTTCCCATGATGGTGGCATCCCTTGAAGCAAGGTACTCAACATTCCTTGAAAGGGCATTGATGTGCTCAATCCTTGTTAACTGGACACCACAAGGCATGGGACATCCGACGAACTTGTGGCCAGAAACACTCACACTTCCAATGGGCTTCTTAAACGTAACCTTCGGTGCCTGTCCATAGGTTCATCAGAAAAAAATAATCAGCCAAAGAAAATAAAAAATGTATATTACTATTAATTATGCACAATATGGGATGGACTGTATCTAGATTCCGCTAAGGAGGGAGGGTGCTCGGATATCAAACACATACACTATTTGTACATGTTATTCTCAGTGATCAATCGGGCAGTAAGTAGGCTTATTTACCATGTTTTGAGGTACTTAAGGGAGGAACTTCCCAGGGTTCTATTTTTGGACCTTGTTTTTTAACAAATAACAAGTAAATGAAAGATTTTGCACCCTCAAGGACCACGAAAAAGTTTCACACTGAGAAATTATGTACTACACCCAAAAGTGCTAGCTTCAACAATCACAAATTTCTAAGTCTCACTCGGTAAAGAACTTCGCTATAGATATTTACCTTTGTCAGAAAGAAGTCACAGAACATAGGAGCAGGCCGTAATTTTTTTTTTTTTACACATACATATGATTGTCCGTTGAGTAAGGGAGGCTCTTCGTGAAGTACCTAAAATTGAGCTCACCAAACCAAGACCACAGAAACATCTAGTGTGGGACTACTTAAGACTTTTCTTGAGCTTTCTCAATTCTATGCCTACAAAATCCTCTATGCTACAATGTGGCAATATCATTTGTAAAAGAAAATATGAAACAGCTTATAAAGAAATGTTCCAAGAGATTCTAGATAGATCCCACTCTACAGAAAAACTCATACAACAAAGTCAAAAGGCTTTAAAGTGTAGGGGCATGAGAAGTGAGGGTAGTATAAACTTACACGTTTGACAAATGGCATCATAAGCCCGAATAAAGCTCCATCACAGTGGATGTAGAATCTATCATGCGAGAATCCACATTCTTCAAGAGTCTGAATGACAAGATCAAGATCATCAACGGCTCCTTTGACAGTAGTTCCTGCAATGAAAGAAGACATGTCAAGATGAATGGTTGTGCACTTGTTCTTTTCTCTATTATGTCCGTGTGTGTATGTGTGCAGATCCATGTATGCATGAAAAAGACAGAGATACCTATGTTCACGTTGAGGATGGCTGGTTTGTCCTTGTTAGGAAGCAACTTAGCTTTGAAATCTGCACAATCAATCTCCCCAGTCACCAAAGTGTCAACCTTAACACAATCCATTCTGTACATTCGTGCAGCTTTGAAGACCGAGTAGTGCGATTCTCGCGATGCGTACAAAATTCCATCTGGAAATACTTCTCTCCTGCACATTGAAAATCAGAACAGAATATGAAAGAAATCTTAAGTAGTAGTAAACAAAGGTCCCCATGCTAAAGCTGTAATACACTAACCCAACTAGGATTCCATGGAGATTGCCTTCTGTTCCACAATTTGTGATGTATCCCCAGTATTCGTTTTGTTCTATTTCCCAGAGACGGGCAAACCAATCCAAAACACCCACTTCAAATTGCCTCGAATGAACACCATAGTTGCTTTCGATAAATGGATCACCAAGGTTATTGATGGAGAAATGCTGCAACTGTGAAAGAGCACCATAATCGAAGTCCAGATTATATGGATAACCTGCACCATTCATTAAGATAAAAAAGCTATAAGATGGTTGTCTATTTCTTTTGCGAATAATGATATATAAGAACGAATCAGTTATTTGATTTTTGACTACTCTAAAAGAATGTGAATAAGAAATGTGTTTAATGTCAATAACTGTAATACTGTATTGAAAACAAATAAAGGCAAAATCATTAGAAGCTTGAGAAAACAGCATCTTAAGCTAGTGTGCAGGGCAAGAGCCATCTCTACATGATTACGTGCTAGTTAATGATGATAGAGAATCCCACATGCATTGGATATGGGTGGATTATCACATAGCACAAAAATTGGACCTCTCTTAAGTATTTAACCCACAAATAAAAAAGAGGGTGCTTCAACATGATGATAAACCCAAAAGTGTTCACACACCGATTGGTTTGTGGTGTCTTATGAACTTAATATAGTCCGATGTGAATCTGCATGAATATACGGGTGACAGTTAACCAGGGTTTCTAGAAGAGGCAGACAGCAATTCGTTTCCAATTGCTGTAGTTATACGCAGGTCATTTGCTACATTACATGGATTCTTACTGGGGGCGGAGCTAGGATTTTAAGTTAGCAGGGTCAAAAATTAGATCTACACGCAAGTTAATGTTTTCTATTTGCTCATTCAAAACTAAATTAAGAAGTTAACTATGACGTAGTATGCAGTGATACATGTATTTGCTACGGGTATTGGATATTTGTTCCCACTTAATAATTAAGTTGTTCAACTCGACCAGCTGCAACATCAACTGTTGTAAAGTTACGAGATTTAACAGGTTGAGCCAATTACAAATACTCTCTCTCTCTCTCTCTCTAAAATAAAACCCTACACAGCCGCCACTTTCATCTTCTTCCCCCTTCCCCTCCCCCAGGCTTCGGCCATCTGTGGCGGTGGGAGGGGAGGGCGATCCACTTCCTCCTCCCTTCCCGATCTCCATCTTCTCTCTCT
Organism: Vaccinium vitis-idaea; assembly: GCA_963854785.1. Taxonomy (NCBI): domain Eukaryota; kingdom Viridiplantae; phylum Streptophyta; class Magnoliopsida; order Ericales; family Ericaceae; genus Vaccinium; species Vaccinium vitis-idaea. The sequence goes on from OY978215.1 coordinate 12,862,302, forward strand.
CTCTCTCTGCCCCCTTTCTGCCCCTTCTCCTCTCCTTTTTGGTTTCTTTTTTCCTTGTTCTATTGCAGGTATGGAGCGTTTTCGGCGTGATGGTGCGGTTGGCGGCTATGGCGGCGTATGGGTCTCCTCGGTTGCTGTTCCTCCCGGCTATTTATGAGATCCGAAATGGCAGCGTCTTGGCGGTTTTTCACGGAGTTCGGCTGCTCGTTAGGGATGTGCCGGCGTGGTTGTCATCGGTTCGCGGTTTGATGGCGGCAGTGGTAGCCCTTGGATCCCTTCTTCCTGCTACTTCTTTCACCTTCCTCTCCGTCGTCTTGATCCATGTTTTTGCTGGCATCTTTGGTCCTCCGTGGGTTTCATTGTTGGGTGATTCCCTTTATGCTTAACGGTGTCGGAGGCTTTTGGTTATTGCCTCTGCCCTGGCTTCTTTCCGCCTCTCCTCACCCGTCAGTTTCTCATTGCTAGATGAGACTGGTTAGGGCCTAACGGTGAAGGGTGGGTGAACAGGTGGGTGGTCCGGTGGTGGTGGTGTGGTGGTGATGTGGGTGTTGGCCGGCGCTGGTTTGTGGGGATGCGGCAGGTGTTTGGGTTTCCTTTTGTTTGGGCTTTTGGTTTTGGGCTTCAGTGATTGTGTTTTGTATGCCCATGTATATTTGGACTTCACTGTTGTTGATTTTGGGCTAGCCCATTAGGAGTGTTGGGCTTTGCCCTTTCAAGTGTTTTGGGCTTTGACCCATTTGGTGATTTTAATTTCTTCAACTTCGGTTGGAGTCCCCTCCCCTCTCCCCCCAACTTGATGTACCCTTGTCAAGTTTCACTAATAAAACTTTATTGCTGAGCAAAAAAAAAAGTTGTTCAACTCGAAAACATATTTAATATTCAAATCTATGGCCAATGAAAATACGAAACTCTCATACATGAAATAGTCTATTAACACCTTGTGAACACCACATAACCAAAACAAGCCTTGAATCCCATTCAGTTGCAATCGGCTACATGAATCCATTAGTGCTACTCGTAAATTTTGATCTACTCTTCCCTTTAGTGCTACCATCCACCTACCATAACCATATCAGTCCTCCTAACTACAACATCAACCAATTTACCATAGACATGTTCAAACACCCTAGTTTTAAGAAACCAAAGAGTAGATTTAGAAACCGTAAAAATTTTGCAGTGTCCCGTGTTTTATGTATGAGAATTAGATGAATCCAACACTTGACTACATGCAACCAATCCATTTAACATACAATCGAAGTACAAATTTATCCAACCGCACAAATCTTCAAAAATTAACTAAAATTTCCTGCTATCAATGAATCTTATCAGCAAGCAAACGGAGCAAAACCTAGATAAACACAAAACGAAACACAACAAAGCAAAAAAACAAAAGAAAACTTGAATTACGTTATAAAATATACCTAAATGGTGCTTGGTCCTCTCAATGAGAGTCTTGCGATACTTAGACAACACACCCGCCATAAACGCCTCCTTATCCCCCGTCGCCTCATCGTCCACCTCCGGCTCCGTTACCGCAAGGCTCGAGGTGTGCACGTTCTTCCCCAGCACAATCTCTCTCTTCTTCTCTCCTCCTCCTCCGACATCATCGCCGTTCGAAGACACGACCGGGGGAAGTGGTTCTGGAACGACGGCCATCGGATCGAAAGCCTTCACCGACATGATTGGCTGTAAGCGAATTTCACAGATCTGAGGACCGAATAAGCGTTGGGTAACGAAATGACTACAAAATGGAGTGAGAGAGAGAGACCTTGATTGGCGGGGAAGAAGTGGAGAGGCAGCGTAGTCGCGCTCGAAGTGAATTTGGAGACTGGAGCAGGAGAGAGAGAAATTGGGTGGAAGATCTTTCACGTGAATATGGTGCTTCTATAGGAAGGAGGTAAAGCTTGGGGTTGTGATATTCCCAACGGTTTCGTAGATTTTTACTGTAATACAGAAGGATGGTGATGCGATCGAAATGTCGACCCTGGGTCCAGTAGGCTGTAGGAGGATTGGGGAAACTGTAGCGTGGCTCTGTAATATAGGGTTGTAGTACAACATTTGAGTTGTTAATCGCGTAATTAATGATTCTGATTTTATCTTGGAACTTGAATGATTAGCTGTTCGTTGTCAAAATGAAATTTGAGCCATTAATTACTGAGATCAACGGCTCGGATGCCGCATTATAAGATTCTCAGATCTAGCTGTAGGATGCAGCACCCCTCCAGATTGCCAAATGATTTTAGCAAATAGTTTTCTCATTTGAGGTTAGATTTGCTAAAATCATTTGAAAAAACTTTTAGATAGATGGTTTTGATGGAAGCGTTTGAATTTAATTTGTATTGAATTGAGGACCCCAGACGTCGTCGAATTCAGTAGTTCGTGTTTGGCGTCTAAAATGATATGTGCCCTCACGAATATTTTCCATTAAGCAATTCAATGCAAATTGACCTTGAAGTCTTCGAAATCATCTAGCTTTGCCAATGAAAACGAGGGTATGAACAGCAACGCCCGATTTTGCAGTTTTGTCGTCTATACACTTGGAATTTTGTTTTTGTAGAAATTTTCTCTATCTTTTATTTTCCTTGGCTAGAGATAATTTTGAAAATGGTCAATTTTTTAAAAGAAGTACCGAAAGAGCGATGTAGGGTGCCTAACACCTTCCCTACTCGTAACAGTAAATCCTCGAACCTATTTTCTGGTTTCATAGATCAAAAAGGCAAAATCGCCAAAATATTTTCCTAAAGAAGTTTTTGTCCAAAAATGTCTTTGGGGGTGACTTAGCACACATAATTTTTAAAAGCAACTTACAGTTGTCAAAATTAATTGAAATAATCGTCACATTTGGTCAAGTGTTCTCTCTTATCGTTTCCCGAAAGTGGGGGACGCTCGCAGCGGAAAATGAAAAAAGGGAGAGACAAGTGAAAGAAAACTGGGATAATATTGAATATAAATGAATAAGATATTCACTAGGTGGTGAATAGTACATCTCTGAAACTTACGCCCCGTTTGGATGCCGGAGATGATTTGGGTGGGTTTGTAATGATGGTGGATTTGAAGGTGGATTTGTAATGAGGGTGGATTTGGTAATGAGGGTGTCCAAAAATGTCTTTGGGGGGTGACTTAGCACACATGAGTTCATTGTTAAGTGGCGACTCTAATTTTTAAAAGCAAGTTATACTTGTCAAAATTAATTGAAATAATTGTTGCATTTGGTCAAGTGTTCTCTCCTACCGTTTCCCGAAAGTGGGGGACACTCGCAGCGGAAAATGAAAAAAGGGAGAGACAAGTGAAAGAAAACTGGGATAATAAAGAATATAAATGAATAAGATATTCACTAGGTGGTGAATAGTACATCTCTGAAACTTACCTCAATTGGAGAGGCTCTGCAGACATAAGTTAAAAAGAGAGGCTTTTACCTAGCTAGGGTGGCTTGTTTTAATCTTTTTCCTCAGCAAAATAGCAAAGAGAGGCTTTTACCTAGGGTGGCTTGTTTTAATCTTTTTCCTCAGCAAAATAGCAAAGAGAGGCTTTTACCTAGGGTGGCTTGTTTTAATCTTTTTCCTCAGCAAAATAGCAAAGAGAGGCTTTTACCTAGTTTGATGGGCTTGCACACTGCAGATGAAGATCCCGATTATGATATATGTGGGAATATTTTTTTTTTTTTTTTGTAATGAGATAGAAATTTCATTAAAAACGCAACCTGATACAAAAAGGGTCCTTGCAAGCTGATAACCAACACAAACCAACAAAGGGCAAACATTAAAAATCAAAAAGCATACAACCAGAGCCGATTTCCATCACCGGTGTCCGAGTGAGCAACAAAAAGGGTAAGTCCATGCTTCTAGTAGGTGCCTCGTTGTACATCTTTCTGAGCTGCCTTCGAAATCTTACAAAAGATCAGCTTGGCATTCTCCTCCCTCAGGTTGTGATAGCCACATAACATTGTATATTTGGGTGCTTAAATCCCTCACTTTTGGCATACTCGCACACATATAATCTTTGTTTTGTCTTGATATTTGCACAAAGGGTGTTTTTGGTTGATCTATAGAAAAATGGAGCAAATGGAGTATCCGAATGCTTCCAATGATCTCCGGAAGTACCCGAAGGTATCCGAGTATGTTCAAGGCCGAGGGGAATCCTCCCCAAGTCATATTCGAAGTGATCAAGGCATTGAAGGGTAACCAGAGACACCCGAAGGCCGAAAGAAGACTCAAAATCAAGCCCTATACTTCAGAACTGACTGGTATAGATACCCAGAAATGGGATATCGATATCAGGTGCACAGGGAAAAAAAGAAAAGAAAAGAACAACCTGGTATCGATACTAGGATGCAGGGGTGTCAATACCAACATCCTTTGGGAAATTTTTGGCAAATTGTTCTGCACTTTTTGTAACTTTGTGGGGGGCCTATAAATACCCTTTAAGATAGATTTTAGGTTATTCCTACTTTTACACTTTCTCTCTCTCTCTCTACCTCTTTTTAGTTCTTCTACATTTTAGCTCTCAATTCTCTCTAGATTTGGGGCGTTTCTTCTTAGTTTCAAAGTATTTGCTTTTTATTAATGTTGTAGTACTCTCTCTAATCTATATAGATCTCAAGTTTATTTTCGTTTTCTCTATGAATTTCATTTCTCTATGTTTTTCTTCAATGTCGAGTTTAATCATGCACGAGTAGTTTAATAGGCTTGGCATGGGGTGATTTCTATCCCATGGCTTAGGGGATTTCACGGTTTCTCATCATTTGTGCTAAATATGGGTTTGTGAATGGATAACTCTCTTATTTTATGATCAAAATGTAGGGTTGTCTATCTCTTTGATTGAGTGTAGATAAAACCTTGGCACACACAATGGTTGGTATCATCACACGCTAGGGCCTTGATCGGTTGGGTTTCTAAGAACCCGGTTTTCACTTGTCCAATGCCCCCCCCCCCCCCCCCCCCCCCCCAAAAAAAAAAAAGTTAGTCATTCATTTTCTCTCTCATCTTCATTTATAGAAATACTACTATAGTGCATACTTTGTGCGAGATAGATCTGTGGGCCCCACTTCAAAGACCCACACAAATGATCTAAGCCATTCATTAGTTCTAAAATTATTCGTGTGGTCCCCACGAACCTATCTCGCACAAGGTAGGCACTATAGTAGTATTTCTATAAATGAAAATGAGAGAGAAAATAAATGGCTGACATTTGGGGGCCCAATGAAAAAGTGAAAATCAGGTTCTTAGAAACCCAACTGAACAAGGTGTTGGTGTTTGATAAAGTGTCTCAATGAGATTGTTTTACATTACCAAACCCATCTTATGTTAAACTTGATTTTCCCCGTCAAATATTCTGAGTGTGAGCGAGGTAAATCGATCCCCATTTAAGTTATCATCGAGAAACATGAAATAAACTAAGTTATGGGTGGTTTGAGAATCCGGGGGAGGCGCTCTGCGGTAAGTGTTGTGCGGCAAAACTACGTCATTTTGCTCATTTTCTTAGTATATCCAAGGACCCTGTTAGGAGAATTAAGTGTGGGGTTTAATTTTGGGGTTCAATTTTAGGGGATTTAGGCTCTTTGGAATAGGGTATAGTGGATTTAGGCACTTTCGGTTTAGGCACTTCAAGTTTAGGGTTTTGGCACTTTGGGTTTAGGCACTTTGTAAAAGGTTTTTTCTTCCTCCAAACAAGACCCTTGGAAGTTTTGGAAGTGTGCACAAAAATCAAGCAAAATGACGTAGTTTTGCCGTACAACACGACGCACAACACCTACAGCATAGCACCCACCCCGGATCCGTGGTTTGAACACGTAACCAAGCCCCCATTTAATTTCTAGTCAAATCTTGTTTTCATTTAGTTAAGAGGTAAGGAGAGAAACCAACAAACAAATCCACTTAAAAGTTGACCCTCTTAACGCCAAAAACTAATCGCAAGTCAAATCTCATGCCGGTTGCATTTGGTCCTTGTGGAAATCGACTCTGGTTTTACCGGGTTATTATGCTAACAACGACTTAACCCTACGCTTGGGGCATCCTATTCTATAACAACTCTAGGTTGCAAGCAAGTTGTAGATAAAAAAAGGTGTCATGATATGACACTCACTCCTCCTCCCTAACTGCATAATACCATTAAAGTAGTCAAAAAGAATTTAAGTTACATATTAAAATTATGATTTAAAGCCCATTTAACCGCTTACTGAACTATTTGAATCTCCGTGTTTAGAGACGGCTGTTGCTGTAAATCGAGAGATAAAGGTGGGATTGATTGCGAAATTATGCATGGTTTGTATATTTCTTGAAAAAATGGAGTATGTAGAGCTCATCCTGAAACAAGTGGTGTGAGACGGGTCCAACTTGGTATTTCATAATTTATTGGTAATATATTGTGATTGGGCCACTGGGATTCCATCAGCATTGGAATCACTTGGCAGCTGGTATCAAGAATGATAAAGACAGTCAAGTTGGATTCTTAAGGTCAAATTATAAGAAATTACTAATTTAATTTCTTATGAATCTCTTAATACCAGCATTGATGGAGTTGCATTTAATTGGACTAGAGAAGGGATTAGATGTGGTGTGCGTGATCTCTCCCAGACTTGACCGTTTAATGCGAAAATACATAAATACCATATCTTCTTTGAGTATTTTTTTTCGAAATGTAGCCAAAATATCTGTTCTACGTGGCCCTACCAACCATGTGAACATGGCATGTTTTACAGGACAAAGTTTGTTTTAATTATAATAATTAACACCTGTTAAAAGATCCAAATTCATACCTCTCTCTTTTTCAACAAAGCTTGACTTTTGACAATATGATCTAGGGTTTATGAAAAAACAATTGTGCCACCTACGGCACAAGTCGGAGTAAAAAGGGTAACTATAATATTATCAATGAATAAAATTTTGTATATTGTGATGATACGATAGCGTGATTAAGCTTGATTGCCGGCCTTTGGAAAAGAAAAAACCTCAACTTGCCAAATTTATTCTTAAGAGTACTTCTCGTTGTCATCGACAAGGGCTCTGGTCTCAATGTTAGTCCTCTCCGGACTGTTCTACGGTTAGGTTTTTTTCAATTTGCACCCCACCTGAGAAACTAATTCCACTCCGGATGAAGGAGATTATGAGACTGAAAGTAATCATATCTTTATTTGAAGCAAATCAGGTTTGGACTACTGAGCCCAACATTACCAACATATGATCACCTAATTGGGCCTATCTATTTCTAAGACAATTGGATCCTCTTGTAACAAAGATGTTCATCATGTATTTGGGCTCCCAACGTTACCAACATATGATCACCTAATTGGGCCTATCTATTTCTAAGATAATTGGATCCTCTAGCAACAAAGATGTTCATTATGTAGTTGGGCTCCCAACATTACCAACATATGATTACCTAATTGGGCCTATCTATTTCTATTTTCCAAGACAATTGGATCCTCTAGCAACAAAGATGTTCATCGTGTAGTTGGGCTTGTGGATTAGAGTGGATCAATGTTACCAAGCCTCCTTGCTACCTAGTTGGTGTTTGTCATATCCATAGTCAAGGGCTCAAGGCCTGGCAAAAGAATAAGAGTGGTTCAATGTTTTACTGCAATTCCGAGTGTATTACTGTCACGTTTAGCCTAATAAATCACTTGACTTATTTTTTTATTTTTTTATTTTTTTAATTTTTTTTGGGCACTTAAATAATCATCCTTTTAGTCACTTGAAATTAGAAAATCATTCTGAGCCTATTTAGGAGTTATGTTTTCATCCCGAGATTCAAATAAACCCTAAAATGCCCTTTATATATATAATTATATAATTGTAACACATTAAGGAATTGAGGACTAAATTAAAAGTTGCATATAAGGGACAGTAGGTAGTGGACCATTTTCAAAATTATGAGGTCCTCTGCGGTAATTACGGGATTTGGGGATAAAACCCAATCCCTAAAATCTCGTTCATCCACCATCATCAATCTTCATCATCCCCTATAATTACGGAAACCTAACTGTGAAAAACCCTCATTTTAACCATTATGCATTATTTTCGGACTTAACAGATTATAAAGGATCCCAAAAGATCACCACCCAACAATCAAATCCCATACAAAGCTTCTATCTCTGTCTTTGAAAATCCAAAAAATGTTTCGTCCCTCCAACAAATCACCACCCAATATCGTCTTCCTCCGCCACCGTTGACCACAAAAAACCTCAATCGCACCCCAGTACCGATTGAACCTGAACCGGTTCCCTCGCTCCCACCAATTTTGGGAGGCCAAGGTCATGTCCAGAGCCGGTGAGAAGCTAGGGTTTCGGCTATCTGAAATCGGAGTATCCGACGTCGAGATCAATTTTAACAAGGAGATGTTTAGGCCTGTTCACCACCAAAGAATTGTGGGTCCGTTGTTTGATTCTGTTAACCGCGCCGGAGTTACTGTTTTCAACGCTGAGAAGTTGCAGTTCGGGAGTTACTGATTATTTGTTGCATTTGAATTCTATTTAGGTATTGAGATATACAAGAAATCAGGACGGTTGAGAAATTTTGCTTCAGTTCAAAGGTTAGAATTTGTCCCACAATGGTTAGATGGTGAAACGCTGGACCGCGAATGAAGATCGCAGGTGAGCCAATCGGTGGCATTCACAGCCTCATGGGTGAATCCACAAGAATGAAATGCTAAGGCAGAGGAGAAAGAGCGTGGTTACTTCCTTTTTTCTTTTTCTTTTTTTTTACTAGTTATGTAATAATTATCATGTTTGCTGATCCTGGTATTCAATTTTACCATGAAATTGGTTAACATGGTATTCGAGTTTACCATGTTTATTGATAGGGATATATTTTTGTTATCATGATTCAAGGGTGGTGGATTAGATTGATTATATTTACCATAGTTCTTGTGTACGTATTTTTTACCATGATTATATTTGCCATGGTTCTTGTGAGAGTATTTACCATCCAGTTCAGATGGTATTCAAGTTTTACCATTTTTTACCATGATTATATTTGCCATGGTTCTTGTGTGAGTATTTACCATCCAGTTCAGATGATATTCAAGTTTTACCATGAAATTGTAATATGATACAATTTGATGCATCACCAAGAAAAGATGGTAAAAATAAGTAAACGCCAAAAAACATAGTAGACTTTTAAAGCCAAACAATCAATGTGACCCACCATCCAAAAATTATGGTAAAAAATAAATTACATGCCAGTAAACATGGTAAATTAAAAAATAAATGGATTAATTGGACTTACATATCTCATCCAATAATCATGATAAAAATAAACAGCAAATAAGGTTAAATTTAGTTCTACAAAAATTTACCATGATTATCAATGGAAGTTTCGATGGTAAATTAAACAAAAAGAATTTTGCGTTAGTTTCAAGAAGAAGATAACAAAGTTTTATTTTATTTTATCTGAGATAACAAAGATTTGAACTTCTCCCTTTTTCATTTTCAGATAATCAACCAAATCCCACCTAATTAGGAAAACTATATCCCACCTAATTAGGCAACAATATATGTATATTCATATTTATCACTAAATAAGGGTAGATAAGGTATTTTACAATTGAAAAGGATGAAAACATAACTTCATAAAACAAGAGGGATGAAAATCTAAATAGTGCCCAAAAAACGGATGATTATTTAATTACCTCATTTTTTTTCACGTTGTTTAGTTTTGTGGTACCTTTTTTTCACGTTAGCTAGTTTTTCATCAAAAACAAATAAAAAATTATGACCCATCTCAATTTTTTTTTTAATAAAGACAAAAATATGGCAAAAAGACCTTTTTTTAAAAATAATAAAAAAAACTTATTTTCGTTTTTATTCAAAAAATGGAGAGTTCTGCTCATAATTATTTACTTTTCCGATTCCTCTCATCGGGATAAACCAGTAATACACAAAAAAACTTAGACGCAAAATTAACTAATGCAAAAAAAAAAAAAAAAAAATCAAATAAGGACGTGTTGGGCCCGGAGTGCCCCCATGGATTTGGTTACACAATGCCACTCCCTGCGACTGTTCTAAAAACAGACTTGCGGGTGCGATGTCGAATGCCATAAAAGACTTAATTGAAACTCTTCCTAACACCAATTGGTTTTAGGAGAGTTGGTGGAAAAGCGGTCCGACAAGTGGTATCAGAGCCAGGAGGTCATGGGTTCGAGTCGCTGGAGCGTCATCGTGAGGGAGGGATTGTTGGGCCCGGAGTGCCCCCATGGATTTGGTTACACAATGTCACTCCCTGCGACCGCTCTAAAAACAGACTTGCGGGTGCGATGTCGAATGCCATAAAAGACTTAATTGAAACTCTTCCTAACACCAATTGGTTTTAGGAGAGCTAGTGGAAAAGCGGTCCGACAGAATGAAAGAAATAAATCAAAGTGACTTGTTAATTAGGCTAAACTTGGCCTAAGTCGTAATTGACACAAACCAGCTACCATGCGCACCAGTTTAGTGTTATTTAGACACCATCTCGATTCAAACTTTTGAATTAAACCCATATATATATATATATGGGCCGGTTCCCCTCACACTTAAAAAAACACATAAAAAAACACAACACTCTTCCGAGCCCCCATGTGATGTTCCGAACCACTGATCTTGTTTAAATGAGTAAAATAAAAGGTCTTGCAAAATTTCAGCTCAATCGGATATCGGTAAGTGCTTGATCCAAACGATTTTAAAAACACTAGTTCCTGTCACAGTTTTTGCAAAACTATTTGGATCAAGCACTTACCGATATCCGATTAAGCTAAATTTTCGCAGGACCTCCTATTTTACTCATTTAAACAAGATCAATGGTTCAGAAAGTCATAGTGGGGCTAGAAACAAAATCGTGTATTTTTTTATGTGTTTTTTTAAGTGTGAGGGGAACCGGGCCCATATATATATATATATATATATATATATATGTTTTTTATGCTGATTTACTAGCCTAGATGATATGATATTTAGCAAAAGTTGCTGTCAGATTTGGCACCAAAGATATTTTGTCATTTTTGGCAGCAACTTTGACTAACGAATGGACTCCTCTTTGCCATATATTTTATCAAGTGTCAGCTTTGTCAGCCGAAACGATTCTTGGCTGGACTTGGAAATATGGAGGGTTCCAAAGCACTGCAGAGATTGTCAAAGCACGAGATGGATCTGCTACTTTAATTTGGCAAGGAAATTTTGAACACCTTTCGACTTTTCCTCTTTTCTCTAGAAACTGAGTTAGAATCCCAGAGACAACGTTACAAGAATACAAAAGTCTCTCTTTGATTAATGGGGCCTAAGCCTCTCTCGCTTTCTCTCCCAGAAGAACATTCACCTTGATTCAGTCTTTAATTATTTACCTACCCTTCCTGGTTGATTTACCAAATTGATCAATCCCATTTGAAGTTTCATGCAAAAAGGACCACCAGAGGGATTTATTAAACATTTACTGAGACTTGGCTTCGGATAGGTATAAACCTGATTAGGGATGCGCATGGGGACGGATCGGGGCCGGAGACTACTATCTCCACCTCCAATCTCCAAACCCTTTTTCCATATCCATCCCCTACCCAATCTCTAATGGGGCTTCATTTTCATCATTCATCCCCGCTCCAAATGGGGAACGGGGATCCCCACGGGGATTCGGGGATCCAATCTTTTTTAAAAAAGTAGATTACTAGAGTCCAAGTTACAAATTAAATGCTAAAAATATTTTCCTACCATCACAACTAAGAACAATATCAGTTGCTAATTTAGTAGTCAAATTCAAAATTCAGGAATTTCTAAAGAAAATAGCAGCAGAAGAAATCCTTGCAGCTACGACAAGAAGCAAGACAATATAGAAGCACCGGTCACCGAGTATACCGGCAGCTAATGACAAGTATCCAAGCACAACACTGACTGCCACCAAGAGAAAACCCAAACATAAAGTCTCTAAACCAACAATATGTTTGGAGAAAATTTTGTGACACTCCAAAGTTTCATAACTCATATATAAACCCCTATATTTCGGGGATTCGGGGATAGATAGGGAACGGATTCGGGGCGGGGCTATGCCTATCTCCAACCCCTACCCGTTCCCCAAACATTTTTGTTTTTTTTTATAAAAAAACTCCATATCCTATCCAATCTCCAAACATATCTCCATATTACTGATCCGTTCGAATCGGGGATCATATTGGATTCGGACGGATTAGAGGAATTGGCCAACCCTAAACCTAACCATAGACCAGGCCCATTTAGCTTGCTGGTAACCTGCTAGGTTTGGTTGGTCTGCTCGGTCTATCGTCATCCAATATCAGCGGATACGACTCTCTAGACTCGTAATCTAAACCAAAGGGGCTACAGACACTCCAACTCCCCCTGGGGTTCTTTGCCCAATGGAATAGGGAAGGCTTTGGCCATTGGACCCGATATCATCCTTATCAAAATCAAACGATCCAAGAATTTAGTCCCGACAAGACTCTAACTCCTAATCGCCTATATAATTAATCTCCATACAATGAGGATAGGGACATAACTCTCGCACTCTAAATTTCTTGAGCTTTACTTTACTTTACTCTCCTTTAATCACTCTCTCAGAGCGATGTTGGTAATTGGCATTACACTGGTGTCAAGTAGGGGTGAAAATCGGTCGGTTCGGTTCGGTTTTTGGGGTGTTCGGGACCAAACCGATTGGTTCGGGGTGATTTTGCTGGGAACCGAGCCCGACCGAAAAAAACAATGGACCGATCGGTTCTGGGAGGTTTGGTTTTTTCGGTTTTTTTTTTCTGTTTTTTGATTTTTTCGGTCCGGCGTTAAGATTTGTATTATATGCTTATTAAGTTATTATAATACAAGTTGTGTTGCTTTTTACAATTAAAGTATGCATTTTATTAGAGTTGCATGGAATTATTTATAAAATAGGATTCCATTATCTCATTTTATTAGAGTTGTATGGTCTTCGGTCCAAATAGGGGTGGTTTCGGTTTTTTTGGTTCGGTTTTTTCCGGGAAACCAAAACCGAACCAAGATGTATTTCGGTTTTTTCGGTTTGGTTTTTTCGGTTTTTTTGCCTGACTGGGCCGACCGAACACCGAACCGAATTTTCGGTTTTTCGATCAGTTCGGGTCCTGTCGTTTTTTTTTTAACCCCTAGTGTCAGTTTCCTTTTTGCAAGTGATCGAAGACTGACCACGCCGGAAATCAACTCATCAGCTTCCGAAATGGCATTATGATTGTAACATTATTTGGAGATATAATGTTTGCGCCTTATCACTTTTAGATAATTATTACCAAATCAATTTCAAAAATCAAGATTTTTCGGTCATTGTCTCAGGTTGTGCGTTACGGCGTTGTTCCAGAAATTGTAAGTTGGGAATTGGCTTAAGTTGGGGTTTTGAATCAATGTATTTTAAGAGAATGACTTGTCTCATATAGTACAATAAGTTAGTTTTTAAGTCAGTTTTTAGCACAACCTCAAAAGAATTCATAACATCAAGATAAAAGCTTATAATGCAATTAAATACCATGAATTCATATTTTATCAACTAAATTTTATGACAAATTCAAAGTTGATGTTATAAATGCAAAAATGATACATACACTCCTTGGGAGTGGCTCCCAGGGAGTGTATGTATCGCCGTTCTTATAAATGGATGTGCAAATGTTGTGAATTGTACACTGTATATACTGTGTGATCGAAAATTGATGTCATTAATTTAAGTGCAAACGTTACGAATTTATGTTCACATATTCAGGGGCGGAGCTACCCCTGTTTCAAGCCAAATTTTTTTTTCTTCCGTTAAGGTAATTCAATTAGGAGATCTATTGGTATTCGGTCAACTTAATATTTTATGCATATATTTGTACAGATCACTTTTTTGAAAAATAAGGGTGCTTTGGCAAAAAAGAGAAAAATTATTTTTTTGGTTTTTTCGTTGTCTTTATTCAAATTTTTTTTGCATTTTGTTAGTTTTACGTCAAGTTTTTGTGGTTTATGGATTCGTCTCGACGAGACAAATCCAAAGAGTATAAAATTAGGGTCAAAAGTAATATTTTTCTGAATAAAGCCGAAAATAAACCAAAATAAACTAGTTTATTGGTTTAATTTTGGATTTATGCAAAAAAAAATAAATAGTTTCGACCATAATTTTATACATTTTGGATTCGTCTCGTCGAGACAATTCATGAACCTCGAAAATTTGACGCAAAACTAACAAATGCAATTTTTTTTTGAATAAAGACAAAACAAAAAAACCAAAAAATCAGTTTTTTCTATTTTGCCAAAGCACCCCTAAGTCGTTTCAATCCTAACAATAATATCTCAATGGTTTTCATTTAAAGACCACAGGAGAGTTGGTCCAAACTTTTATTCCTCTTAATAAAAAAAGATTACGACAAAATTTAACTATATGAATATATACATAACCATCCCCTTCACTGTTTTGTAAACCACGCACAACGACAAAGGGAAGTGTTGTGGAACAATGTCAATCCCAAATTGTAATTTTGACTCTGCCACTGGGCACCGCACATATTATGAAGTTTTATCTATATGAACATACACCTGAATATGGGTGATATGCATTTAAGATTTTCATGAAATCATTTAACGAAACAGAAGGAAAAAGACAACGTATGAGTTGCTAATTATATAAGGATATAAAGACGACTCAAATTTGTTACTCCTTCTACGTCCACAAAAACCAAAAGCCATGCAGTTTCTGAAATGACAGCGGGGAGAGAGAGAGAGAGAGAGAGAGGGGGAGATAGTCAAGCCGCCTGGTCCCCTGCACCAAAAATTCAAGGAGAGTTAGGCGGACCCGGTGTGTGTATCCGAGTTGTTGATTTCGAAAATTAACGGTTCAGATTTCATCTTGGCACTGGACGGCTCGGATTTACAAAGTACCGAGATAAAATCAAGACCGTTTGAAAACACCAGCACTCCTCCTTCCGAGTTAGGCATCCACACAGTTGTTCAAAGGAATTGGATCCTCCCAGTCTTCGAAGAGTCTAAATTTGGATTGTTGATTTGCTAAAATTAATGGTTTAAATTTGTTTAAAAACTTAACTTTTACCATAACAACCTATGAACAAATCTGAATCATTCATTGTACGAGTATATAGTCCAAATTTGAGCTGTCTCGTCTGGTCCAAGACTTAGACCGGAGAAGATTCATACCCTTGTCAAAAGTAGTCATCTAAATAAAATAAAAAAGGAAAATGGTACACATATCCGAGAGCCATCTAAAATATTAGTTGTAACATTGTCAATGTGTCGGTTTCCAATGAACGACACAAAGAAATGGGTATTGTTGAAAAGTGAGAGAGAAGCACAAGATTTATGTAGTAGGATTCACATAGAAAGAGAGAAGCACAAGATTTATGTAGTAGATTCACATAGAAGTACTCCCCCGTCTCAAAAATTTTGGCCTACTTTTAAATTTCAACATTTTAGGTACAATACACAATGTTATCCAAAACTTTTAACATTTCGAGTTTGCCCTTCATTAGTTGACTCTAATAAAATAAGAGTTAATCAATTTTTGAATTTAAATTGTTTTCCAGAAAGCGGAAAATCTTGCCGCCAATGTAATTAGAGAACTTTTTCAAAATTTCAAAACACACTTTAAACTTTAAAATTTTCAATTATTCTTCTTTTGGTCTCATTGTTTTGATTGTTAGAAGCATTTCAAGGGTAGAAATGAAATTTACAAACTTTTCCTTTGTTGAAAATTTTAAATTGGTCCTATATTTTGGGACAGCCAAAAAAGAAAAGTAGGCCAAACTTTTTGAGACGGAAGGAGTAATTAATTTCAAATTATTGATAGGTGAATATTGCTTTGATGAAGGTAAAATGTTACCTACAAGCCACAACTTTAAAAGAGATGTTATTCTAAATACAAGATTGATATTGAAGAATTTTGTCGAAACGAAGGAGGGAGAAATAGCTGAGAGCGAGGATGCTGATAGTGCTGGTTTGAAGGATAATGCTTTTCTATCTTTGGAATTTTAAAGCAGCCGCGGCTTGTTTATTGTTTTTATCCGCGTTTTAGTTTTGGTGTTGAAGGTTTGTTTTTCTGTTCAAATTGGTATTCGTTTTGGGTCGCGGCTGGAGCGTTGGAGATGCTGGGTTAGGGTACGAGGTTTGGTTGTGCTTGGGTTTTTGGTTTGGGTGTGGTGTTTTCTTTTCTTTTTTTTTCTTTGTTTGATCTGTTGTCTGGTTGAAGTTTTGCCTTGTTGGCGTTTGACAATTTTGGTTAAGAGTAGTTTTTTCAGAAAACTTTTACATTTTGTTAATAGTTGTGGAGGTCTAAGAAATTAAATGCGGTCTATATAGTAGGCTAAAAAATACATGACGCAGACACATATAAGAAAGGAAAAATTATTTGGTGGTTTTGGGGCACCGCTATGTGGTGCCCCGATACTCTTATTCATCACATATTTTTTAGGATTCAGTACTACTTAGTATATGAACCCCATAAAAATATGTGGTGGATAAGAGTGTTGAGCACCATGCAGCGGTGTCCGACGCCATTCAATAATTACTTGCAACTTGCAAGAAAGACTTTTCTTTTGAATTAATGCACATACCACATGGCCAACCAATGGTATCTATACTATTTACCTTATTCCTATGATGAGCTAGCAGCATCTATTAGATTCTAACAACCCAAAATCATGAGAAATTTTTGGGTGCGTGTAGGGCAGGGTACACGTGGTACCCCATTTGCACCCAAAATTTTCTCCAAAATCATTGTCTTATGTACCTTTAATATTATTCCATGCACAAAATGAATATGGACAGCTAATTCATTACCAAATGTCCCTTTTGTCTTAACAACATTTTACCATTGATAAATTTTCTAAGTGAAATGGTAAAAATACTAAGCTATATAAAGGGGTGGAGAGGGTTGCTTAAACATCATAACCAAAACCCCATTTTGTAGTGAAGATGGGAGCCAAAGGAAGGAGGCCTTCTATGGCCTCTGTTGCCATCATCCTCCTAGTGGCAATAGTGTCTCTCAGCTTCCCATCACAAACCTCTGCAGACTACCATTACTCATCCCCACCTCCACCACCACCAAAGAAGTCCCCACCACCACCTCCCCCTCCTTACCATTACAAATCACCACCACCTCCTCCACCAGTTTACAAGTACAAATCGCCACCACCACCACCTAAGAAGCCTTACGAGTACAAGTCGCCGCCACCACCACCAAAGGAACACTACGTATACAAGTCTCCTCCTCCACCACCTCCATTTCATAAGTCCCCACCACCACCGAAGGAACACTACGTGTACAAGTCTCCTCCTCCACCACCTCCAGTTCATAAGTCCCCACCACCACCAAAGGAACACTACGTCTACAAGTCTCCTCCTCCTCCACCTCCAGTCTACAAGTCTCCACCACCACCGAAGGAACACTATGTGTACAAGTCTCCTCCTCCACCACCTCCAGTTCACAAGTCTCCACCACCACCACCTCCCAAGAAGCCATACAAGTACTCTTCTCCTCCCCCACCACCTTACAAGTACAAGTCTCCTCCTCCTCCCCCACCAGTTTACAAATATAAGTCCCCACCCCCTCCTCCTCCGGTGCACAAAGCACCACCACCTCACCCTTACATCTACACTTCTCCTCCTCCTCCCCACCACTACTAAGCAATATTGCTCTGGTAATTCTAAGGTAAGCTTAATTAGCTGCATTATTTTTTTACTAGTCAAACCACCAGTTGATAGATCATACCCACATGTATACATACACTTGCTTATTAATCCAATCTGGTCTTGCAGGAAAGGAAGGCATTGAAATAAAGGGATACAGAGCATTTAGGAGACAGAACGATTGGACGTTACAATAAGAGGAAGAAGAATAATGAGCCAAGAAAAAAATATGATGTGCTTATTAATTAGTTTGATATTATTGTGTAGTAATTCTTGCACTGGTCCATATCCCATGCATTGTATTTGTGTTCGTGAACCAATTCGCTTGTGTATGAGAGTTTTGACTTGATGGCAAGCGAAGAGGTCAATTATGTAATAAAGTAATTTGCATTTTCCCAAATTATTAATTCTCTCAAACGTCGATCCTTGTCCTTTTATTTGCTTTTAAATACGGCTGGACATGTTTTTTCTTTCCTTGACATTACCAGCACATATCTACGTCAAGTATGGACTTTTTTGTTCTTGTTTTTGTTTTTGGCTCCGTCCCTGTTAGGGATGGCAATGGGATGGGGTGGGGTGGAGTGGGTGAATATCACTGTCTCCGTCCTTGATTTCTGAACCCAAATTAATCCCTATTCTCATCCCCTCCCCGATCTCCACCGAGGAATTATTTTTAACGTCCATCCCCGAGCCAATAAGGGGAAGGGGGATCCCCGAAGAGAATTAGAGATTCAATCCTTAACACAAAAAATTACAAAACTGTTTAATTAAGACGGAAGTTAAAAAAAAAAAAAAAAAAAAAGCTGAAATTCAAGCACACTTATATGAGATTCAATCTAAAACAGATACCCCTTAACATATGCGCAAGGAGTGCGGCACTGATGAGAATTGAGAAGTAAACGTGTGAAAGAAGTTTTAAACTGTGAATAAAACTATCATTCTATCGAGAAAGGCTACAGTACACACTTCTTATTTGGGGTCTAGGAATCCGAGATGTAAAACTCTTTAATCAAGCTCTCTTTGCAAATCAGTATTGGCGCCTCCTCAATTACCCGGATCTCCTCATTTCTCGCATCCTCCTTCCAAAGTATTGTTCCAAGGAAAGCCTAATCAATGTGAAAGTTCATCCGGGTTCCTCTTGGGCTCGGAAAAGTATTCTGTTTGGTAGAGATCTTATAGCAAAGACATATTGCTTGGAGGGTTGGTGATGGCCTGATGGGTCTACTATTCATCTTTTCAAAGAGAAGTGGATTAATTCCTAAATTGGATAAGCCTCTTGGTCATCTCACTCCGTACAATGGCTCGGATAATCTAAAGGTGTCTTTTCTTCTGGATAACAGACCAAACGGGAAAATCTAGAATGTCGATAAAGTAAAGGAGACAATTCCAAATTTTTTTGTTTCAGAAGTCCTAGCTATTCCGCTTTCTGTTATCAACTGCTCGAACCAACTCATTTGGTCTTCACTAATTCAGGGAAATACAACACTAAATCAGGATGTAGGTCTCTGTACGACCAACAAAGATCTTCTCAACCCTCTCCTGGCATTTCGGTTTGGCTTTATAATGATTATAATGTCTGGAATTTGATTTGGAACCTTGATCTTCCTGAACGCATAAAGGTTTTCTTATGGAAGTGCCTCAAAGGGATTTTACCAATCCAGCAGAATAGTGCTTCCCGTTTGCATCATATACATACAACTTGTCCTTTATGTGGTGACGTGGAGGAATCTATTAAGCACTTGTTCTGCCTTTGCCCGCTTTCTACTTCAGTATGGGATGCTAGCGACTTCCCAAGCTCTTCTCTAGGATTCTCTCAGGACCAGCCTTTCTCTAACTGGTTGCTTAACTGGATTATTCAGCTTTATAAGAACAAGAGGAAATTCTCCTATTTTATCTCTGTTCTCTGGGCCATTTGGAAAAATGGAAATCGTGCGATATTCTCGGACTTGCCTTTCAATGTGGACGTTCCTATTAGCATGGCTAAGGACTCTACTCAATGGTTTCTTCGTGCTTATAATTGGCTTTGCAAAACCAATTCAGTAACTTCTTCTCATGCATCCCCAATTGCCAAGAATCCATCGTTTGTTATTAAGCATTATCCTGCTTCTGAATTTATTCGCCGTGCCTACCATCTCCATGTCGATGGGGCTTGGAAATAGGATAAGGCCTGGAGTTGCCTGGGATTTACGGCCAGCCTTCCTAATGAGATCCTTCTTGATAAGCAAGCCATTTCTTCATATAGTTCGACGCCTATCCTAGCGGAAATTCAATCTTTTCATGAAGCAATTGAATGGGCTTTAAAACATGATTATAATGAGGTTTATGGTTATTCTGATTGTTTTAATGCCATTATACAGATAGCAGGGAGGGTTGAGTGTCATCATCATGACACGTTTTTGTTGCGCAACCTGGTAGTGGAGGTTTCGAAGCTAATTTTTTGTAGGATTTCGAAGGTTGTGCACCAGCATGTCTATTGCTCACTTACTTGCTAAGCATGCTTTGGCTTATTTTGTTCCTCACCCAGACACCGGTGATGGAGTTCCTGTTCAGCCCTCTAGTTCATGATGTGTTGTTTAGCTTTGTTGTTTTTCTTGGGATTTTATGGTTCTTTTGGGACACGTTGTATGCTTGGTTTATCTAATGAAGCTTCTTTCTACTTCTCAAAAAAAAAAAAAAACAACAAAGGGAAAATGACAATATTCGATCAATCATTTAGAGTTATCCAATTTTGATTTAGTATTTAAAGTAATCTAAAATTGAAAGATTAGATCAATCACTTAAGAATTATTCAATTGAACAGATTGTTTGCGGGTCCACTTGAAAACGTATTTTAAAATTATTAAATGACTTGAATTGTTTGAGTGAGACTCCAAAATGGGCCCCACGGAGCGATCTACGCGCATAATTTTTCCCTTAGTTATAATGGGAAATGGGGGGCTGCTGTGCACAGCCGTGTTGTGCATGGTGCTGTGCACCCCCTCGGCCGTTGGATCGTGTTTTGGACGGCTCAGATGTGTTTTGATTTTTTACCGTAAAAAAAATCAAAATTAAAGGATAATTGCCGAACGCATCCGAGCCGTCCAAAACTCGATCCAACGGCCGAGGGGTGCACAGCACGGCTGTGCACAGCACCTCCCCCAAGTCCAGTTATAATTGGCTAGGATGCTTTGATAGGGGAGAGAAAATTGCAGTGTTTACTTGTTCCAATCATGTTTAGTTATAATTGCCTAGGCTGTTTTGATAGGAGGGAAAAAATTGCAGTGTTCATTTGTTCCAAATCATGTTGAAACGAAAAACTTGTCCCAATCATTAAAAGCTTAACCCAATCTTGGATTGCGGACAATCGTAGCTTGCTGGTAAAAACTTGTCCCAATCATTAAATACTCCATATCCTATCCAATCTCCAAATAGATCTCCATATTACTGATCCATTCGAATCGGGGATCGGATTGAATTTGGACGGATCGGAGGAATTGGCCAACCCTAAACCTGACCACAAACCAGGCCAATTCAGCTTGCTGGTAACCTGCTAAGTTTGGTTGGTCTGCTCAGTCTATCGTCATCCAATACCAACGGATATGACTCTCTAGACTCATAATCTAAACTAAAGGGGCTACAGACAGTCCAACTCCCCCTGGGGTTCTTTGCCCAATGGAATAGGGAAGGCTTTGGCCATTGGACCCGATATCATCCTTATCAACATCCAATGATCCAAGAATTTAGTCCTGACAAGACTCTAACTCCTAATCGCCTATACAATTAATCTCCATACAATGAGGATAGGGACATAACTCTCGCACTCTAAATTGCTTGGGCTTTACTTTACTTTACTCTCCTTTACTCACTCTCTCAGTGCGATGTTGGTAATTGGCATTTCACGGGTATCAAGTTTCCTTTTTGCAGGTGATCGAGACTGAACACGCCGGAATCAACTCGTCAGCTTCCGAATTAAATGGCATATGATTGTAACATTATTTGGAGATATAATGTTTGCGCCTTATCACTTTTAGATAATGATTGCCAAATCAATTTCCAAAAATCAAGATTTTTCGGTCATTGTCTCAAGTTGTGCGTTACGGCATTGTTCCAGAAATTGTAAGTTGGGAATTGGCTTAAGTTGGGGTTTTGAATCAATGTATTTTAAGAGAATGACTTGTCTCGTATAGTGCAATAAGTTAGTTTTTAGCACAACCTCAAAAGAATTCATAACATCAAGATAAAAGCTTATAACGCAATTAAATACCATGAATTCATATTTTATCAACTAACTTTATGACAAATTCAAAGTTGATGTTATAAATGGATGTGCAAATGTTGTGATTTGTACGCTGTATATACTGTGTGATTGAAAATTGATGTCATTAATTTAAGTGCAAATGTTACGAATTTATGTTCACATATTCAGGGGCGGAGCTACCCCTGTCTCAAGCCAATTTTTTTTTTTTTTTTTTCCCGTTAAGACAATTCAATTAGGCGATCTATTGGCATTCGGTCAACTTAATATTTTATGCATATATTTGCAAAGATCACTTTTTTGAAAAATAAGTAGTTTCAATCCTAACAATAATATCTCAATAGTTTTCATTTAAAGACCACAGGAGAGTTGGTCCAAACTTTTATTCCTCTTAATAAAAAAAGATTACGAAAAAATTTAACTATATGAATATATACATAACCATCCCCTTCACTGTTTTGTAAACCACGCACAACAACAAAGGGAAGTGTTGTGGAACAATGTCACTCCCAAATTGTAATTCTGACTCTGCCACTGGGCACCGCACATATTATGAAGTTTTAACTATATGAACATACACCTGAATATGGGTGATATGCATTTAAGATTTTCATGAAATCATTTAACGAAACAGAAGGAAAAAGACAACGTATGAGTTGCTAATTATATAAGGATATAAAGACGACTCAAATTTGTTACTCCTTCTACGTCCACAAAAACCAAAAGCCATGCAGTTTCTGAAATGACAGCGGGGAGAGAGAGAGAGAGAGAGAGGGGGAGATAGTCAAGCCGCCTGGTCCCCTGCACCAAAAATTCAAGGAGAGTTAGGCGGACCCGGTGTGTGCATCCGAGTTGTTGATCTCGGTAATTAACGGTTCGGATTTCATCTTGGCACTGGACGGCTCGGATTTACGAAGTACCGAGATAAAATCAAGACCGTTTGAAAACACCAGCACTCCTCCTTCCGAGTTAGGCATCCACACAGTTGTTCAAAGGAATTGGATCCTCCCAGTCTTCGAAGAGTCTAAATTTGGATTGTTGATTTGCTAAAATTAATGGTTTAGATTTGTTTAAAAACTTAACTTTTACCATAACAACCTATGAACAAATCCGAATCATTCATTGTACGAGTATATAGTCCAAATTTGAGCTGTCTCGTCTGGTCCAAGACTTAGACCGGAGAAGATTCATACCCTTGTCAAAAGTAGTCATCTAAATAAAATAAAAAAGGAAAATGGTACACATGCATATCCGAGAGCCATCTAAAATATTAGTTGTAAAATTGTCAATGTGTCGGTTTCCAATGAACGACACAAAGAAATGGGTATTGTTGAAAAGTGAGAGAGAAGCACAAAGTGATCAAAAAAAGAGAGAAGCACAAGATTTATGTAGTAGGATTCACATAGAAAGAGAGAAGCACAAGATTTATGTAGTAGATTCACATAGAAGTACTCCCCCGTCTAAAAAATTTTGGCCTACTTTTAAATTTCAACATTTTAGGTACAATACACAATGTTATCCAAAACTTTTAACATTTCGAGTTTGCCCTTCATTAGTTGACTCTAATAAAATAAGAGTTAATCAATTTTTGAATTTAAATTGTTTTCCAGAAAGCGGAAAATCTTGCCGCCAATGTAATTAGAGAACTTTTTCAAAATTTCAAAACACACTTTAAACTTTAAAATTTTCAATTATTCTTCTTTTGGTCTCATTGTTTTGATTGTTAGAAGCATTTCAAGGGTAGAAATGAAATTTACAAACTTTTCCTTTGTTGAAAATTTTAAATTGGTCCTATATTTTGGGACAGCCAAAAAAGAAAAGTAGGCCAAACTTTTTGAGACGGAAGGAGTAATTAATTTCAAATTATTGATAGGTGAATATTGCTTTGATGAAGGTAAAATGTTACCTACAAGCCACAACTTTAAAAGAGATGTTATTCTAAATACAAGATTGATATTGAAGAATTTTGTCGAAACGAAGGAGGGAGAAATAGCTGAGAGCGAGGATGCTGATAGTGCTGGTTTGAAGGATAATGCTTTTCTATCTTTGGAATTTTAAAGCAGCCGCGGCTTGTTTATTGGTTTTATCCGCGTTTTAGTTTTGGTGTTGAAGGTTTGTTTTTCTGTTCAAATTGGTGTTTTCTTTTTTTCTTTTTTTTTCTTTGTTTGATCTGTTGTCTGGTTGAAGTTTTGCCTTGTTGGCGTTTGACAATTTTGGTTAAGAGTAGTTTTTTCAGAAAACTTTTACATTTTGTTAATAGTTGTGGAGGTCTAAGAAATTAAATACGGTCTATAGAGTAGGCTAAAAAATACATGACGCAGACACATGTAAGAAAGGAAAAATTATTTGGTGGTTTTGGGGCACCGCTATGTGGTGCCCCGATACTCTTATTCATCACATATTTTTTAAGATTCAGTACTACTTAGTATATGAACCCCATAAAAATATGTGGTGGATAAGAGTGTTGAGCACCATGCAGCGGTTTCCGACACCATTCAATAATTACTTTCAACTTGCAAGAAAGACTTTTCTTTTGAATTAATGCACATACCACATGGCCAACCAATGGTATCTATACTATTTACCTAATTCCTATGATGAGCTAGCAGCCTCTATTAGATTCTAACAACCAGCCTCTATAAGATTCTAAAAACCCAAAATCATTGTCTTATGTACCTTTAATATTAATCCATGCACAAAATGAATATGGACAGCTAATTCATTATCAAATGTCCCTTTTGTCTTAACAACATTTTACCATTGATAAATTTTCTAAGTGAAATGGTAAAAATACTAAGCTATATAAAGGGGTGGAGAGGGTTGCTTAAACATCATAACCAAAACCCCATTTTGTAGTGAAGATGGGAGCCAAAGGAAGGAGGCCTTCTATGGCCTCTGTTGCCATCATCCTCCTAGTGGCAATAGTGTCTCTCAGCTTCCCATCACAAACCTCTGCAGACTACCATTACTCATCCCCACCTCCACCACCACCAAAGAAGTCCCCACCACCTCCTCCTCCTCCTTACCATTACAAATCACCACCACCTCCTCCACCAGTTTACAAGTACAAATCGCCACCACCACCACCTAAGAAGCCTTACGAGTACAAGTCTCCGCCACCACCACCAAAGGAACACTACGTATACAAGTCTCCTCCTCCACCACCTCCATTTCATAAGTCCCCACCACCACCGAAGGAACACTACGTGTACAAGTCTCCTCCTCCTCCTCCTCCTCCTCCTCCAGTTCATAAGTCTCCACCACCACCGAAGGAACACTACGTGTACAAGTCTCCTCCTCCTCCACCTCCAGTCTACAAGTTTCCACCACCACCGAAGGAACACTATGTGTACAAGTCTCCTCCTCCTCCACCTCCAGTCCACAAGTCTCCACCACCACCACCTCCCAAGAAGCCATACAAGTACTCTTCTCCTCCCCCACCACCTTACAAGTACAAGTCTCCTCCTCCTCCCCCACCAGTTTACAAATATAAGTCCCCACCCCCTCCTCCTCCGGTGCACAAAGCACCACCACCTCACCCTTACATCTACACTTCTCCTCCTCCTCCTCCTCCCCACCACTACTAAGCAATATTGCTCTGGTAATTCTAAGGTAAGCTTAATTAGCTGCATTATTTTTTTACTAGTCAAACCACCAGTTGATAGATCATACCCACATGTATACATACACTTGCTTATTAATCCAATCTGGTCTTGCAGGGAAGGAAGGCATTGAAATAAAGGGATACAGAGCATTTAGGAGACAGAACGATTGGACGTTACAATAAGAGGAAGAAGAATAATGAGCCAAGAAAAAAATATGATGTGCTTATTAATTAGTTTGATATTATTGTGTAGTAATTCTTGCACTGGTCCATATCCCATGCATTGTATTTGTGTTCGTGAACCAATTCGCTTGTGTATGAGAGTTTTGACTTGATGGCAAGCGAAGAGGTCAATTATGTAATAAAGTAATTTGCATTTTCCCAAATTATTAATTCTCTCAAACGTCGATCCTTGTCCTTTTATTTGCTTTTAAATACGGCTGGACATGTTTTTTCTTTCCTTGACATTACCAGCACATATCTACGTCAAGTATGGACTTTTTTGTTCTTGTTTTTGTTTTTTTTTTTGTTTTTGGGTGTTGACGAGGTTTCAAATCGAGGCTTTGATTTCCATTTCCATGTGCATCTAAGATCAAAATGGTAGACTTATATATTTATTAAAACAAACATGGGCCCATCAATCGAATACGTGCGAAACCAGGATTTGAGTTGAGAGGAACCGGAGAACGAAATTATTGGAAACCTTAATAACAGAAAGGTAATATAATGTAGGAAAAAGGGATCAGTAACATCACCTTGAATCAAATTTTCGCTGTGTAAGATGGGAAGAAAACTATTAAAAGGATCTCCTTTTAAATGAGCTAAAGGCTTGTTTGTTATAGAAAAACAGAACATAGGTAAGTAAAAATAATGCCGTGAAACATAAGCCAAGGACATGGGCTATTATAAAGTTTGTGGAGCGAAATTTATCATCAATATGTGAACTTGTGAAAAGAGAGATGCCAACGTCTCCACCGGTGTCTTCTTTTGGCTCCGTCCTTGCTAGGGATGGCCAGGGCCGGCCCTGATATTTCTGTGGCCCCAGACGATAATGTAAACTAGGGCCCTATATTTTTCCCAAAAGAAAATAGTTTAGTCGTAAATTTTTATTTTTATTGCAATAATTAAAAAAATAATTGCAATCGGCAAATTGATGTGAACATTTTATAAATACGCACCAAGTGTTTTAATTATTTTTCCTCTGATGACAACACAAATAAAGATTTTTGAGAAAGTCGACTACCAATATGGATGTAGTGGAAACATAAGTTCACACAATTGAGTTCTTATAAGATGGTAATTTTGAACTTAGTATATTATTTATATCAATAACAACACAATTGAAACATTTTTTTGAGGTAGTTTGAACTAAAAACTGTGAAACAATCTTTCGAAAGTTTAACGAAGTACAAATCTTTCTAGCAAAAGAGTATTCCAAGGTTAAAATAAGTGGGTATTTCCCAAATATGATATTTTTAGTATCTATTTCAACTATTTTAGTCAAGAGGTATATAATAAAATTATTTGACAAAACCGTAAAAAAATTAACTATAACTACGTTTAATAAAAGAAACGATGTTATCTTTTTATACTAGAAAAGAAATCTCATGGTAAGGACAAAAAAGAAGGAAAAGAAGTTAGAATAAGAAAAGGATAACATTGCCTATAGAGAAAATAAACTAGCATAAGAAAAGGAAAAAAAGCCCCACTGTGGGAATCGAACACTGGTGCTTCAACAGAAAAGCAGCAAGCTTTTCCGCTGAGCCAAATCCTCAGTTAAACATATAGCGCTACAATGCATATTTATTACTTACCGACTTATGTATACCTAACTGGTTTGGGCCCAAAACCGGTGGCCCCAGACCCAGACCTACTGGGCCTATGCCCAGGGCCGGGCCTGGGGATGGCAGTGGGGTGGGGTGGATATCACTGTCTCCGTCTCCGATTTCCGAACTCATATTAATCCCTATTCGGCTATTCCTCTCCTCTGCCTGATCTCTACCGGGGAATTATAGTTTATCTACTATTTTAGTCCTTACAAAACATGTTTGGTTTCAATTTCGTCCTTGTAAAATATATAGTTTCGATTTTACCCTTTGAAACAAAGTTCAATGTTACCTTTCCAATTAACTGTTGGACGAAAAATGCATATGTGGATAATGGAAAATGCATATTTGGCATCATTTGATAAACAAAAATGTTACACACACACAACAAAAAAAAACCTACACATTTGCACAACAGCCCAAACTACACGTTTTGGGCTGTCCAAAAAAAAAAAAAAACCAAAAACTAGAAACACTACTCACACGTCATTTTTTTTTTCTTTACTTTTCGAGATATCGGAAGAGAATGGAAAGGGATCTCCACTAGAACCTCCATACAATCATCAAATCATGCCTGAAAAGGGAAAACACAAAAATATTAGCTGAACCTATTTCTTTCATAGCATCAGATGAATAAAAAATAAAACATAAAGAAGGTGGCAAAAGAGATAATGGGAGGATGGTTCGTTTGTATGTTTGGACGGGGCAATAGAGATAGTCTAGATTAATTTAAAAATTCGGAAGAGAAGATAGAAATTTGGTATAGAAGGAAGCATGGATTTTGGGTTCCCGAAATAAAGAGACAGGGATTAGCTTAAAGAGTATATATGGGAGAGATTAATTACGTGGCTGGTTTTTAAAGGAAAAGAAGAAAATGGGGGAGATTATGGAAGGTAGTTACTTACTTATACTGGGAAACGAGTGGTTATATATTTTGGGAGCTGGTCGAAAGAAAGGGGAAAGAGAAAAAGAAATGGGGACCTGGGTATGGAGATTTGTGAATGAGTGAATTTAGGAAGTGGGGATGTGTTATTTTGTGGGAAAAAATAATTGAACATTTTAGAAAATTAGGATCGGGAGTTTGGAGGATTTTGTAGGCAAAATACATTTCTATATGGTATAGATAGATAGATAGATAGATAGATAGATAGATAGATAGGTAGGTAGATTCGTTGATTTATGATTGATATTGATTGGTTGATTAATGAATTTTTTTTTGTTTGTTTGTCATTCCTCATTCCTAATTTTTTTTTTTTTGAAAGACGTCAAGATTCCATTCAAGAAAAATGCTCAAGGGCAGTACAGATTTCATCACCAACAACAAGAAAGAACCAAACTATCAAAATCTAGACGATGGCACCCCTGCCTGAGGCAGAGACCAACAATAAGGTTGGGCTAGGAACCTGTCCACGATCTGCTAGTAGAGATTCCGAAGGAAAACAGCTCAAATCCTACCACTAAGCACAAGATGAAATCAAAGAACAAGCACCCGAAAAGGGGCTAATAAAACCACCTTTGAAAGGGGTAACAAGTAAACCAAAAAACAAAAAATAAAAGAAAATAAGATAAAAAAAACCTCGTCCGGAGTAACCTGTCGACAAGTCCACCGCACCGGAGCACCGTCGGCTTATTGGCGGAGGGCCAAGCCAAATCTACCATTTGCAAATCTTCGCCAGATCTGACCCTAAGCGGAGGGCGGAGGAGGCGGTAACGGGAGGAGGGCAACGGAGGGAAAGGGATAGAGGTTGGGGATGAAGGAAGAGAAATGGAGGATGGGGGAAGGAAGGGATCCAGAAAAAGGGGGGGGGGGGGGGGGGGGGAAGAGAAAAGAGACCGGCCAGAAGAAGGGGGGGAGGGGGAAGAGGGAGAGGCGGCGGCCTCATCCCCTCCCAGCAAAAAACCCTATCTCTTACTCTTTCTCTCTCTAGGAATAATAATGCTGGAGAAACTCTATTTCCCTAATCTATTACATGGGGAGGGGGGATGAGACTTGATCCCGGGATACAGTGTGGGACATCCAAGAATTCTATCGCATGAGCAAGCCACCCCTTGCAATTGATTAATGATTGACTGATGTATTGATGGGCTAGACTGAGGTCTACATGCATGGGCTTTGGCCCAATGCAGGTGATCATTCGATTTGCAATTATGAAGAATTATAACGCTAGGTCACATAATGCCCATGCGTAAATGTGAATGTGAAAAGTGTAATAAATAAGTGAGAGCGTGAAAGTGTCTTGTACAAATAAGAGGTTACGGGCTGGTCTTCTAGGCGAGCCACTATTACCACGAGGCTCAACAAAAAATTCATTTGCACCGCCCAGGTAAAAACAAACTCAAATACCAAAAATACCCCAACTTTAACGCGCGTCCCTCCCAATACAACTTTACCCGCCTACCTGGCACCTAAGGCCGGCCAACACGTGTTGTATTCCCCCACCAAAACATAAAAATTCATTATTTGTGTATTCCCCATAAAACTTTTTACTGTGTAAGGTTAGAAAGTCAGAAACTGTTGTAGAAGTCGGAAAGTCAGAAATTGATGGTTTGGTCAATGTCTCTCTCTATTCCTAGTCGGAAAGTCTCTCTCTCTCTCTCTCTCTCAACACTTTCAAACTCAAAAGACCAGACTAGGAAATACCCATGGAAATTCGCAGTGTTCATCACCATCTTCCTCCGCCGCCACCCGTCCACGGTGGCTTTCCTCAACCGGCCTCGACCGGGCAGCGAGATCAAACACCTCAGAAATCGGCAAGGGAGCGCTATCGTGCGCCGTGTGCGTATCCGAGTTCGAAGAAGGCGAGACCTGTGGTTGTTACTAGGTGCGAACACGACGAAGATAAATTCGCACCGTAGGGGCATCGGTCTGTTTCAATTTCAAAGGGCACTTGAGGTTGGGTGGTTCCAAGTTCACCTTTTTTATTTTTTGCGAATTTTTTGGGTGCGAATCCCTCCAATTTTTTTAGATCTACAAATTCGCAGTAAACTATGTATAGAAAATCCCTCCAAATTTTTAGATCTATAAATTCGCAGTGTTTATACAAAATTCGCAGGGTTCTGTTTCGGTGGAATGACAATGTTTTTGTCCTCCTTTGTAGCGATTCACCGTATGTTTTTACAAATTCACAGTTTTTAACAAAATCGCAGTGTTTTTTTACAAATTCGCAGTTATTTTTTTAAAAATTCACAGGCTCTGTTGTTTTTTTAAAAAAAATTACAGGTTTGTAGCCTCTATTTATGAGTGACAGATTGGATTGTAGGCTCTGTTTTTGAACTGAGTGTGGTACTCGATTGGTTGAATACTTAATGACTAAATCAAAAGTTACCCGTAATTTTTTCTTTTTTCTCATGATCTGTGCAATGCCATTTCACTTTTGAAACAAATAATGGTTAAAAATGGTAATGTTGGCTCACTCCTAGACCTAGTGGGAATTTGTAGTGGATTTTGCCGGCCGGAAAAAGTCGCCGGCTAGAAGTTTTATAAATTCGCAGTGAATTTTACCCACCGGAAAAAGTCAATATTGGCCGAAAAAAGTCGCCGACCGGAAAAGTTCATCGGCTGGAAAAGTTCGCCGGCCGGAAGTGGATGGTGGGTGGAGTTGGGGAGTGGGAGATGGAGTAAAGTGTAAATATGTGTTTCAAGGGTAGAACGGTAATCTTAACAATGAGATTGTACTTAGTGGTAATTAAAAATTGAGTGTATCCTTAGTGAGAATTAAGGATTGGTTTTCTAGACCTACTGGTATATCTGTACAAATAACTCAAATTATTAAAATTCACGAAAGTGAGAAGGTAAATGTCATGTCCTCTATTTTTAAGATAATAAAGATACATTTTCATAAAATTAAATAACAAGAATTTCTCAAATATCTCTCATAACGACTAACCAAATCCATCCATAGTCCAATAATGTGTTCCTAAATGAGGAATCGATTAGTTACAACCCATTGTTTCATGAGAAAGATAAGTAAATGTAATTAAGTTTATTAGTATAACTTTACTTACAACTCTTCGAGCCAAAAGATGGTTTAAATAACTTTTACAAAGATGAATAAGAAACTCTTCAATGTATGCTTTCAAAAGATTTCATGCACTACAAGCACCCCGAATTATGCTCTGTGGTTTGGACCTAAAAATGAAGGGTTGAGCTACACTAACTCAGTAGGAAAATCTTCTACAGTTTCCAAAAAAGCGTATGACATGACATGAACACGGAAGTCATGAGATAGTGCATGAACAAGCAACAAAGGGAAAATGACAATATACGAAATCCCTTAGAGTTATCCGATTTTGATTTTGTGTTTAAAGTAATCTAAAATTAAAAGATTAGATCAATCACTTAAAGTTATTCGATTGACTTTTCAAAACTCTTATCAACTAAGCTTGAATTCACATTCAACAGTTTCGAAGCACAGTCACGTGGTGCTCCCAATAACTCTGGCATCACTCATTCATGTAAAACCTAAACCTTACGAATGTATGGTATTAGAGTGTCCTGAACCACTAGAGCACTGAATAATTAGATGTATGGATAAAATCTATCAATTCCAATTCTATGAACTCCATGGATTGGCGCCCACTGTTTCATTGATTGAGACTCGGATAACAGGGACCTTAAATTATCTGTATGGTGGAACCCTCCATATGACCATATCTAATCATGTGCCTTCTTTCATTTGCGATTCCCTTATTTTTCATGTGTTAGGCTATCGTTGTGGTTATCTTTTTAATCAATACCCATTTAGGTTTCATGGTTTTCATTTCCTAGCTTTTATGTTTACAAAAGTTAATAAAAATTTTATTTCCCCCCTTCTCTTTTCGCAATTGTTAGGTGGGAAGCGTCCAACGATTATAAATAGCAGCCACTACTTGTGTCAAATTTTTGATCTGCTAAAATATACTAGTGAGATAAGAAAAATCGTATACGTATCGGCTTATTTCGGCCATGTATCCGTTTGCTTTTGATTCACTGGCTGGTTCATGGCCACTCTAGCTACCATTCAGTTCCTGCAATTGATCTGGGTGCGATAATGATATTCTAAAATTCATGCAAACTACAACCGTTTATCTCCCAAAGTAAGTTTTCGATACTCCAAATAGGAGTACCATTTATTTGATCTGGGTGCGATAATTATATTTATCTCTTTGCTTGAGACTTGTGTTTTTTGTATTTTCATTCTTTAAGTGTACATTTTGTCTTTTGTAAACTTAAACTGTAATTTGTAAATCTTAAAAAAAAAAAAAAAATCAAACTAAAAACAATGTCAAATAATTTGATCACATCATGCAAAACAGGGATCATGAGCTGTTAACGACGATATGTTTCTTTTCAATGATTAAAGGCTTACGACGATATGTTTCTTTT
This sequence comes from Vaccinium vitis-idaea, assembly GCA_963854785.1. NCBI lineage: Eukaryota > Viridiplantae > Streptophyta > Magnoliopsida > Ericales > Ericaceae > Vaccinium > Vaccinium vitis-idaea. The sequence goes on from OY978215.1 coordinate 12,894,930, forward strand.
TAATGATTAAAGGCATAATCTTAATTATGTCGGAGAATATTCAAGTATGAATAGGTAAAGGCACCTCCCTATTTTCCACAGACATATACTTTCCAAACTCAATGAAAGCTAATTTTCAGTAACATTTACTCTAGTGGAACCTACTGGAACCCAAGTGATTAATTACCAAAAACAAGCTACTTGTTCTCTATCATCTTATTGATTTCTATGAATTCATGGCTCTACAAAAGTGGTACATAACTAATGAATCTTCATTGGAGATATTTAAAATTTCCATGATGTCAATTAAGGTCGACATAAATAGTTATAATCATCTTTGTAAGAACTTAAGTTTTCCGATGAGTTAGTGATTAATAATTTTATGGGGGATCAAATCAGATAGAATGTCATACGTTCGAACCATGCGGATATTTTAATGAGCCTAATTATATTGATCATTCGTTCTGATTTAGATGACCAGGAAGTCAGCGTGCAATTTAAAATATACTCCCTCCGTCCGTGTTTATTGGTCCTTTTTTTGGAGTTTGTGTCACTTTTCAATTGATTATATCTTTCAATACCAATCTCAAAAAATATATGCAATTACTATGAATTTTGTTTGATAAATCTCAATTATTAATTTCTATTACCCAAAGTTTTTTGTGTTGCCAATTGTTTTTGGAAAATCCGAGCCGTCCAATGTGTTCAGAATGTGTTTTCAAAGGTCCACGCGGAAAATCTTCAAAAAAAAATACCGGGAAGGGCTTGATCCAAGCAGTTTTTCGCAAAAACTGTATTTATATATTTTTGCAAAAACTGCTTGGATCAAGCCCTTCCCGGTATTTTTTTTTGAAGATTTTCCGCGATGGACCCTTGAAAACACCTTCTGAACACATTGGACGGCTCGGATCGTCAAAAACAAATTTGGATCATGGAGGTCCGGACTAGAAGCCCTCCCTATATATATATATATATATATATACGACAATGATCTCCTAAGGACTCCCTTAGGAGATTTCCGTGCGGACCAAGCCATTCTGGATCAAATTTTGACGATCCGAACCGCTCAATGTTTTTTAAATGCATTTTCCAAGGTCCACACGGGAAATCTTCAAAAAAAAAATACCCGGAAGGACTTGATCCAAACAGTTTTCGATAAAACTGTACATATACCCTTAAAAATGCATTTTAAAAACATGGAGCGGTTCGGATCGTCAAAATTTGATCCGAAAAGTTGAAAAATGCCTTGGTCCGCACCAAATTTTGTATAAGGACTCCCTTAGGAGATCGACTTCCTATATATATATATATATATATATACCGCTTCCTATCCGAACTCCGGACTTCCAGACCTCCGTGATCCGAGTATATTTTTGACGATCCGAACCGTCCAATGTGTTCAGAAGGTGTTTTCAAGGGTCCACGCGGGAAATCATCAAAAAAACAAATACCGGGAAGGACTTGATCCAAGCAGTTTTTCGCTTTGGGAAATCTGAACCGTTTTTGGGAAATCCGAACCGTCCAATGTGTTTAAAACGTGTTTTTAAGGGCCTCCGCGAGAAATCGTCAAAAAAAATACCGGGAAAGGCTTGATCCGTTTTAACTGCTCGGATCAAGCCCTTCCCGGTATTTTTATTTGACGATTTCTTGCGGGGACCCTTAAAAACACGTTCTAAACACATTGGACGGTTTGGATCATGCAAAAACACATTTTAAAAGCTTCAAAACACCAAAAAACCTTCAGTCAGGGATCCCTGACTGGAAAGTTGCCGTGTATATATATATATATATACGACGGGAGTAATTCTAATCCGGACCTCACGTTTCTGGACCTCCATGATCCAAACATTTTTTTGACGATCCGATCCGTCCAATGTGTTCAGAAGGTGTCTTCAAGGATCCACGCGGGAAATCTTCAAAAAAAAATACCAGGAAGGGCTTGATCCAAGCAGTTTTCGCAAAAACTTTATATTTACAGTTTTTGCGAAAACTGCTTGGATCAAGCCTTTCCCGGTATTTTGTTTTTGAAGATTTCCCGAGTGGACCCTTGAAAACACCTTCTGAACACATTGGACGGCTCGGATTTTCCAAAAATAATTTGCAACACAAAAAAAATCATTTTTTTCTTATTTTCGGGAGGTTTGGACTAGAAGTTTTACCTATATTATGTTTGGCGTGGGCTTTACTACCACGGCCGTCAGGGGACAATTTCCATGTAAATTGGCAAAATTGCCCTCCTAAGTTCATTATGTTTTACGTGTTGTCATTACGTGTAATAAGCCAGTAACAAAAAGATACTCCTCTACTGTCTTTTGGACTTCACTGGCTTATTACACGTAATGCCAGCTTGTTCCTCTTCCTTTAGAAAATGCTTGTTTCTTATGGAATAAACTATCTTTAGGCGTCTTTATGAACCACTAAAGACACCCCTAAGAATTTGTTTGCCTTTTGTTTGAATTTTTTGGGTAATGAAAAGTGTCCTGATGAACTAGACTAATTTCTTCAGTCCCTCCCATAGCCCTTTCCACACGTTTGTGTGAGGTGATGTGGCCCAAAGGATAAATCGCTGCCGAGGGCAATCCACCCTGCGAACTTGGGGTAATAAGTCTCGCCAAGGCAAATCAATTAACCATTGTTAACAATCCCTTGGGATTAGTGCGATAAACAATTAGTATAAAAATTGCTAAAACCTCTTTTTTCCGATTTTCTTTACTTGCACAACTTTTTTTTTCTTGAACATGAAAATCCATGTCATAAACAACTAACATTAAAGGGTTACGTACATATAAAAACCTTAAAGATTATAAAACGACTCAGATGAGAAAATTATATATAATATCTACAAATTAATTTTTGTAAAATTGCCCTTAATAAATTTTCATCAACTAATTCGTGATGTATCATATCGGATATAAAAAATACACTATCAATATAGGTTTTTTGATTGGCAAAGGACAAACTCACCCATCTTAATAACCCTTGTGGAAAAAATATTATTATGACAAAAAAAAATAAAAATGGCTCTAATTTGTTGAAGGAAAAAGCCACTCACTCCATAATCGCATAATTGTAATATAGATACGGATATCCATACACACGTGTGGTTAGAAATCATCTGATAAACATTGGTATATCCAACTATGTGTCTATGACATATCTGTTCCTCCAAATCGATTGGGTTGCGTCATGTGTCCAAATAGTGGTCCCAAATAATAGAACATGGACACATGGTGCAATGCAATCGATTTGGAGGAAACTTTGGTTTCCACCGGCGGTGGAAACAATTTAAACTCATCTGTCCTGTACGTGCATTTTCAAATCTATAGCCCACGTCACAAAATCAAGTTCTCCACCAGTAGATTTATGTGTTCGTCGAGGTAAAAAAAATTTCGGGCTGGCTTAAAGCATCTCTAATGCTCCTAACTCCTAAGAGCATCTTTGGCATATTCTTCAAGTTTTAACACCAAAAGTGTAATTTTCTCGAAAAATAGGAATAGAGAAAAATGATTGCAAATAGTTGTCGGCAAAGAAGTCTTCTCTTGACTGATCAGTGGGGACTAGGGATGGCCATTTTGGCCAACCCACTCCGATCCTATTTGTTTCCCTGCCCGTTCGAGGTAGGGGATTCGGAAATTTTCTCGGGGATCAGATAGGATATGAGAATAATTTTTTAACAATTTGGAGAATCGGGTAGAGGATGGTTTGATCTTATCCCAGCCTCGAACCCGTCCCGCTCCGAAATCCCTGTTGTATGTATATAAATGTAAGTTAAGGTTTCATAGTTTTATTCACAGTTTAAAACTTCTTTCACAGTTTCACTTTTGAATTTTCATCCGTGCCGCACCCCTTACCCCACGCCCCTCACATTTTAAGGTTGTATCTATTTTAGATGAATCTCATATCAGTGCTTTGAATTTCAGCTACATTTTTTTGGAACTTCAGTCTTAATTAAATAGTTTGGTAATTTTATTGTGTTAAGATTTGAATTGCTAATTTCCCGTAGGAATCTCCGTTCCCCGTATTGGGACAGGAATGGAGGTTAAAAATAATTCCCCGGTGTAGATTGAGAAGATAGGGGATAGGGATTAATATGGGTTCGGAGATCGGAGACGGAGACAGTAATATTCATTCCCACCCGGGCCCATTGCCAACCCTAACAGGAACGGAGCCAAAAGAAGACACCGGTGGAGACTTTGGCATCTCTCTTTTCACAGGTCCACACATTGATAATAAATTTCGCCCCACAAACTTTATCATAGCCCCTGTCCTTGGCTTATGTTTCACGTCATTATTTCCATTTTCCTAGGTTCTGGTTTTCTATAACAAACAAGCATTTAGCTCATTTAAAAAGTGATCCTTTAATTTAATGGTTTTCTTCCCATCTTACACGCTGAAAATTTGATTTATCCAAAGTGATGTTACTGATCCCTGTTTGAAACCTCGTCACCACACAAAAAAAAAAAAAAATAATAATAATAATAATCATTCTGGACGTATATATTTTCTGGAAATGTCAAGAAAAGAAAACGTTTGAGAGGATTAATATTTGGGAAAGTGCAAATTACTTTATTACATAATTGACCTCTTCGCTTGCCATCAAGTCAAAGCTCTCATACACAAGCGAATTGGTCACACACAAATACAATGCATGAGATATGGACCACTGCAAGAATTACTACAGTCATATCAAACTATAACGAGCACATCATATTTTTTTCTTGGCTCATTATTCTTCTTCCTCTTATTGTCACGCCCGATCGTTCTCTCTCCTAATGCTCTGCACCCTTTCCTGCAAGAACAGATTGAACTTAATATTAAGTGTATGTATATGTGTGTGTATACTCTATTCACAAAGCAATATCTAGTTTTGTTGTTCTATCAAGTGGTTGTTGGAATGGTAAAAAATAATGCAGCTTAAGCTTACCTTAGACCAGAGCAATATTGCTTAGTAGTGGTGGGGAGGAGGAGGAGAGGTGTAGATGTAAGGGTGATGTGGTGGTGCTTTGTGCACCGGAGGAGGAGGGGGTGGGGACTTATATTTGTAAACCGGAGGAGGAGGAGGTGGGGACTTATATTTGTAAACTGGTGGGGGAGGAGGTGGGGACTTATATTTGTAAACTGGCGGGGGTGGAGGTGGCGACTTATATTTGTAAACTGGCGGGGGAGGAGGTGGGGACTTATATTTGTAAACTGGCGGGGGAGGAGGTGGGGACTTATATTTGTAAACTGGCGGGGGTGGAGGTGGGGACTTATATTTGTAAACTGGTGGGGGAGGAGGAGGAGACTTGTACTTATAAGGCGGTGGGGGAGGAGATGAGTACTTGTATGGCTTCTTGGGTGGTGGTGGTGGAGACTTGTACACATAGGGCTTCTTGTGTGGCGGTGGTGGTGGTGGAGACTTGTACACGTAGGGCTTCTTGTGTGGCGGTGGTGGTGGTGGAGACTTGTACACGTAGGGCTTGTGTGGCGGTGGTGGTGGTGGAGACTTGTACACGTAGGGCTTCTTGTGTGGCGGTGGTGGAGACTTGTACACGTAGGGCTTGTGTGGCGGTGGTGGTGGTGGAGACTTGTACACGTAGGGCTTCTTGGGTGGCGGTGGTGGTGGTGGAGACTTGTACACATAGGGCTTCTTGGGTGGCGGTGGTGGTGGAGACTTGTAGACTGGAGGTGGTGGAGGAGGAGACTTGTACACGTAGTGTTCCTTCGGTGGTGGAGGAGACTTGTACTCGTAATGCGGATGAGGCTTATGAACTGGTGGCGGTGGTGGAGGAGACTTGTACTTGTAATGCGGATGAGGCTTATGAACTGGTGGCGGTGGTGGAGGAGACTTGTACTCGTAATGCTTCTTAGGCGGTGGCGGTGGCGGTGGCGATTTGTACTTGTAAACTGGTGGAGGAGGTGGTGGTGATTTGTAATGGTAAGGAGGAGGAGGAGGTGGTGGGGACTTCTTTGGTGGTGGAGGAGGTGGGGACGAGTAATGGTAGTTAGCAGTGGTTTGTGATGGGAAACTGAGAGACACTATTGCCACTAGGAGGATGATGGCAACAGAGGCCATAGAAGACCTCCTTCCTTTGGCTCCCATCTTCACTACAAAATGGGGTTTTCGGTGATGATGTTTAAGCAACCTCTCCACCATTTTATATAACTGAGTATTTTTACCATTTTACACTTAGAAAATTTATCAACGGTAAAATGTTGTTAAGACGAAAGGGACATACGATAATGTATTAGCTGTCCATCACTTTGTGCATGGATTAATATTAAAGGTACATGAGATGTAACAAAGGCTGCTAGCTCAGCATAGGAATAAGGTAAATAGCGTAGATACCATTGGTTGGCCATGTGGTACATGCATTCATTCAAAAGAAAAGTCTGTCTTGCCAACAATTATTGAGTGATGTTGGAGTACGGTCACCCAATGCCCAACATCCTAATCCACTAAACATTTAAACCCAAGCACCACCAAACCTTCAACAATCTATATTTCGTATTTTATAAATAAATAAAAAAATTATCATTTTTAAAACTTTGTTTAATAAAATAAGCAAATTCTATCAAACAAGATTCATATTACATATATAATTTATCGTAGCTTAAAAAATATAGGTGATTTTTCGAAATGCATAAATAGTGATTTTAAACATCTATTTTGGGACGGAAAGAGTATCTTTTAAAGTTGTACCCTTGTAGGTAAGATTTCACAATCATGAAAGCAATACTCACATATAAATAATTTGACATACTTTAGTATCTAAATAAAAAGGTTTGCACAACATTGCTCTTGTGGGAATCCTACTTTATAAGTCTTGTGCTTCTCTCACTTTACAACAAAACCCATTTCTTTTTTTCGTTAATTGGAAACCGACACATTGACGCTGTTACAATTACACCCTCCGTCCCATAAAGTTTGATCACTACGAAACTACGTGCAATTTTCAAACTAAAAAATAATGTATTTACCAAAATAATTTTTGAATTTTTTTTGCATCGTATAAAAGTTCTCGATGAGATCTATCAAACAAGATCCATATTGACTAAAAAATTATTTTCGTAAGCACGTTATTTTTTAGCTTGAAAATTACACGTATTTTCGTAGTGATCAAACTTTATGGGACGGAGGGAGTAATATTTAAGTTGGCTCTCGGATATGATTCATTATGGGTACCATTTTCTTTTTTTATTTTATTTGAAGGACTACTTTTGACTAGAGTTTGGATTCTCTTCGGTCCAAGTTTTGGACTGGACGAGACAATTCAAATCTGGGCTATACATTCGTAAAATGAGTGATTCCGATTTGTTCATACGTTGTTACGTTTAAAGTTAAGTTTTTAAACGAATTCAAACCATTAATTTTAGAAAATCAACGGTCCAAATTTAGACTCTTCAAAGACTGGGAGGATCCAATTCCTTTGAACAACTGTGTGGATGCCTAACTGGGGGGGATGCCTAACTGGGGGGGGGGGGGGGAATGCCGGTGTGCACTACCTGGTGTGTGACCCTAGGATGCGGCATGTAAGCCATCAAATATGATTTCAACGGTTCTGATTTAATCCCAACACTTTACAGATCCGAATAGTCCAGTGTCAAGATGAAATCCGAACCGTCAATTACCGAAATAAACTGGTCAGATATACACACCAAAAACTTACCCCGGGTCCGCCTTAAGAATTATTGGTGCAGGGGACCAGGCGGTTTGACACACTCTCTCTCTCTCTCTCTCTCCTCTGTCATTTCAGAAACTTGATGGCTTTTGGTTTCTGTGGACGTGGAAGGAGTAACAAATTGAGTTGTCTTTTTATCCTTTTATAATTAGCAACTCATGCGTTGTCTTTTTCCTTCGGTCTCGTTAAATGATTTCATGAAAATCTTAAATGCATATCACCCATCTTTAGGTGTATGTTCATATAGTTAAAACTACGTATTATGTGCAGTGGGCCAATGGCGGAGTCATGATTCTAATTTGGGGGTAACATTGTTCGACAGCAGTCCATTTTTAAGGGGTGTTTTGGGTAAAAAAACCAAAAATTGGTTTTTTAATAAACCAGTTTTGTCCTTATTCAATTTTTTTTTGCATTTGTTAGTTTTGCGTCAAGATTTTGTGATTTCTGAATTCTTCTCGACGAGACGAATCTAACAAGTATAAATTTATGGTCAAACCAAATATTTTTTTGAATAAAGCCAAAATACTTGGATTATTGGCCAATAATCCAAATATTTTGGCTTTATTAAAAAAAAAATGAGTTTTGACCATAAATTTATACTTGTTAGATTCGTCTCGTCGAGAGGAATCCAGAAACCACAAAATCTTGATGCAAAACTAACGAATGCAAAAAAAATTTGAATAAGGACAAAATGGTTTTTAAAAAAACCGCTTTTTGGTTTTTTACCCAAAGCACCCCTAAGTGTATGTTTATACAGCAGTCCACTTTTGTTGTTGTGTGTGGTTTACAAAAATGTGAAGAGCATGGTTATTTGTATATTCATATAGTTAAATTTTGTCGTAATCTTTTTTTATTAAGAGCAATAAGAGTTTGGACCAACTCTCATGTGATCTTTAAATGAAAATTGAAAACTATTGAGATATTATTGTTAGGATTGAAACGGCTTATTTTTCAAAAAAATAGATCTTTACATTTATATGTATAAAACATAACAAGTTGACCGAATACCAATAGATCACCTAATCGAATTACCGTAGCGGAAAAAATAAAATTTGGCTTATTTATTTACTTGAGGCATGGGCACAGGTAGAGACACAAGCAAAGGCAGATCCTGTTAGAACTTAATAATCCCGGAATCGGTAGCTCGGTCCCTGAATATGTGAACATAAATTCATAAAGTTTGCACATAATGACATCAATTTTCGATCACACAGAATGTACAACGTACAATTCACAACATTTGCACATCCATTCATAACATCAAATTTGAATTTGTTATAAAATTTAGTTGATAAAAAAGGAATTCGTGCCAGTTCCTGTCTTAAGTCAGCTCCTGCCTTAAATCAGTTTTTGAAACAACGACCACGCATGTACAACCTGAAACAATGACGGAAAAATCTTGATTTTTGAAATTGATTTGGTAATCATTATTTACAAGTGATAAGGCGCAAACATTTATATCTCCAAATAATGTTACAATCATAAAGCCAATTAATTCGGAAGCTGATGAGTCGATTCTTGGTGTGGTGAGTCTCGATCACCTGCAAAAGGGAACTTGACACCAGTGCGATGCCAACCAACACCGCTTTAATGCCTAAATCAGAATATTTGTGAAAAAAAGGAGAGAAAGTAAAGCTTAAGCAAGCTCACTGTAGGGAGATTAATTATATAGGCGATTAGGACTAAATTCTTGGATCGTTGGATGTTGATAAAGATGGTATTGGGTCCAATGGTCAAAGCCTTACCTATTCCGTTTTGTAGGGGATGTTGTGCACAACCATGTTGTGCACCCCTCAGCCGTTGGATCGAGTTTTGGACAACTCGGATGCATTCGGCAATTTTTATTTAATTTTGATATTTTTTTACCGGTAAAAAATCAAAACACATCCGAACAGTTCAAAACTCGATCCAACGGCCGAGGGGAGCACAGCACCCCGCTTCCTTTTAAATTACTATAAGTCTAGAGAGTCGTAGTTATCTGTTGTAATTGAATGAAGATAAGCCGAGCAGACCAACCAAGCTTAGCAGGTTACCAGCAAGCTTAAGAGGCCTGGTCTGTGGTCAGTTTAATTCCTATCCGAAGCCAAGTCTTTAGTAAAGGTTTAATAAATCCCTTTGGTGTGGTCCTTTTTGCGTGACACTTCAAATGGGATTGATCCAGTTGGTAAATCAACCAGGAAGGGTAGGTAAATAATTAAAGACTGAATCAAGGTGAATGGTCTTTTGAGAGAGAGGGAGAGGAAATTTTTTTGGTACCGGGTGGGTACCACGTGACTGAACTTACGTGGTACTCGAACACTAGATCTGAACCGTCCAAAAGTGTATTGGACGGTCCAGTTCGAAACTCTCTCTCTCCCCTTTCTCATGTTTCTCTCTTCAAATTCCAAACCGTCCAAAACCGAAATGGAATGTCAAATGCGCGCTTGCGGGTACCCGCTCGGCACTGAAAACTCGTTCGAGAGGGAGGCTTAGGACTTAGGCCCCATTAATTAAATACTAGAGATTTTTGGATTCTTGTAACGTTTTCTCTGGGATTCTAATTAACTTTCTAGAGAAAAGAGGAAAAGTAGAAGGGGTGTTCATTTCCTTACCAAATTAAAGTAGAAGATTAATCCTATCTACGAAGTGGAAAACACTTTAACCACGTAAAGAAGATAAACATAATTGAATCTTTAACTTTCTAAAAAGAGAGTGCATGGATACAGAATCAATTTTCTCAAACTATCCAAATACGTATGCAACTAAGAATCCTTAAGTAGTGCATACCAGTCAAATGATGCATAAAGTACGTAGGTACTAGTAATTAGTAAAATAGGTCACGTCTGTTATTTTCGTGACTGCTTTTTGACCCGAGATGTTATTCCGTGTTCTAAGAGCATTGCTTACGGAGCCTCCGAATCACACATTTATGTGGACTCCACGCATTTTGGTATCCTATATACTATGGCAATGTAGTTGGTGCCTTCAAAACTCTCCAAACCCCAATCCTGATTTTTCTAGAATTTTCAATTATTTTTTTACCCACTAAAATCCACGTGGAACATAGACCTCACTTTCCTCTAAGTTTTAACACCCAACTGCCCACTCCCCACAAATTTTCTCACGTGCCCATTCCTGAAAGTTCTCTTATTCACTGGATCAAATTTTGGAAATTTGCAAAAACAAAAGGAAAAAACTCCCACGTCCATCATGGCTGTTACCTTCCTTGACCGGATATTAGAATGTTGAAACTCCCTTTACACCATTAATTTACTTCACGATTGGCACTCTTCAGGAACAAAGGATTTGCCATAAATTTGTAAATCGCACTCATGTAGTTCTTAATTCTACTTCTTTGAGGATGGTTTCTTGAATGCCTTACTCTTTTTTCATCTCTTTTTTCATCGTGTTTTTTCCCCTTATTTGTAGTGTTTTTTGGTATAAGCAATTATCATTAAATTGGGTGTTTGGGAGCAGGTTTGCAGGTTTATATAAGCAATTATCGAACCAAAACTCAGTTCTTGCCAACCTCGAGCATGGCATTCTCTTCTTCCTCATTCGTCACAAAGTTATTGCTTCTCCGCAACTACGCCGACTCAAGTACTGGAGCATACATGGGCCGTCAAAAAAAAAAAAAAACTTCTCTCTGTGTGTGTTTTTCGTCATACATTTATTTTCATAGATAGCTTACTTTCAGCGATTGTATGCTTAAAGAACCAAAAATCAACCTCCAACAAAAAAAAGAACCAAAAATCAGAATCTAACAAAAGAAATGGCAAAAAAAAAAAAAAAAAACACCACGGTGAATTGCTATGTGGAAAATACTTTAGATGCTTGATTAAGGTTGTTCTTAGACTATTTGTGATTTCTCTCTTATTAAACTCCACTTCTTGATTAATTATGTAGGATTACGGTCCTGTTTCGAAAAAAATCCGCTCAATTAAGAGTGCGTACGGGTACTCCATAGAAAGGTATGCTTCTAGCCTATATTTCTGTTTGGCTCTCTCTCCTTGAAAATTACAACTTCTTGGTTAATTATATATGATTGGAGCCCACATGTTACCTATTGTGCCATGTACGGACATTGTGCGTGTAAGTTAATCTCGCCCGTGCATAGCACGGGTTCAACGCTAGTAGGCGCTATACAAATGTGTGATTTCAGTAGCTCCTCGGAGCAATGCACCAGGAAAATAAAATAACTTCTTATTTTGTTCACGCAGTAATCTTGGCTCCTGTAAGTCCTGTTTGGAATAGTACTTTATGACATAAAATCCATTACACATTTGAGTAATTATATTATCCAGTGGTTCTTAATATCCGCAACATTTTTTATTCAGTTTTATCATGGTCTACCACAAGGTGAATTAGAATTAATGAAATGAACTCATTAATTATCTGATTACCCCTTGTTTGCTACAGTGATTGCACCTATTAATTAAAGCAATTAAAATAATTAATGAAATGAGCTCAAATGTAAGAAGAAAAAAAATTGTCGAGATTCTCAATTACTCCATTTTTTGACGTTTGCAATGTACAGTGATCAAATAAGATCGTACACAAAAACTTCCTTTTTCTATACTTTTTCACGGAAGAGAATTGATATATAAGACTTTATTCAATGACTCAAGCACGCCTAGCCCGACAAAGGAGAGCGGATCCGCTGTCCCAATTTCGGTGTCCCAACTCGCTGTCCCAAGCATCCGAGCCGTCCATCCGAGCAATCAACGGCTCGGATTCCATCTCACCCCAAACAAATCTAAACCATCCATATTCATTTGAGAATCTGAACCGTTGATTTCTCGGATGGACAGCTCGGATGCTTGGGACAGCGAGTTGGGACACCGAAATTGGGACAGCGGATCCGCTACCCCGACAAAGATCGTCAAAACTTTTCACGATGCCGTTTTGATTTAAAAACAAGGAAGGGGATTGTGAGCCATTGAACCTTCTTTTTGGTGTGTTGTCAAACCCACAACAAAACCCTCACAGAGAAATCCTCATAGAGAATCCGGATCCGATGCTGTAGGCATACTAAGTAATTTGACCCCAATAATTGCCAAGTACGTGAAACCTTCCTCTCTCTCCTGCCGACAATCACTTTCGTTTTGTTTTTCTTTCGCGGGAACAGAGATATGATGATGTACTACTAGTAGTACAAGGACCCCAGTTTCATGAAAACTCATCTAGCCCTATTTGTTCAAATGCACGTTTGTGTGTCATTCAAATTAGGTTTTGGACTTGTCAATACTTGTACTTCTTGGCTGATTAATTCTTATTATACTAGTACAGTAGGAATTAATTCTCACAGGCTTTACCACCACATGCTTTTTCATTGGCTGAGAAAAAGAGACTGCCGGCTTCCCTATGCCAACTTCAAAAAAAAGAAAAAAGTAACAACTTTCTTTGTTAACTTTTTAAATTGACCATTTGTTTTGGAACAACAAAAAAATGGAAAGTAAAGGAAACATTTGTGAGTGGTGACTAGCTCATGTGGTAGAGCTCTTAGATGCCCCACGCTGTATCTCGGGATCGAATTGCATTTCCCCCTCTTCATGTACTTAGATTAGGAATGACGAATGACAAAAAAAAAAAAAAGTAACATTTTGGGACGGAGAAAGTATACAAATATACAATGATCAAGAAGTTACTCTATTTGAGTTTCCCTCACACCAACATCTCTACTTACTCCTTCACGTCCCTAATTCGAATTGTCAATTTCGTACATATTACTCTATGCAAAAAATTTATTGACCAGACATCCACCCTAGCTAGGCAGACAACTGTAGCTTCCAATTTGTCGGCACTGTAATATGCTATTTCTGGTGGCGCTTTTGATTGTGGTCATTTTTGTGGTGCAGGTTGATTTTTCGGTTTGATTTGGTTTGGTTTGGTTTTTGCGTTAGTTTGGGGCTTGCGGTTTGGTTTTTAGGTTTGGAGGTGTTTTGGTTTGGTTTCTCCTTTCCGATGGTTCACTTAGTTTTTGGTTAGCATCTTGCTTCCTTTTTTGGATCTTGGGTTGTTCTTCATTGTTTTGTCCTTGGTCCGTTTAATCTTTGTATCCAGGGGGGAACATAAGGGGGTGCAAGCGGGGTGTTTGGCCCCTACACTCCCCCTGATTTTCTTCCAATTGTAGTACACTTTTAGATTTTTTTGTAAAATTACTGAAGAGTAGTCCCCGTAAATTAGACGAAATTTGCAATCCAGCGTCCACCACTGTAATTGTATCTTTTTCAAAGTTAATAAATTCTTTTGCCGATAAAAAAAATGCTATTTCCGTCTACATTCCAGTGATGAGCCAATATTAATCTTATAAAATCTAACCACTAGTAACAAATAAAACACTAGTAGCTCAAAAATGTAAGGCAAACGAACATGTCTCGTTTGCCAATTGATAAAATCTTGATAAAATCAACACTTGATTTTTTATCAAAGATTTTTGCATTAATCTTAGATTTTATCAAACTTCCTTCTCACTTAATAAAACCAAGTGTTGATTTTATTAAATCTTGATAAAATCAAGATTTTATCAATTGGCAAACTTAAACGATTATTGTCTATGTTACCAAACAAAGTACAATTCGTCCAGATATCTATAAGATAATTTTGATATGATTTAGATTACAAATTTTACAAGATGCACCGTTTGGATTCACGTACGTATTAGGGTTAGTGCGCGCGAGGATCACAAATGCTGGTACGAAGAGGGTATGGACCGACGGACGCGGTATCGAGGTAGCTCATGCCGGTGAACATAAGGTGAGGTTAATTGACTGCTATAATCGGTTAGGGGAACACGAAAGGTGAAAGATAAACACACGTAATAGAGATCCAGCCAACATGCATGGATTCAAAAAAGGTGTTAGGTAGGTCCTGGAGGATGCCAAAACCCTCTTCTGGTCAAATACTAACAAACAACTTTGTCCGTCAAGTCTTCTATCTATAATAAATCCCATATGGACTTTTGCGCGGAGGAATAGGATTCGTGTTTGTCCACACCACAAAATTACATGCAATAAGTCAGGGTTTTGAAAAATACGTTTATTACAGGCAATAAGTCAGGGTTTCGAAAATACGTTAATGTTATTATATACTCCCTCTGTCCCGAATTTCTTGCCCACTTTCACTATTTACGATACCTCAAAAAATTGCTTACGTTTTCAAATCTATTAGTAGATTTAATTTGTGTCGAAGTAGCCTAATACATTATATTCGTATGTATATTCATAACATCGTTAACACAATATCATATATAAAGTCCAGTCAAATTAGGGATGCGGGGGCTCTAGTGAGGTACTCCAACTCACTACAGGTTTGTAGTGAGCCCCATCCAGCCGTCCATCTCGGCGCCGACGGCTCGGATTTAATCCAAACTCCAAATGATCTGAGCCGTTTATTATTTGGATTAAAATCGAAGCGTTCAATACGAAAATCAACGGCCGGATGTCCGGATGGGCTCACTACGACCCTGTAGTAACCCCTCACTACAGAAACCCCGTACCCGTCAAATTAGGCCCCGCCACCCCAATACAATTGCCTTTTTTTTATTTTGTCTCTATTCAATTTTTTTTTTTCATTTGTTAGTTTCGCGTTAAAATTTTGTTACTTATTAGTTCTTCTTGACCGGAGGAACCATTCTTTATTCAAAAAAATTGAGTTTCAATCGTTATACATAACATTTTCCCCTTGGAAAAAAAAAAAAAAAAAGTTTACATGATGGAAATGTTCTACCATTCGGTGGCAACTTGCTAGGCAAGAGTGGTCCACAATCCACATTTTCAACCCCCAAACACGGAAAAGAAAATTGATGATTTATATATCTCTACTACTCCATATCCAAATGTCTCTCTTTCCCTCGGACAAATTAGTCAAGTGGAGTAAAGTGGGTTACCCAAATTGTGGTTTTAAATTTAACGAACTTAAACAGCGGTGCAATGTTTAAATTTAATTGTTTTATGTACAAATCGAGCTGTTTTCTGGAGTATTAAAAAAAGAGTTTTGATCGAAAATAATTGAGCTTCAATGAGCTCTTTTAATGTTCGACGAAATATGATTTCTTTAAGACGAATTTAGATTACTCCTATTTTGTAAGAATGATGATAAATGTGAATCTATTTTCTCCCCTTTTTATTTCAACCTCAATTCCTAAAAAGGAAAATATTGACTCCAACAAAATTTCTTGAAAAATCATTTCAGGGGGGATTCTCAAGGTAATCTAACAATTATAGCGGAATTACATTAAATTATTACTGTAGATGTTTAAAATTTCGTAGTGAAATGTTAATTTATATTCAAGATTACAGATATCCAAATTACTCCAAGGATGGCGTAACAAGCATATCAAGGTCTCTTTGTCTACACATAAAATCAAATATTATGTATAAATCTCTGTCAATTAGACTAACATATCCAATTCCAAAAAAAAACTAAAAACTAATATCCAAATGCTTGTTTTCAGCAACATGCTTATGTTGACCATGCCATGCAAAATGATTGAGAGATGAACAGAAAAGAAAATTATTTTTTAATTTTTTGGGTACATCGGAAAGGCACACATTAGGAAATTATTGTACCAATGTGGGGGAAGCAGACTAATAGATCGACCAATGAATCAACCAAGAGCGGAGCCAAAAATTTTGGTTAGCAGGATCAAAAATTATATTCGAATTAAAGATATTTTTACTACTTACTAATCCACCAAATAGCTTAATTTAGAGCTTAATTGTAAGGTATATATACACTGATAAATCTAAATTTGCTTTATAAATAGTCACAGACTATCAATTCTCGAAATGAAGAGAATGCATGTAATTTCTAGCATTTAGTAGCAGGCAAATATCGGAATTGGGGTTGTTGCTGTGCACCCCCCTGCACAGCAAGTTTTGTGCACATTCAGGCCATCCGTTGCTTGGATGGACGGCCCAGATTTCATATTTCACGCACGACAACAAACGGTTCTGCAAAGGTGTCGATGTGAAATCTGAGCCGTCCATCCGAATAACAGACGGTTCGGATGTGCACAACACTTGCTGTGCACGGGGCTGCATAGCAACAAACCCAGATCCGCATATATCCATTGTGAACCCAGTAGTACTCCTGATTTGGGTAAATTGAAAAAATGGTTTTTTGGTTTTTTTGGTTTTGTCCTTATTCAACTTTTTTTTGTATTTGTTAGTTTTCGGTCGATTTTTTGTGGTTTCTTGGCTTGCCTCGACGAGAGGAATCTAAAAAGTATAAAATTATTAGTCAAACTTAAAATTTTATGAATAAAGACGAAGGTGACATCTAAAAAACAGGTTTTTTGGATTTTTTTTCGTCTTTATTCACAAAACTTTAAGTTTGGCTAATAATTTTATACTTTTTAGATTCCTCTCGTCGAGGCAAGCCAAGAAACCACAAAAAATCGACCGAAAACTAACAAATACAAAAAAAAATTGAATAAGGACAACCAAAAAACTAGTTTTTTCAATTTACCCAAATCAGGTACATCTCGCCGCCCTGGATGCATTCTTTTTCCAATGTGTGCTACAGCTGCTTTGAAAAGTTTTGGGCCCATTGCAAAGGGATGAACTTGGACCCTCATTCGTACCTTATCCATCGAGATTCTAGTAGGAGATTTACGTGGCGGAGCCAGGATTAAGAGGTCCCGAGTGACGAGTTATGATAGAAAAAAATTCAACATCAAATATTTTTGTATTCCTTACTCAACTTATAAGTAAAAGAAAACAAATATAACCTTCATTGTATTCCATAGTCAAAGAAAAAGTCAAAAATATATTTTCCAAGATTATCATCCATCAAAACAGAACAAAAGTAGCTAAGCAATCAATCAAAGTGCAACCCGACGTGTTCTCAAATTTCGAAAATCAACTATGATTTATTCTAAACTTAGTAATATTTAGTCTTCATTCTCTCCAATAAACCACCGGGATCAAGCTTGGGAGAGCTTAGTCGATTGGGAAAAAAAAATTTGAAAAAAAAAAAAACCTGCAAGGTGGCCAGGGGCCACCCAGCCCTATACTACCTACACCCCTGTGTACTATAGACCCTTGTGTCACATAATCACTAATCTTTCTCCAAATCCCTGCATTATCGCTATCAATTTTCGCTCTATACTCTCCTTCTCAATACTTGCTCTCATGATTTTTAATAGTTTGAGATGTTTTATGCTCGCTTTATAGCTGATAGTTAGATTACTATGAGGAATATCAATGTTGTTCCATCAAGTCGAACCCAGAACGTCCAAGTATACCAGTACTTGACCAACCAAGATCTGAAATTCGTTTGTAAATATAACAAACTTAGATATTGGTGCAATGTGTTTAAATTTAATTAGTTTATGTAAGAAAATGAGGTCGAATGGGCTTTTAATGAGCAACCATCTGACTCGACAAAGTTGTTTTTATTTAAGACCATTTAGATGACATAAATTTTGTAAAAAAAAAAAAAAATTTGTAATCTACATTATTTACATTTAAACAAAACTGGAAGAGAACATGCATGTCATTTTTAAAATACAACTCGAAATCGCATTTTCAAACTCGGTATGAATCAATTCCTAATTTGAAAATGTTCACTCCAACAAAATTTTCTCAAAAAAAATAATAATAATAATAATAAAATTATGTGCATGGGTAATTCACAGGGTAATCTAAGGATTATAACAGAATTACATTAAATTACCAGTTATTTAATTTTTAATTGCGATATTAATACATTTTCAGGATTATAAACCTTCAAAGATGGCGTAACAACCATATCAAGGTCTCTCTGTCTATACATACAATCAGATCATTAATGCTACGTACCCAGAAAAGTTGTAGAGAATTTACCCAGAAAACAACAATGAGTGAATCTGAGCCATTCATTACTCTTTTTTAGGTAAACTCTGTACAATTTTTTTGGGTACGTAGCATTGCTGCAGATCAGATACTACCTGTAAATCTGTCAATTCAAGTAACATGTCCCAATGCTTGTTTTCAGCAAACATGCCTTTGAAGATAAGATGCCATGCAAAATGATTGAGAGGTGAATAGAAAAGGAAATTATTTTATTTTTCTTTGGTACGTGGGAAAGGCTTAGGAAATTATTGTACCAATGTGGGGGGAGCAGGGCCACTAGCACAATGAGTCTGCCATGGGCGGAATCAGAAATTTTGATTAGCTGGAACAGAAATTAAATTCATATGCAAGATATCTTTACGATTTTCTCGTCCTGCTGATAGTATTACGAATGACGTTTTTAGCATTGTATTCAAAACATAAAAGACTTAAGTCTTTACTGTACTAATATATTCTTGTGGGACACAGTACAGAAATCGGGTCGCCGGTTGCTTTCTTTTTTCACTATGTTCTGCAGCGACTGCTTTGACAAGTTTCGGGCCCATTGCCGGGGGATGTATGAACTTGGACACTCATCCTCACCACATCCATCGAGATTCTAGTAGGAGATTTACGTAGAACCCTGGGTCACACCCAGGGGCGGAGCCAGAACTAAATGTCAGTGGGGTCAAATTTTTAAAGCAAAATAATTGAGAAAAAAAAAAAACCAAAATGCAAAATAGAATGGAGAAAAAGTAGATATCTAGCTATTAATAACATATAATTTTACAATTGATCTCCCAAAAGATACACTGAAATGCCAAACAAAAATTAGCTTAGATATACAACATATAACCGCGTCCACAACCGACCACAAAAAGCTACACTAGAAAGTCAACAAAAAGTAGCCAAGCAGATATTGATTTAAAACCTATAATAGCGTTTACAAGTGACTTGACGGTTTATCATATTAATTTTGAAATCGTAGCATAATAGCCTCATTTGTGATACTATTAAAAATCTCCCTCTCAATATACACAATCAAGCTATCATGTAACCATTGATCATCCATTTGATTACGAAGTCGATTCTTCACAATCTTCATGGCAGAAAATGCTCTTTCTACTGTAAATGTCGCAACAGGTAAAATTAGAGTCAAAGTCAAAAGCTGAAAACCAACGGTATCTTTTCGGGTCTCAACCGTCTTTTGAGAAACATCACCAATTCCTTTCAAGTTTGAAAACTCAACACTAGACCGCACATCAATGATGAAATTCTCAAGTTGATCTGAAAGTGCCAAAAGCTCAGTACCGGAGAAGTCTTTAGGATAAAATTCGGCCAAGTGGTTCAACTTTTGGTTGTCAAAACTTGAGTTGGATGGACTTAGACATGCAACACAAAGAAGCAACTTGGTGTTTACCTCATTAAAGCGATTATTCAGCTCTTTGAGTTGCATATCTAAGACAGTATACAACAACTCGACGCGATTGGGTGTGGTAAGGAGGGCAAGTAGTGTTGAAGAGAATTAGAGAGTTAGAAGGAAAATTATTTGGTGTGGTTAATGGTAAGGAGGAGGGCAAGTAGTTGGACAAAAAAACCATATACAAGGGGCAAAAAAACGAAAGTTTAAAAAATATTATACCTATCCTATTAAAATTTGACACCTCAGTGGGGTCAAGTGACCCCGCTTGACCCCCCTTGGCTCCGCCCCTGGTCACACCATCCATATTTACGTAGAAACCTATCCCTTAAATCTTTCGCAAATTATTGAGCTATCGCCATCATTTCTCACTCTCTACTCTCCCTATCAATCGTTACTCTCATGAATTGGAGAGATGTTCTATGGTCGCTTCAACTCATGCACACGCATATTATAGACTTAGTGAAGTGAAGGACTGTAAATTTTTTTTTTTTTTTAGGGGTAACACAAACATACATACATACATATATTAACCAGAGTACAAAGGATACTACCGGTCTGAAGAGCAAAAAAATCAAAAAACAAAAAGAAAAGCCGCTCAGATTCGGCCGGATCCAGAACTCCTCTCATGGAGGGGGGTGGGTGGAACCCCACTGGACCACACGAACACACTTCTACCGCAGTATCCACAGTCGGATCTACCTTCTAAAGTCGTCACTAGGGCTGTAAATGAACTGAGCTGTTCATGAACTATTCGAGACTCGACTCGGTAAAGGCTCGTTCGAGTTCGATTCGGATACTAAACGAACTGAACCTGAACCTCAATTTTAAGCTCGTTTAATAAACGAGCCGAACTTGAACTTGACAATATTCGGCTTGATTAGGATCGCGAACTTGTAATATATGTATATCTCATAAGAATTTCCTATATAAGCTTGGATATGTATAAACTTTTACATATACATAATGAAATTTTTATAACTTCTACTTGTATAAACCAATAAAAGTATTATAAACTTATATTTTACTAATATTTTTGTAATTTTATACATGTATGAACTTATTTGTGTACAAAATAGATTTTTTTTTTTTTGGTTCTAGACTTATATTAGAGCATAAATATCTAATATTTTTCCCTCGTTAAGGCTCGTGAACAAGTTCGAGTTCGACTCAAACCTAGGCAAGTTCAGCTCAAGCTCGGCTCGTCAAATTTTCATTGAGTTCGAGTTCGGCTCGAGTTCGTTTAAAAATTTAATGAACGAACTTGAACATTCTAAAGCTCGGCTCGATTCGTCTCGTTTACAGCCCTAGTCGTCACTGTCGCCATTGGAGAGCTCAAAAACCCGCCGCGCCAGTCAACCCGATTCAAGAGCCAATACCCAGATCTAGAACTCCATATATGAGTCTCCGGAGCCCAAAACTGATGGGGCAAGTGGGAGATCTTCCCTCCATAGAAGACTCAACCATCTCACAACCATGGCTGGAGGAGAGGAGAGGAGAGGAGAGGAGAGAAAACGAGAGAAGAGACCAGGATCCGGATAGCAGGGGGACTGAGAGGGAAAAGGAACAAAAGGAGTAAGAGAGGGGAAGAGGGGGGAGCCCTACCTAGGAACTGCTCTCTCAACTCTCTGGGCCTCTTGTCAGTGAAGGACTGTCACTGTAAGACAAACGAAGTTATTTGAACTCATCTTGAGTTCGTCATTCGAACAAATCTTGAAATTCTTTAGAAAACCAGTCAGAGTCCTGCAACCCTAGGGCCATATTAGCAAAGGTCACTTATGATTGGTACACAATCAGTGATGTCAAATACCGAAGTGACGCAACTAGATCACCGACTAAGTTCGCCCAAAGAGATGCCTCTACAGAACTCAGGCCAGAATTTTTTGAGTTCTGCTACGAGAGCTAAAATTCAGTACACTGCAATCAGCAGCTTCTATCAGAAAAATCGATTGATAGCCTCTGCGGCTAAAAAGCTAAAATTAAACCCAAAGTCGACTTTCCGGGAAACCTAAACAAAACTGCAATCGGAAAACCAATACTGTAACTAACCAAAACAAAACCCTGGTTAGACATGCCGTCCTGGCATGAAATTGGAAGGTAGATGTTACTCGCATCGTGAACATGTCTAGAGCAGGATAACAAAGTGATACCAGCAATCGTTATACAACAAACAACTTCTCTTTCCCGAAAATCTGAAAAACAAACCGCTGTACGTAAACATAAATTCTCTCTTTTAATTGGATAAACCAAATTAACCTGACCACCTTCGAGACGTTTCAATTACCAAATGTTTCATGGTTAAAATAGCTAGAGTTGAGCAACCTGAACGGCATGCTCTTAGTGCGATACATCAAAGACAAACTAAAACAGGAAGGAGGAACCATATGAATGTTACAAAAGCAAATATGAGATCGGACTCAACCAGGTGGCGCCCTCATCTGAAGCCTATTTACCTCTTCCCACGAGGCCGAGGCCCAGAGCCAGACCTCGGGCCCGGGTTCTTCGAGAACTGCAGTCGCAAGTAGGCAGAATCTCGATCGTGCTCGTCTATCTTATAGCCTGTGCAATACACAGAAGTTTAAAATCTCCAGGCATTTCCAGCAACTCAGTTATGGCAAGTGAATACCATATCGTCTGACAACTAGATAGAAAATTAAGAGAAATCGCAACCAATCTTAAGACTCGAGTTTAACCATGATCATGGTTCTCACCCTCCTCTCTCGTCATCTTCCCTTAATAAGCGTGTAAAAATTACCAAACTTTACGTGTAAGCACAAAAGAAAAACATATCTCCTCAAATATGTATGCGTTCACATATAAGACATAGATGCTGCCCGAGGCGATACGCTACTATATGCACTCGCTCCCCGCTCTCGCTCCCACTTGCCGCTCAGTTGTAGAGAGTATATTTAAGAAAGTCGGTGCATGTAACTATTTAAGTCTTTAAGACACCCCTCGGCCCCTTCTGGCTGAATAGCATCCTTTTACACAGAAGCTAAAAATGGAGATTGCTTCTCAGTTCTTACAAACATACCACAACACCACTCTACACATTTCATGTCTCATTACCTCATAGAATGTAAGTGTTTATGCATAGTTGTGCAATTAAACAGATACAGAAACGCAGAAACAAATAACCAGGGAAGCAAAGAAAAAAAATGCCAATATGCTAATTCACATGAAAGATGAAATGAATGAGAAAAGTGATCACCTTGCAAGGCACTCAAAGCGGTCGCTGCACAAGCAGGATCGGTGAAATCCACGAAACAAAGGATAAGCGGATCTCCACCACGCTGCATAAAAGGTGAGATCAGTTTTCCGAAAGAAGGAGAGAGTTCAAGACGAGTCAATTCACTAATGTCTAATAAAGCATGGAAGCAGTACGATCAAGGATTCAAGTGAGAGTAAATTCATCAGCCTTACATGTCTGGACTCCTTGCTCACCAGTCTAACTTCTTTATACCCCACAAAAGGGCGGAAAATATCTAGCGATGAGGTAAAAGAATGTGAACAAATAACAAACATCAGAAAGAACGCGACAATGAACATAAAATTTTTGGATCCACAAAAAACAATGAGGAATTATAGCCTCTTAACAATGATAACATATTTAATTGATATAAGCAGCATTATAAAACATCAAAGGATACGAGACACTTCTCTCCTTGTGATGTCAGACGGAAGCCCCTCAACATACAGAGTATTTGAAGCATCTGGAGGGAGAGGAATTGTCTCACGACTCAATCTAGGCATTGCATCAACAGGAAGCCTGCCATCAAAACCCATGCCTCCACTCCGTGCATCCACTGGAAGCCTACCATCAAAACCCATGCCTCGACCATTCAATGCATCCATTGGAAGCCTGCCACCAAAACTCATACCTCGACCATTTGGTGCTGCGTCTGAACGAACAGCCCCAGAAAGACCCATTGCAGCAGGATCTGCTAAAGGATTACCAGTCACTCCACCACCACCACCCATCCTTCCTAACCCAACTCCACCAATATTACTAGCTTCCCCAGAAGTAAGTTGCTACAGAGACAAGACAACAAAAGGAATAGTTCAGAATCTACAGAAAGCTAGACAGTAGATCTGTTTTGAAAGACAGGAGATAATTTAGAAGGGTACAGAATGTTGGAGATAACGGTCATAAGCTGATCCAATTGTTTGAGTGTCCTTCACACCCCGAGGTCCAACACCAACATCATCTTGCGCTAAATAGTTATGCATCTCATGAGCAGAGGGAACTCCAGAAGGTTGGAGATCTGTAAATGGTACAAAAACAGACTCAAATTCTGATTGAATAATGGCTAGCTTTATCATGGAGCATGATACTAATACTTCAGGTTTCAAGTTTCATTCATTTCCACATCCCACTGTTTCCATAATCAGCTAACACATACAACTGGAACCAATTACAATAAGGAACGTGAAAGACTAACTACATGCACCAGTAAGAATCTCTACTTAAACAAAGAGAACAAAAAGAATTTATTCATGCCACAATGTAAATTCAACATTAAAACAGCTGCAAGTGAAAACAAGTTGCGGGCCCAAAAAAAGAGAAAAACAGCTTTGAAGTCTAAGAAATTTTGGGCCACACAACGTTAAAAGAGTTCAGCATGAGATAAATCAGGTGTCTCCACAACCTCAAAAACTAAGAGCAAAAAGGTAGGACACTACTACCCAAACCAAACAAATCAAACTAAAGCTTGTCTTAAGAAGAACAGAAAATTCGATATTCGGTTAGCCTTTTTCATATTTCGGCTGTACCGTTGGGACAGCCGTACGCGTTTCGGAGTACGAAAGGGCAGTTGTACGCGTTTCGGAATTCGAAGGGGCAGCCGTAAGCATTTCGAAGTTTGAAGGGGCAGCCGTACGCGTCTCAAAATTTGAAAAGGCGTCACGAAATTCGAGAATGGAAAAGGATAGACATGATGAGATAGATCAGGTGACTCCACAACCTCAAGAAAAACTAAAAGCAAACGGTAGGACACAAACTAAAACTTGTCATAAGCAACCTAAACAAAAATAGTGCTATAAAGCAAGAAATACAGGTATGACGATAAGCATAGAAAAAACAGGATATTAACATGATTACTTCAAACTTCAAAGGGAGCCTCCGTCTCACAGATATAGATTCCATATACAATAAAAATAGGCTAAAATATTAGCAGTCCTATAGTTGTTATCTAACCAGTGTAGCATAAAACGGTAGGGTATACTGAAATCAACAAAAAAAAAAAAAAAAACTATGTCCGTAGTAAATAAATACCAAAAAACAAAAATAATAAACAAAACCATGTCTCCAAATCCCATGCCAGAATATCCCAACCAAAATAATCACAGGCTCAAAGGATTAAGTCACTTTACAAAAGTAACAAAACTATGGTAAACCAAATTTGCCACAGCAATATACATCTATATAGCTAGATACTATGTCCGTAGTAAATAAATACCAAAAAACAAAAATAATAAACAAAACCATGTCTCCAAATCCCCAAGGCCCAAATCCCATGCCAGAATATCCCAACCAAAATAATCACAGGCTCAAAGGATTAAGTCACTTTACAAAAGTAACAAAACTATGGTAAACCTAATTTGCCACAGCCATATACATCTATATAGCTAGATACTCCACAGTTGCATTAGTTTGAACGAAATGCCTCAAGACATGCCTGTTCCTATATGACACCTTAGTAATAATCTCGCCCAAACAACACTAAAGCAAGCCATGCAAGTCAGCCAAAATAAGCCTTTACGCGATTAACAACGAAATATATATATGGAAACTTGCATAATGCTTTGAACGAAATCATCCCCTTAAGAGTACAAGGAACACTTGCCGACAAGTCAACCTAAGTCATTCAAGAAACACTTAGAAGGTTCTTCAAATTGACAAGATGTAAAATAAGTATGAGACGTAGGAATTGGAACTAACGTTTCTCGAGTTGAGTTCTGTTTGCTGACAGAACAACAGTACCTTGCTTAATACTGACCTCACCGAGAAACACATACTCAATGCAAGTATCAGAGCAAACTGTGACAACGCCTTTGCAGGGAAATATAACTAACAGAAAATAAAGAGAACTTTAGGAATAACAGAAAGCACCAATTTAGAAGAGGTTAATACTTTTGGTTGTTCTGTGTAATAGAGGTATGGGTTGTTTCACGTAGGCAAACAAAGCATGGGCGCAGAATTTCAGAGGCAAGAAAGCTGAGTCGGGGAAGCCCCCAGGATGGAATTGCCTTGATCAAACTCCAACACCAACAATGACTACCGTCCATTTCTCTTTGCCCCACAAAACAATTCCAATAAAAAGGTAGACTTGAAAAATTCCATCATTCTGTGTGGGGATTATTAGATAGGCGTTAGAGTTGTGTATTTCTTCCTAAAAGCTAACAGTTACTGAGGAGTTTGTTGCAATTGCATCCCTCAATGATGCATTATGATGAGCTTTGGATCACACATACTTACACATAAAGATTTACGGACTCCCTTACTCTTTTCCAACAGACAACAGTTGGGGGACAGTTTCTTAGCAATGACAGCCCCATCGTTTCTTATCTGTTTCTTGGTCGAATATTTTCAATCCTGCAGAATCACCTTGTGCCAAGAAATAATCTTCACTTGAGACTTAGCTATGGCAAGTTTTACAGCATTTTCGAGTATCCAATTGCCGAAACAAACAACTCTGTTCCTTTGACAATGGATGAAGTTCTACCTCTGCCTTAACTTTCAGGTGGTAGCCATTTTATTTTGCGCCTTTCACTTTGTGTTTTAGTTTACTGGATGTATGTTTCCAACTAGGCTTTGGTTTTTGGTCTTATTGGGGGTAGTAATTTGAATCTCTTCTATTACTTCATTCACTTCCTACAAGTTTTTCTCCTGGAACCTAAGTGCACTCCTAATGCCGTCGGGCCAAAGGCTTCTAGGCCATTCACTTCCAACAAGTTCATGGTCGGCCAACTACTTGTTATGATTGTGGAAATTAAGTTTGGAATATAATTTTACGGTACTTGAGCCACACTTCCGATTTTGTTTTGCAGAATTATTTTTGGTAACTATCTGTGGGAGAAATTGACACAACGAACAGTGCAGATTGCTTTCCCAGCGGAATCCAGCTAACTTCTGATGACGGGACAAAAATTGGTTCAACGGTTTATTTAACTTACTATTTAGAAATCGAAAAGTCAGATGAATTCATGCAGTGCCAAACATGACATAATAAACTTTCCAATGGGTCTGTGACGTTCACATGCAAAAAGGCTAACCAAACTTCCAATGTAACCAGGACAACTCCTAGAGTTCTATGTAGAGCTGCAATTTTGGAAAAGATGTATATTAGTCCGGTCCCTTGATCAGTTGATCTTCAAAACAGGTGACATGTTATTAAAACCTATCCAATCGGGTGCAAATAGAACAAGAGGCTGCACTAACACCTTCATTACTAATCCCAAATCATTTTATAAACACAAATACTAAACTCACCTCTTTAACTAGCATCATGACATCCGAACAACAGCTGGCAAACTTCTCTAGAGGTTTTTTCATCACTAAGCCATAGGACAGGAGTGACACCTAGACCCAACATAACATGTCCACCTCTAGTTTAAAACATACAAAAAGAAACCCAGAGGGTCCTAAAGCTTTTCACAGCCCAACTCACCTAGGAAACCTAGTTACTTCCTGTTTTGAGAACGACATTCAACTAACCAAACCAAACATAGAGTTAAGTCCCAACCAATTGGAGCCGGCTACATGAATCCCTTTTTTTCATTGACTTTTGTCCAAGGCATGGTGAAGAACGTTCAATTGCCTAATAAAAAAGAGAAGAATAGATTGTTTTCATATAAACACAATTTCAAGGGTTTTTGGTTAAGAGCTATTAGAGTTACTTTTGAGAAAATTCTTCTTGGGAATGTGTCCGCCTCCGAGTTTACAAAGGTCATTATGCAATAGAGAATGAACGTCATACTATCAACATAAGTACATTCACGTATCTACATACCCAGCACAACATCTTATGACTATTCAAAATTTGAATTGTCTGGAATCATGTAATGATATGCATATTTGCACTTAATCACAAATTCTGTAGATGACATTCTTTCAATCACAAACAAAAGACCTAATCCATCACTAGAGAATTTCAGGTAAGCCAATCAACAACGTTTGCAGCCCCTTTAGATGTTGAGAAACCATGAAGAAAAACAAAAAGGAGAATCCTGTTCACTTGTTTGAATGAATTAAAGAGTTGAGAAATTATAGAAGTTAGAAATTGTGAGAAGAGAAAAGAAAGGAGAATCTTTCACTTGATACTATGTTTTCTATCAGTCTTTTTTTCAGGCTGATCAAACCTCACCCATTTCCCATGAGAGTAAGTAGAAATCCCATTCCTTTATCTATAACAATATCTCACCACCCAAAGGGGCTCTTGATGTCGTGAGCCTTATTGTTCCACTACAAATCGTTCCTATTCAAAGAAACCTATTCCCGATAACCCACTAACATTTACAGTGGTGGTGATAACTGATACGCCAATTGGTCGCCGCAGCATATTCCACAAGACAAATCAGAACTAACGTACGTACACTAAAATATATTCGAAAGAAATCATAGAGTGTAATTTACCATAATCAGAGCGAGGCCGTTTGAGCATGCCAGCCGAAGGATTCAGATGCTGCTGTTGGTTCCAGTACCCATCGGCCATTTCTTCTGCAAACCCTAACTGAGTTACATATATACACGAACTAACACATACAAGCAGTTCTATAATTGTGTCAAGAGAGAGAGGGAGGGAGAGAGGACGTGAGCGGGGTGGAGGAGGTGTCAGGAGAGAGAGAATGAGAAACCCTAGCGGGGAGCGTACCTGGATCTGTAAAACCCTAGCTTTTGGTTTCAGCCTTGGCCTGCCGCCTGCGTATCGAGATCTTTCTAACTCGCACAATGTGTGTTATTGGAGTTTGGGGACCCTGCGAATTTGAGAAGGTGTTGACTCGGATGAGTACCGACTACCGAGTTCATTTCGTTAAAAAATTAGAGTTCATAACCCTCCTATTTCGCGATGAATATCATTTTATCCCCGATGAGTAGTAGGGAATATGAAAAATTCCTCCGAAATGGTTCAGGAAAGTGAAATCAATGGTTGAGATTTTATCTCCGGCTAGTGTAGACTCACAGCGCCTTTAGTTTGTTTTCACGTGGATTGTGTAATCTGACCACCACACAATAATTGAGGCAAACTTTCTTAATAATGGGTCAAAAGCCTAAACTCATATATCGTTAAGGTGTTTTGGGACTGAGTTTAAAAGGTTATGTTGTTGGAGACAAAATACAAATAAAAATTCATTAGGTTTACGCGACTCACTTCTTTGAATAAACCAATTTGTTGGGTTGGGGTGGGGTGTAATTTTTTTTTATTTTCTTGGGTGTTATGGCTTCTTGTTGGTGGATGGTCATGTGGTAGCATAAGAACATAAGGGTGTTGGCCACCCCGATAAGTGAATATGGGGTGTTTTGTAAGGATGGTGTGTGTGAGTCTCTTGGTAACACAGAGGTAGCATTGCAGCCGATAAGAAAAAGAGTTGGAAGATGAGGAGCTTCTCGAGGATTTGTTCTCAAACAAGGAAAAACATTTTCTTGGGATTGCAATTTAAGTTCAACGGTATTTTTGTTTTAAAAATCATTGGGTGTGTTTAGTCGCATCTTTTCAACTAATTGTTATTTTGATTTATTTCCTTTATTTTGATGTTTTAAATTCCGGTATCATCAGTTAAGTGATGATCGAGATCACCTATATTCAAGATCTTCCTGAATGAGCGCAAGCAATCGCCATTACTTACGCGAGAAGAAAGCTATCTCTATGACTGCCTCACCTTTTCCAGCAGCAATTGCACATTTTTGGGCAGGGGTGTAAATACGAAAGAGATCATTAGGAACTTGCTCAGTATGGCTACTAGATCGTTGGTTGATAGGCCACACACCCCTGCTTTTCTACGACTCTCATTTTTCTTCTTGTTCATTAATCCTAGGTGAAATCAGAGTGGCCAGTTGTTAGTCGTCTCCACTCAATGCTGCTATTGGTGCGAGTTGTAAGGAGTCTTGGTCTCGAGTCGAACTAGGGCGTCATTTCATTCTCTTAACGGGAATGAGTGCACCGCAAGACCAGGAAAGTTGCTCCCCCCTCGCAGCGGTGGCGTCCGTCTTTTATGTTAAGTCATCTCCTAAGACAACTCCTTTTTATTTTTTTCTTTAGGTGTGTTTAGTCATATCTTTTCAACTAATTGTTACTATTTTAGTTTCTTTCCTTTTTTATTTTGATGTCTTTTATTTAAAAATCAAGAGATCTTCCTGAATAAGCGCAAGCAAGCGCAATACTTATGCGAGAGGAAAGCCATCTCTTTGAGTGCCTCACCTTATCTAGCGAGTAATAGAGCAATCACACATTTTTTGGTAGGGGCGTAAATACGAAAGAGATTGGGAAGTTGATTAGTATGGCTACTAGATTTTTGGCTGATCAGCCACACACCCCTGCTTTTCTACTACTTTATATTTTCCTTCTTGTTTATCAATCCTGGATGGAATTAAAGAGGTCGGTTGCGCCTCCGCTCAGTGCCGCTATTGGTGCGAGTTGTAAGGAGTCTTGGTATCGAGTCGAACTAGGGCGTCATTTCATCCTCGTAACGGGAATGAGTGCACCGCAAGACCAGACAAGTTGCTTCCCTCCACAGCGGTGGCATCTGTTTTTTAAGTTAAGTCATTTCCTAAGACGACTCCTTTTTTTTTGGTGTGTTTAGTCATATGTTTTCAACTAATTGTTACTATTTTGGTTTATTTCCTTTTTATTTTGATATCTTTTATTTAAAAATCGAGAGATTGAGGCTAAGTGATTTTTTTTTAATCAACCGTAGGAGAGAAGAGGGGACGTTGCCCCCATCTATTTCAAATTTATAGCCGTACTGTGTTTAGGGTACTACAGTAACTCCTTTTTCTCACTATGAGAGTCTTATGTTTTCTTTCTTTGAAACTTTTTTATTGTAATGATCAATGGCGGAGCCAGAAATCAAAATTAGAGGGGGCCGAGTTATGAAAGAAATTTTGATTTGAAGATTTTTCATGACTAAATCTACTCATTCGAGTTTTTATGGAATGATTTTGATAAATGTAAAAATTAATCTCAAGTATTGCTGTTATCGTATCATTCGACAACCGCAATATCATTATCGCAGGGTATAATTCACCATAATTTAGTGTTTTCGGAATGAAAATTGGTCTTACATTTTAATAATTGTCGGAATTTTATAATTATTTTTGAAATATTTGTAAAAAAAATGCAAAATATACTCTGAGATAGAAATTATGGGGGTGGGGGGGCACCGCGGCCCCTATGAGCCTCCGCCCCTAGTAATGGTTTTCTTTCCGAACTTTCTCGAATTTTTTTGTCCATTAAAAAAAAAAAAAACAATGGTTCCATAGTTTTTTTTGGAACGACAAAAGTGTGGGAAGAGGTGGCCACCGTAGCGACCCCCAGTGGGTGTGAGTGCGTGACCATTGGGGTTCTACTTAGGTGGCTAGTTAATCAAAGGCCTCCACGTAAATCTGCACAAGTCTCAATAATGGCGTGGAAGGGATTCGAACTTGAAAGATGCATGCAAAAAAAAGAGGAGGATCTTATCGTATTCATTTTGGCCAACTATGCTACTACCACCTCCAACAACCTTTTTAGCCTCTGCCTCGTGTTCCACTCTCCAAATCTTGTGCCGTTTAGAGCATTCTTATGTGGCTCTCTACTTTAACTTTTGAGTTAAAGTAGAGAGTCATACCCCCAAAATAAGCCAAAATCAGGCTCACCAAATGGTTGATCAAATTGGTTAAGCTTCTAACTTTGCTACAGTACCACACCAAATTTGGTGCGACACTGTTCACTCACCAGGGCACCATTCACACATTGTTCATGCACTATTCACGCACTGTTCATTTTTTTAATATTACTTTTGAGGAGTAGAAGTAGAAAGAAAGAATAGTTTAAGGCAATAAAGTTAGAATAGAGAGTCTGATTCTGTGAACTTTTTTAAAAGTGGCTTGCTAAATTGTAAAAAGTGTTTTTGAAGTTAAATTTGGTGTAAAATTTGGTGCTCGTAGTAATGATGCTCTTATCCAACTAAGGGCAAGTGCAACAAGGCTCTCCATCCCTATTGTAGGGAGCTAAACTCCAAAGTTAGCCTCCAAGTAGGGCTGTAAATGAACTGAGCCGTTCGTGAACTATTCGAGACTCAACTCGGTAAAGGCTCGTTCAAGTTCGATTCAGATACTAAACGAACTGAACCTGAACCTCAATTTTAGGCTCGTTTAATAAACGAACTGAACTTGAACTTGACAATATTCGGCTCGAGTAGGCTCGCGAA
This sequence comes from Vaccinium vitis-idaea, assembly GCA_963854785.1. Lineage (NCBI taxonomy): Eukaryota > Viridiplantae > Streptophyta > Magnoliopsida > Ericales > Ericaceae > Vaccinium > Vaccinium vitis-idaea. Next base: position 12,927,194 of record OY978215.1, read on the forward strand.
CTTGGAATATATGTATATCTCATAAGAATTTCGTAAATAACCTTGGATATGTATAAACTTACACATATGCATAATGAAAAATTTATAACTTATACCTGTATAAACTTATAAAAGTATTATAAACTTAAATTTTAATATGTTTTTATGATTTTATTTATGTATGAACTTATTTTATGTACCAAAATGAAGTTTTAGACTTATATGAGAGCATAAAAATCTAAATTTTTCACTTGCTAAGGCTCGTGAACCAGTTCGAGTTCGACTCAAACCTCGGCAAGCTTGGCTCGAGCTCGGCTCGTCAAATTTTCAGTGAGTTTGAGCTCGGCTCGAGTTCAATTAAAAACTTAATGAACAAACCTGAACATTCTAAAGCTCGGCTCGATTCGGATCGTTTACAGCCCTACCTCCAAGAGACTCCCTAAACCCCTCCTTAAAATACAAAACGCTACAGTGCCTCCCTAAAATCCTCCCATTTAGAGCAACCCCAACAATGACTTGGTAAATTAGGCAATGTACAATGCATATATCTATTATAACTTGACACTTTTTCTATCAACACTCCAACAATACTCTCTATTTTACACATCCTCTATTATTATATACATTCTTTCTCTTTCATCCTTCATTTCTTATATTTTTATTTAATTTGATAACTTCCCTTTTTGCAACGGTCAAATGGCAAACGGTGGGAAACGGCTATATGCAGATTCATGTGGGAAACGGTCATGTGCAAAGTTATAAAGGCAGTGGCATATCATCACTTGCACCATTGTCCTCCTATTTTTTTCAAACACCAATGGCTATTGAATTTCCTCTATAAAAAGAAGATCAAGTTTCTATCATCAGTCCTTTCTTGCTCTATATCATTCTCCCGTATTTGTGAAAAAAAGTTCTATTCTATTTGTTCCATCTATTTCTTTACTCCAAAATTTCTCTCATGGCGCCGAATCGAGTAGTTGATATGATTACAAACGATTCGGATTTTTCCGACTCCGATGATGAGTTGGAGATATTAAAGACAATTGCAATGGATGGGGAATCAAGCTCACGTCGCGGTTCTATTCATACTCGGACCATTATTAATCGCAATACTCTTGGTGGGGCAGAAAAGCTTTTTAATGACTATTTTGCGGACTCACCCGTATATCTTCCAAAGATCTTCCGAAAGAAGTTTCGTATGAGTCGTTCTCTTTTTCTTCGTATCCATCGGGCGGTAGAAGCACATGATCCATTCTTCATTCAGAAAAGAAATTGTGCAGGAAAGCTTGGTTTATCGTCTCTTTAAAAAATGACGGCTGCATTAAGAATGCTAGCTTATGGCGCACCAGCAGATTATGTGGATGAATACGTGAGGATAGGAGCAAGCACTGCAATAGAGAGCCTCAAAAAATTTGTTAAGGCGGTAATCGAAGTCTTCTCCGAACAATATTTGAGGTCACCAAATGCCGCCGACATTGCTAGATTGCTAGTGATTGGCGAAACACGTGGGTTTCCAGGTATGTTAGGGAGCCTAGATTGCATGCATTGGAAATGGAAGAATTGTCCGGTTGCATGGCAAGGTATGTATACTGGTCATGTTCATGAACCAACAATTATTTTGGAGGTTGTTGCATCATATGATCTTTGGATATGGCATGCATTTTTTGGATTGCTTGGGTCTCATAATGATATTAACGTGCTAGAAAGATCTTCCTTATTTACTAAGCTCTCTCAAGGCCGTGCTCCTCCGGTGAATTACACCATCAATGGTAATCAATACAATATGGGATACTATTTGGCTGATGGTATATATCCACAGTGGGCAACATTTGTGAAAACAATCCCATCTCCAGAAACGCGCAAAGAAAAACATTTTTCTCAACTCCAAGAATCCGCAAGGAAGGATGTCGAACGTGCCTTCGGAGTGCTTCAAGCGCAATTCGCAATTGTGCGAGGACTGGGCCAATGTTGGGATCGTCAAACACTTAAAGATATTATGATGGCTTGCATAATACTACACAACATGATCATTGAAGATGAACGACATTATAATGGAGTGCTCGATCTCGACTATGATCCGTTAGATCATATTCCTCCTGTAAAAGTATCCCACGAGAGAACTGTTGAACTTATGGAATTCATCCAACGTCATCAATGCATAAGAGATAGGGGAAGTCATTCTCGGCTCCAAGAGGACTTAATTGAGCATCAGTGGCAAATTTATAGCCAATCATAGGAAGTTATGGTTTAAATTTCTTATTTTTAGGCAATATGCTATTTCATTGAGCTATGTAATTTTGAATATGGACTATTGAACTTATGCAGTATTTGCCTTGTTATTATCATTATTCTCTATTCCTTGAGCATAGCAGCTAAGAAAACCATTGCACTTGAATATGGGGAAAAAGTCGTGTATCATGTTCTGAAACTTGGAACATGTAAAACTTCACTAGTAAAGCTGCAATAACAGTGCCTTAATTGAGACGAATAAGTTAATTTAACCACTAGAACTAATAAGTTATCCCAACAGAAGCAAATTTTTTTGCATGATTTATTCTAGTGTAGCCACAATTTGAGCATGCGGGTTACTTGGACTCATAAGTTCCAATTAGCAAGTGCTAAAGTTCTCTTTCTCCATGTTTCTCAACTAATTCAAAAAAAAAAATATATAATAAACAGGCAAGTGCTATAGTCTCTTGATTTCTAATCATCTCTCATCACATTAATTAACCCAGGTCGCAAATGGAAGAAAACAAAATTTCCTACGCCAAACAGACAAACAAGTGCATTGCAGAAACACTGTTGCCTTCACATTACATTACACTTCTAACTTCATTGGCAAACAGACAAGTAACTTCACATTACTTCTAACTTCACATTGCCAACAAGTGAGTTCCATTTAATAGTTCTCTCACATTACATACAAAAACACTTCTAACTTTACAAACTACAACCTACATAATTACGTCTAACAACCTGCCATTGAGTCCTCTTCTCTTTGGGCTCATTAAAGTAGACAACTCAATTGATTGGGACACAAGATTTAATTTAGTTTGGTTTAGTTTCAAGATATGCCAATTATGCGCCGATAAAGATATATCTGAGTTTCTCATTCTTGTAGTATTTGTACTTTGCTGCACACTTAGCTTATTCCCCTCAATCACCGGTGTTCCAAGTCGATCAATGGCCTTCCTTGGCTGACTTTACCAAAGAAGTTTCAAATTGAATGCTATGCTAATTGAATAAGCAACCTGTCTCTTCCATACTTCAACATAACAAAACATTCACCATTTTAGTCGAGCAAAAAAGTAGCACACATCAGTGACTTCCATAACTTTAAGAAATTGGATCGAATTTCTTCAATAATGTACTTTAGCGATATGGCTTTGGGTCTTCAAAGTGATTGGATCAAACATTCTATGACTAATCGCGTTTCAACCAACCGTATAAGAATCGGAACATAATAAAAAAGAAAAAGAAAAAGAAAAAGAAGGGAACCCTAAATTTTCAGTACCCCTTTTCAGCTAGCACAAATAAACGTGATTCACATAAAGAATATCACACCTACAAGATGGTTTCACACTCAAAATCACAAAAGATTCAAGCCCTAGATTTTTTTACAGCCTTGTTTGATTGAGAAATCAGTAGAGCAAGGGATACAAACCTGATTTTTTATGGAAGATGTATCCACATAGACGAATGGATGAACCTTCGAGTGAGAGAGAGCACCGAACAGGGGGGAAGGAGGATTTTCCGCCTGAGGCGAAGATGGTTTCGCGCCAGAGGAGGATACCGTGGAGAGAGAAAGCATCAGAGAAAAAATATTAGACAATGGGTTTGGGAGTGAATAGTGCCTCCTTAAAAAGGGGGTGATATAGGGAGGCACTGTTCACCTATGTATTTTACCAACCTATTTGTTGAGGCTGTTGGAGCCCATCTTTGGTACTTGGCTGGGCAAAATAGAGATGTGAGCCAATTTATTGAGGTTGTTGCACTTGCTCTTAGGGAGACTATTCACTCCCTACCCATTTTTTTTTTATTCTCTCTCTCCCCCCCTACCGCCGTCCTTTCCCCTTTTTTTTTTAATTCTCTCTCTCCTACTTTTTCTCATATATCATATTATATTAAAAATAGAAAGGGTAACAGAGAGGATTATTGGTGACGTGGATTGGTAAAATAAAAAATATGCACTGTTCATAATTTTTTTTTTTGGAGAAAAATTTTGAAAGACTGTTTGGGATGCTCTAATAACGTTTCGAACCTTCTTTCTTCGACGGTGACGAACTGCCCTGCTACAACAAACGCGAAACTCAATACATCACAAAGCTAACACAGAGAGTGAGGACCGAGGATCGAAGCGCCTCCAAATGGACACACGAATCCGCACATCTCTCGGCCTCCTCTCTCCAAACCTCCCTCCGCACGACCACCACCCAATCGAAGATTTCAACTCTCTCTTCAATCACCTCAACATCCTCATATCCACAATCCCTAACAATCCCATTCACAAACCACAGCAAACCAACAAAAATCTCAGATTCTCCTCAACCTCCATCTCACTCGATAACAAAATCGAAAGCCCACAAAAACCCACATCTCAGAATTGGCTCAAACCCGCCGCGAAAGGCTCTCCTCAAATCCAAACCCTCTTCAAAACCCTTACTGTCTTCGAACGTGCCCTCATCGGCGCCGCGGCCGGCGGCATCGCCGGAGCATTCACGTACGTGTGTCTCCACCCACTCGACACAGTCAAAACAAAGCTACAAACCAAAGGGGCTTCTGAAATTTACAGCAGTGCTTTAGACGCTGTTGTTAAGACCTTCCAAAGTAAAGGTATTCTAGGGTTTTACTCTGGTGTTTCTGCTGTTATAATTGGGTCTACAGCCTCTTCTGCAGTGTATTTTGGGACTTGTGAGTTTGGAAAATCAGTTTTGTCCAAATTGCCTAATTACCCATCTGTGTTGATACCCCCCACTGCCGGTGCCATGGGCAATATCGTCTCGTCGGCGATCATGGTGCCTAAGGAGTTGATTACGCAGCGAATGCAGGCCGGCGCAAAGGGGAGGTCTTGGGAGGTTTTGTTGAGGATTCTAGAGAGAGATGGGGTTTTGGGGTTGTATGCAGGTTACTCTGCTACATTGTTGAGGAATTTACCAGCTGGTGTGCTGAGTTATTCGTCTTTCGAGTATTTGAAAGCTGCAGTGTTGTTGAGGACAAAGAAGGCCCATTTGGAGCCTATCCAGAGTGTTTGTTGTGGTGCTTTGGCGGGAGCAATTTCGGCCTCTTTGACAACCCCATTGGATGTAGTGAAGACTAGGTTGATGACTCAAGGTCATGGGGAGGCTGTAAATAAGGTGGCTGCTGCTATGGTTACTGGGGTCTCTGATACTGTGAAACAGATTTTGAAGGAAGAAGGGTGGGTTGGATTTACCCGCGGTATGGGGCCGAGAGTGCTTTACAGTGCTTGCTTTTCAGCTATTGGGTACTTTGCGTTTGAGACTGCAAGACTAACTATTTTGAATCAGTACGTTAAGCACAAGGAGTCTGGTGAGATTTCTGTGGCTCCAACTTGATTCAATTGTATGATTGCGCTTTCAGAGGTTATATTTTCATTATTTGGCATCATTGGCTACTTCCAAGACTCAGTCTTTTGCTGGAATTTTGTCCACAAAGTAGGATTCCCAATTGATAGTCGCATAAGTTGGCCTTTTTTTTATATATTTTATTTGTATACATAAAACGTTTACTGTAAGTCAGTTCAATGGCAGTTGTTTGAAATTCTCACTACTTTCATGTCCTGTTTTCATTTGGTTGTTTCTTTTCAGGACTCGGCTAGGTAGTTGTAGAAATATAACGTCGAGAAAGGCCTATTGGGTTCCAAATAGATTTTTTGAATCCACTTATTCTTAAGTAGCTTCGCTTTTCTGAACTGCTCCTAGCTCAAGCTATGAAAAAGGTAGGGACTCTTAAGAAGAAGTCCCCTAGGACTTTTTTTTGCTCAGCCATTTGGTTGCTCTTAGTATAAACACACATTGTTTTTGTTGATACGTCTGAGTCTCTGACCAATGTGTGAAAATCTCATAGCAATGTTTGTTTGGATATCCACAATAAATACATGAGAGCACTCACATAGGGCTATTAGAGTTGGGATTTTTCTGGATTTAGCTAATTTTTCTCTCTATTACACAATTTTAGTCCACATAGAGCTATATTTATATTTAAGCTGTTGAAACGAAGTTGAATTGCGAGTACAGGATCAAGGTGAAACCTTGTAAACTCAGATGGTCGTTCCATGGTATGCTTCTTTTGCTTACTGGTTTATTAGTAAGGTTAAACAGCTATTTCAATGTGCATAAGCTGGAACAATAATTGTCTTTAAGAGTTCAATTTATTTCTACTTGAGAATTGCAGAATTTGATTTTTTTTTTTGGGGTTGTAATGTATTGTGTTTTCAATCACAATAGTTGGCAAATTTATGTGCGTAAGCTGGCTGGGACACTTGAGTTGTCAAAAAAGTATTAGTCAAAGTAGTTCATTCTGAGTATTTGTTATGGAGGGTAATAGAAATCGTAATCTCCAAAATGTCAGTTGAGTTCTTTGTCGAGCGTGCTTGCAAAGATCTTTGCCTGCACAAAAGTCTTTGCGTGCTTGAACACTGCAGTGTTTTTAGAAATAAAGAAGGCCCATTTGGAGCCTATTCAGAGTGTTCCTTGTGGTGCTTTGGCGGGGGCGATTTCAGCGTCTTTGACTTGCCCGTTGGATGTGGTTAGGACTAGGTTGACAACTCAAGGTCATGGGGAAGCTGTAAATAAGGTGGCAGGGGCTATGGTTACTGGGGTTTATGCTACTGTGAAGCAGATTTTGAAGGAAGAAGGGTGGGTGGGTGGGATTGAACCGCAGTATGGGGCCAAGAGTGCTTTACAGTGCTTGCTTTTCTGCAATTGGGTGTTTTGGGTATGAGAACGCAAGACTCGCGATTTTGAATCAGTATGTCAAGCACAAGGAGTCTAGTGAGATTTCTGTGGCTCCAACTTGATTCACAGTTGGTATGTTTGCGATTTCAGGTGTTACACATTTTTGAAATTTGGTATCATTGGCTCCTTTCAAGACTGAGTCATTTGTTGGAATTTTTCCTGCGAAGTAGGATTCCGAGTTGATAATCTCACACGCAGGCTATGAGAAATGGACACTGTAAGGCAGTTCAATGGCAATTGTTCGAATTCATTTCTATTTTCATATCCTGTTTTGCATTTTTTTTTTTTGCTCAGTCAATTGGGTTGTTTCTTACTAGTAAAAATACACAAATACTTCCGACCAATACATGAAAATCTTATATCTTTTGTGTGGACAGCCCCGGTAATACGAGAAAGCACTCAGTCTCATTAGCCCCATGTGAGTGGCACTCACATGGGGATAATCATGGGAGTTTTCTTGATTTAGAAGATCTTGCACTTCACGATTTTGTTCCAGAGAGAGCTATATGGTTATATTTAACTTGAATAACAAAGTTGAAACGTGAGTACAGGTTCAAGTTTTAGTGAGGTGAAATCTTGTCAACTCAGATGGTTGTTTCATGCATATGAGTCTATGCTTCTTTTGCTTACTGGATGTTTATTAAGGTTAAACTGCTATTTCAATGTATATAAGCTGTAACAAGAAATGTCTTTAAGATTTTACTTGATTTCTACAGGAGAATGACAGACTTACAGTATGTGGTGTTTTTATTGAATGCTTTGTTTGTTAGATCATAATAGTTGGCGGATTCATGTCACTCAAAGTAGCTCATTCTCGAGGACTTGTTGGATTTGGGAGCCCTGCTGTGCATTGGTTGTATAGCACCGTGCCATGCGCCCATCCTGCCGGCCGTTGCAATAATGCACGGCTCGGATCAAATCCAACTCCATGTGAGAGCCATTGCTTGGATTTGATCCGAGCCATGCATTTTTGCAATGGCCGGCAGGATGGGGTGCATGGCACGGTGCCATGCACCTAGTGCACAACAGGGACCCCTTGTCCGTATTTGTTAAGTAGCGTAGTAGGTATCTAATATCCACAATGTCGGCTGATTTCTTTGTCAAGCATGTTTGCTAAGTTCTTTGCCTGTACAAGTTGCTCACTTCTTCCACTTACCAGCACTCGCAGCTTTAGATTATGGTTAATTGGGTTTCCCTTAGATGGTCAGACACAATTAAGCTTAATACTTCAAAACTTCTCGGGAAATCTAATGTTCATAGCTGCAGACATTATGGACCTACCTGCGTGAAGCTAGGGTACGTGATCAATTTTGGCAATGCTTGAAATGTTTCATCAACTAAATTCATTTGTCAGTAGATTCGGTACCTCATGCCAGATTAGGCGGAACTCGAATGAACGAGTTGCTGTTAGCTTTATTGTGCAGTATCTTCTACATTCTCTAATTGTTGAGTGCTTTAAGTGCTCAGATTATGCCAGATTAGGCAGGTATTCTGCAAGCAAATTTGATGGGGAAAATTTGTTGAAAACTTGCTGCACTCATTTATAAAGAATGAAATACCTAGTAGAACTTCTTTCATTTAATTCTGATTGTAGTTGTTGGTGATACAGATACCTTTTCAAAAAGCATTACAATTTCTCTTTAAAAAGAAAAGAAAAAAAGAAGCATTATAATTATTATTCGAGGTTTTGGTAAGATTCAATTGATATCCACCTCATCGCCTCGGCTGCATTGCCCTAATGATATGTCGATAACAAGCTTCTAAAAATCTGTAGCGGAGTGTTTGCTGCCGATTCTAGAAGTGATTTTTTTGAAGCTGATAAGTAACAAAAGCTGAATTTTTAGAAGCTACGATTTAGATGTTTTTACAAATTCTAAGAGGCTGGATTAATATAAAGATAAAAATATTCCATGTTGTTTTTAACAATTACCCATTGGTCAAGGACAAAATAGACAAATTCATGGCAAAAAGCTTATTTTGCAGCTTTTATGACAAACATTACTCTTCAACTTCTGTAACATTTTATCTAAAATTCAAAGGTATGACAAAAACTATTCATAGCTACTTTAGAATATGAAATCTAAAGTAGAATTAACAATCTAAAATCTAAAAATAAAGCAATCGCAAACACGTGGGTCACCCTCTTAACCCATTCTGGTCTCTTCTGCCAAGAGGGAATTGATTTCTTTATCAGCCTTCAGATCAAGAGCTAAAGACCTTATTCAACAATGAAAGGGTACCTCTCTCAACCCCTAGGGATTGGTTGAGTGGAGCATGATGTCGTGTAAAGAATAAGTCGACTCTTACCACCAGTGTTTTAAATTTTTTTTTTACCACTAGGTATTTGTTTGGTCTTTTAATTTTATAAAATCGAAATTAGTTGATGTACATATAAATTGATCTGGACACCTGACTTGATGGAAGAAGGTAACCTGTCTTTAGAGCTAGAAAAAAGGCAAAAGCTGAGTTATCTGACCTACGAACCATGATAAATCCAACAATCAAAAGGTGCACTATAAAATACCACCAACAGTTAAAGCATAAATCATCTATGTGCCCAATCCCATGCCAAAGCTAAAATTTGAATCAAGAATGGCAAAACGCGCTCTACCGTTGTGTCAAACTCAATGTCAAATTTAAGCAGTGTCATTCTCGGTGTCAAATTCGACATCCGTTTTGGCATTTGTCATACTTGCCACATTATCTAAGCCATTTAATTTGGATCAAAAAATGAGATGGACTTAATTTTACTATCTAAATTTGAGATTGCTAAAATGGTCCCAAACTAGTCAACTGACGTTACTATATTTTGACTTTTTGACACTGTAGCAGGCGAAAAAAATAACTCAGGTTAGCATTTTGGCACAAATAACTTTGGCTGGCATTTTGGCACCAACGAGTGCACTTGTTTTTACTGTTTTGTATTTTTCCTGGGGTATAACTGAAAGGCCGCCAAGAGGATCGATGTTTTACTCAGGTGTCCGGTTCACAGATTATTCTTCATTCTCGCATTTTTTCGGTGGGTTTTTTCCCGCTGATTAACTATCCTTGAATCAAGCTCAGAATACAATCTTTTTGGGGAAGAAGATAACTGTTCTTGAATCTTGGTTCCACAGAAAATCTCTCTCTCTCTCTCTCTCTCTCTCTCTCTCTCTCTCTCTCTCTCAGATTCCTCTGTAAATTGACATTCCCACGAATCCACTCCAAGAAACCTCTCCGAAACCCCCATTTCTCTGAAACTTGAAAAAAACCCATTCCAATGCCTCCATCTTCTACCCATCTCTCCCTCATCCTCTTCTTCTTCTTCTTCAACTCCATTTCACCTTCTCATTCCACCCCTTTCTTCCCTTCGCCCAACATAACTTTCTTTGGCGACGCCCACTTCACAAAAACCTCCATTTCTCTCACCCCACAACACACCTGCCTCCCTCCTCCCTCCTCATCCCAAGCCGGGTTCGGTAGAGCTTTCTTTTTCAACCCGGTTCGCTTTCTTGATTCCAAAACCAACTCCACTGCCTCTTTCTCCACCCAATTCTCTTTCACCATCACCAACCCTTACGCCCCTTTCTGCCCATTCGGAGACGGGTTTACTTTCGTTATTGCGTCTAAACCGGATTCTTTCTCGTTTGGGTCCATGGGTCTTCCCAATGGGCAAGATTTTTCTTATGTAGCTGTGGAGTTCGACACAATGCTTGACCCCAATCTTGGTGATGTCAATGATAATCATATTGGTATTGATGTTGATTCGGTTGTTTCTGTTGCTTCTGTCGATGGGTTTTCGAAGGGGATTGATTTGAAGAGTGAGAGGGAAATGACAGCGTGGATTGAGTACAGAGACAAAGAGGAGACGATTAAGGTAAAAAAAAAGATTGATAATTTGTTTCATTCCTTTTTAGTGATGATCCTGACATTTATAATCAATTCTGCAATAGATTGTAAACCTATGAGAATAAGGCTAGAAAAAAGTAAAAAACTCTACAAAATTTTCAGAATAATGGTTTTTGATAAGTAATTTTCGGATAAATGTTGTTACTTCTATTTCAAACAATAGAACAGAATAGCCCTCAATGGTTTCTTACACTTGTAGAAAATTGGATGCTCCAACATTGACACAGTAGAGTTGAGTTGAGTTTTCTTATGATTCTTATTTGCATATTCTTTTTCCTACTATTGACACATCAGGAGAATTGAATTTTCTAATGGTTTTTGTTTGCACAATATATTTTTGCCCAAGCAATTGTCCATTGTACTTTTTTAAAAAAAATACTTTGTACATTGCATGAGTTAATCTTTTCTGTAACTGTTTGATCGATGAATTGATGTAATGGGTTTTAGGTTTGGGTGGGGTACTCGCAAATCAAGCCCCCGAGCCCTCTTCTTATCGCCCAAATCAATCTTTCGAAGCATTTCAAGGAGTTTATGCATGTGGGTTTCTCAGCTTCTAATGGTAGAGGCTCTGCAGTTCATCTTGTTGGTGGATGGAAATTCAGAACTTATGGACTCCTCCCTTTAGTAATGCCAATGGAGACAGTTGCAGGAGAAGGTGATTGTTTCATGTGCTCCTCCCCTGGGGAGTTAGGAGGACAAAATAGTAATTCCAATGACCATCACATAGACAAGAGAGTAGGGGAATTGGCACTTGGTTTAGGGGGATTAGCTGCATTTATCATTTCATTGTCTGCAATTGTTGTCATAGTCATTTGGTGCATGACAAGGAAGAAAAGACTATATTCCAGAGGATCTAATGAAGGCCAAATCCAAAGATTCCAAGGGAACAAGCTACCGAGAAGGCTCCCACTCGCCGCAATAAAATCAGCTACAAAGGGATTCAACCACAACAGAATCATAGGTGAAGGAGGGTCTGCTACTGTTTACGAAGGGCGTCTTCCGTCTTGTGGACCAGTGGCAGTGAAAAGGTTCAGTCAAGTGAGTCAAATGGGTACTTTTCGCAACCAATTCGCAACTGAGTTCGCGACCATGATGGGCTGCTTAAGACATAAACACTTAGTTCAGCTCCAAGGGTGGTGTTGCGAAGGGGACGAACTAGTCCTGGTTTACGAGTACATGCCAAATGGAAGCCTGGACAAAATTCTCCACAGAAACAAAAGAGCCATGTCATTTTTGCTCACATGGGATCGGAGAGTGAACATAGTCCTTGGTGTTGCGTCAGCTCTCATATATCTCCACGAAGAATGTGAGAGGCAGATAATTCATAGAGACGTGAAAACTTGCAATATAATGCTTGATGATGAGTTAAATGCGAAACTGGGGGACTTCGGGTTGGCTGAGGTTTACGAACACAGTTGCATGACAAGAGATGCGACGATACCAGCCGGCACAATGGGGTATCTAGCTCCAGAGTATGTGTACTTGGGCGTTCCTTCTGTCAAAACTGACGTTTACAGCTTTGGAGTGGTGGTTTTGGAAGTGGCTTCAGGCAAAAAGCCTGTGAATGAGGAGGGGACTCTGCTTGCTGATTATATGTGGGAGTTGTGGGGAAAGGGGAAGTTGATGGAGGCTGCTGATTTGAAACTGAGGGGTAAGTTCAACAAGTTGGGGATGGAGAGGATGCTTATGGTGGGACTTTGTTGCGTGCATCCGGATTACGAAAAGAGGCCGATGGTGAGGGAGGCGGCTAGAATGATCAGAGGGGAGGCGCCACTTCCAGTTTTGCCGGCTAGGAAACCGGCGGTGAGCATTCGGTCAGTTTTCCCTGGGGGTTCTGGTGAGTTTACCAATTCTGTTGGCGATGAGAGTCTTAATTGTGATGACACTCCTTGGTTGACCCCTAAGACTCATTTTTAGGTTGAATTTTCCTGGGAAAAAAGTGAGTTTGCAACTACCATATAACTGCTTTTTGGTACTTTAGATGCTCTGATCTTGTTTTGAGCCTTAGATATCATTCGATTTATGTTTTACAGAATTTGGTATAAAATGGCCTCTTTTTTTTTTTTGGGTATTCTAAATGTAAGCAGAGTATGAAATGACACTCCATGGTTGGCCCCCAAAACCCATTGTGAGGCTTGAGTTTTCCTGGAAAATGTGTGTCCAGCATGTAACTGCTGTTTGGTATTTTGCATGCTTTGATCTTGGTTTTAGCCTACGATATCATACAATAAGGTTTATATGATGTTTCGCCATATAGGGTATAATCAAAATTGAATAACCAAAAGTTGTCACGTCATCCATTTAGAGGGTGACTAATTTATATACGAATATATACTACGAACCTGTGGTGGACTTTGTACTAAATTAACTTATTTGCTAATCAATTACTTACTACTTTGATTTTGTTATTGGAGTGCTTTTTTTTTTTTAACCTTTTTGTCGTAGAATGTAATTTTTTGAATTGTCTTGACGGGCAGAGCAAAGTTTAACTTGAGCAATCAAAATAAAAACAGGGAACTAAGAGATGAATCAAGAAGTAACTTGAATCTATGAGGCTCTTCCTCACCGATTGATAGAGCAATTGGAACGGATATTCTGTTTTGGTGGTTTCTAGGGGTGAAAACGGTCCGGTCCGGTTTTGGCACTTTTTTGGGACCGGACCGGTAATTCGGTTTGGCTAAATTTGAAACCAGAACCAGACCAAACAATCCCGGTTCGGTTTCATTCGGTTTTCCCGGTTTCGGTCCGGTTTGGAGGTTTGGGCTACTGGGTCACATTTTGGGCCAACTCAGGCTGAAATCCATTTCATCCATCAACCCCAAAAATTAAAATGGCCCAGCACAAAATTAAAATCAGATTCAGGGCCAAAATTAAAATGGCCCATCACAAACATTCATCCATGATCCATCAAACATTCAAGCCCAAAAGTAAAATAGCCCAACACAAAACATTCATCCATCAAAGTTCATACTTCATACTTCATTCTACCTAGTACCTACTGCCTGCATAATTTCAAAAATAAAACAAGTTTCCAACATTTCTAGTCCCAACAGCCAACAAATTAAACAAGTTTCCAACGACCAACAAGCCCAACACCAACAAATTAAACAACTTCAACATAAGTACATAACACAACATTTAAATTTTAAAGGAACTAGTTTCCATCCAAGGCAGCAGCCAGACTGTCCAGTAAGGCAGTAAGTAATCCACCAAGGCAGCAGCCGGCAAGCTCCAACTTTCCAATTTTCAATTTCCATCCAAGGCTCTACATGGTTGCATTAGTTAAAAAAAAGAAGAAGTAAATTATAGATAATAAAATGTAAAAAACTTTAAAAGGAACAAATCATTTAAATTTTAAAGGAACTAGTTACTTAGATTTAGTTTACCCATCTCTTCTTCACTCCTTTTAGAGATCAGTGATACATGAATCTTCCTGTAATGCTGGCCCAATTTCTAAAAGGTAAAACACAAGTTAAAGTGTTAAAGTTTAAACCATGAAATAAAAAACAAAACTCAAATAAATGAACTATAATTTAGTGTAACACCCGAGTCAATTCTCTCCACCTCATCTAGCATTTCTCGAAGAGATATTTGAGTTGGATTCTTCAACCAATTTTGTGCACAAACTAGGGCCTCCGTCACTTTGGGAGAAAGAGAAGTCCGGTATGGATCAAGAATACGTCTTCCTGTGCTAAAAGTAGAGGTCTTCTTCTTTTTAAATTTCTGATTATCATCAACATTAACCCCATCTTCCTCATTTGGTTCATTATCATCCACTACAATGGGTACTTCAGATGCATTATCAACATTAACCACATAATTCTCCATCTATAAAGAAAACAATAGTCTAATTTCAATCACATCTATGTATCTAACAGTCACTCAAACAATGATAAAACGGTCCCGCCGCCTGATAAAACTAAAAACTGCAGAATAAAAACGATCCCGCCGCCTGAGAGTTAGTAGAGTTACCTTTAAGCTAGCTGAACCTTAATTTCAAGCAACAACACAACAATCACATATCTGGAGAATTCTGTAATCAAGCAACAACACACACTCAGTCACGACAGCACACACTCAGTCACGACACAACAACAAGAAGCAACAACACAATAATCATGGCAGCAGCAGAGAGAGATAGAGAGAGAGAGAGAGAGAGAGAGAGAGAGAGAGAGTAAACACTAAATACAGTCACACATAGACACAGATCTAGACATACACGATCACATATAAACACACACTCAGTCACTTACACATGGAGAGAGAGAGAGAGAGAGAGAGAGAGAGAGAGAGAGAGAGAGAGAGAGGCGTAAATAGTGTTAATGTCAAACGTACTTGACTACCCGGACTCTGGATCAGTCGCGTATGGGTGGCTCCATCACAGGTCTCCATTTCATCAGTATCTGAAAAAAATGAGAGAATCATGAGCTCAACCTCATGGGTTCGTGAGAGAGAGAGAGAGAGAGAGAGAGAGAGAGAGAGAGAGAGAGAGAGAGAGAGACGTACTGGCAGTGACTCGGTGAGTGGAGCTGTGGAGGTAGAGAGAGTGAGAGTCAAGAGACGATGAGGTAGAGAGAGAGTGATAGGGTCAGAAGTGAATGAGGCGGTGGGGTGGGTGTGTAAAAGTGTGTTTTAGATCTAGGGTTAGGAGAAATATAATAAAATACTATATATATATATGAATGAGGCGGTCTGGTCCTAGTTTTTTAGACCCCTACAACCGGAAACCAGATCGGTTTTTCGAAAGCATGAGACTAGGACCAGTCCGGGCGGTCCGGTTTTTCCGGTTCGCACTTTTACCCCTAGCGGTTTCAAAGAGACTGTAACATGAGACAGGAATAGAGAGATTGTGAGTTCGAGATTTATATGAACACCAGTCGGCGAAATAAGAGGCTCGAAATGTTAGCGGGGAAGGATTCTGAGTAGTACTCAGAAGTGAGAGACCCAAACATGTGAGAGAGTGGTCGGGAGAGAGGAGTTGGTGGTGGTGGCTCTCGGTGGTGGAGGATTAGTGGTTTGGGGTAAAGAGAGAGAGAGAGAGAGAGAGAGAGAGAGAGAGAGAGAGGGGGCGGCGCCGATGGTGGTGCTCGTACGCCGTTGGTGGCTCCGGTGATGGAGTGTCGGTGGTTGGGGAGGGGGGCAGAGAGAAGGATATAGAGGGGGGTGGACTGTGGAGGGAGAGAGAGAGAGAGAGAGAGAGAGAGAGAGAGAGAGAGGTGAAAAGGAGCCGAGTAAAATTTCCTGCACGATTTCAAAACCAAATTGCTGGAAAATTTTGAATTTTGGCCCAAAAGAGGAGTGGGTCCCTTAGATCAGTGTGGGGTCGGTGTGAGGGTCATTGCCTATAGCAAAATTGATCCATATAATAATCAACTGGATGATTTTATCGAATTTCCCATTTTAGGATGTTGATGATTTTATTGGATTTTTCATTTTAGCATGTTGATTTTATGATAGGAAATCTTATACGCTCAACGTGCTAAAATGGGAAATCCCATCAAATCTTATGGCAAATTCAGCCTAACTAGTGCATATTGCATCATGCATTGATGTTGTAATGACATGTGTACTTTTAATGTAAACAGTTTGTAAGTTATTTAGTGCATCAAGCATTGCTCTTTAGAAAAATAAACATCATGAGCTAAAAAATGCGTAACAAAGACTTAAGATGAGCCTCTTTTTGTTGGACCATAATATGAATACTAGAGTAAGAGGCCCTTAAAATTCGTAAATTTTTAATAAATCTATCTTTACTAAAAAGTTTTGGAAAAGAAATACCATGACCTAAAAAAAGTGCAGAGTCCGGCCTAGCTTTTCAAAAAATAAAGCAAAGACTCAATATGAGGTTCTTTTTTGTTAGACTATAAAATGGGTATCAAAATAGGAGGACACCCTTTAAATTCATAAATATTCGGAGAACTAAAAACAGTCGCATCCCAACTTTTAGTTGAAGGCCAACTCTGTAAAAGAGTACCATAAAATATTATTCTCGAATACGTTTTCTAATTTATAAGGAAAAAGAAAATCAATATAGGCAAATTGTTTATTTGTTTATTTTTTTGGCACAAGAAAGCCTAATTTTCTATTTGATAAAATGGAAATCTCATAAAATCAATGGGTTAATTTTTAGCAAATGAAAGTGGGTTGATTTTAACAAATGACTTTCTCATTTGCTAAAATCAACCATGATTTTATGGGATTCCCATTTGATTAAATGGAAAAACAGGCCTAAATTATTGATTCCAAGGGTATAAAATAATGATTAAACTGTCATATTATATTCCCATCATCTACCAACAAAAAAAAAAACACTCGTATTTAAACTCAGAGAGGCGTATTTTCTCTCGTATTTGCACTTGAGCAGATGTTCAAAAATACCCCACTCTGCAAAAACCTAGGGTTTCCAGTGGCCAAAATTCACCTTTTCTCTAAGGGGAATCCGACGGTTTTCTCATCTCATGTTTTTGCACCAAAAAACCCTAGAAATTGTTTGATTCTGGATGCAAACACAATATCACAACTTGTGCTTCGTCTATTCTGATCGGTTTCTAGGTGGGCTCAAGAATTTCTCAATTTTGCACAACTACTTCCCATTATTTGTTGACTTTGTTGTATGCATGTCTACTTGATGCTTTCTTGTGCTTGTGTGTCAGTATGTGTATGTATAATAGGTGCATGCCACTATATAGGGTTCATTCCAACTATTTTGTTTGCTTTATTCGTTATATGTCATTCTAATTGCATTCTCTTGTGGTTGAATGTCGACAGGTTTCAAACATGGCTCTTCAATTTCCCATGAAGATGGTATTTCTTTTCACTCCACTATCATTTGTTTTCGCTGTTGTATATTTTTGTACTCTAATGTATTAAGCCAAATAGATGCCCTAGCAATCAATTCCCAATCTGTACTGATACCAGCTAACAACTTCCAAAATCTAACACGCCCAACTTCAGTACTGAATAAGAGAAAAACAAAAACTATTTGAGGGGTCTCTCAGTGATCAATTTAAGGGGGGAAAACTCAGAACATCGAGCAAGTTCAACAATTTAACTGTAAAGTGATAGGTAAGATTAGAAAGTTGAACTTCTCCCAAGTAACTATAGGATTTACAAGCCAACTTGTGTTTTAGAACACCATATCATTCTTAAGCTCAAATCGCGAATCGACTCAAGAATCGAATTGACCCTTTTCCGAATCTTGAATCGAATTGAATCGTGAATCGTTACAATTCGGTCCAAATTTCACAAATATATTGGAAAATGTATCTAGCCGGTGAAGCATTTCAGATTGATGGACTTTGATGTAGGCACTCTTAAATTTAATAGTACCTCTCTGTTTGACATTAAAGTAGTTGAATTTATTCCCTTTAATGACCATAATAAACTGCGATATTACCTATGTACATTTGTAGAGCACATGCACTTGTATTCCGAAAAGTTCTCTTTACCCATGTATCATCCTACCAATTGTTTCAATTTTTGTCTGATAGTTTAAAAAGTAAGAGAAAGAAAACAAAAATACATGTTCACTCGACTTGTGATAGATGCACTCGATGGTATACTATAAGCATCCAAATTTACGGCTTCAATGCACATTTGCAATGGTACACATCTATGAAAAGGGGAATCTAGATTAAAAGAACTCTACAGGCAACATCCACGATAAGCATTAAAAAAAATAAATACAAATACGAACAAATAAAAAGCAATATTCGTAAGGAAACTACTGAGAGGGCACCCACCTTATCATGGCGATACTATTTGGAATCAATGCTGGAGGTTTTAGAAAAATCGTGAGGGGAGAGGGAGAAAGAGAAGAATTAACGCTGTAGGTTTATTGAATGGAAAGATTTAGCAACTGTTGAGTTTTAGGTAAGAATAATGAGGGATATGCCAAAAAATCTGGGGAGGTAGGGAGAGGGAGAGAGATAGGGAGAGGGAGAGGGGACTTTTTGAAATATTTTCTGATCTTACGACCATAACCTTAACTGAAAAAGTCATTGGATTGCTACAGAGCTAGGTCTTATTTGTGTCTTTAGGACAAATCAAAAAGTCCGTTATGTCTTACTGTATGGATGTATATTGTCTGTGTGTGCCTTCCAGCTCTTTTGGTGGTCCTACAGGAAAATATATTTATCTCTCTCTCTCTAATTTCCATGTTATTTTGGTGGATATTGATGAATATTCATATGGGTCTGTCTGTATTTGGCCGTTTCTATTCTTGGGTATGTGTTCTCCCTTTGAAATTGGAGGCGACATTACCGTATTAGTTTTTGTTAGAACTTTCCAGAATGGTTCTTTGTCCTAGAACTCTGAATCTAGTTAAGATTTTGCTGGGAGTAACTTGTAGGGACTGAGGAGATTCACATTGTCTTTCATTTTAAGGGTTTGTGTTTTTCTTTTCTTTTAGGGAGAAGAGAATAAACCACTTGTTACGAAATGGTATTTTTCCCTGCTGCCCCTTCCTTTGTTGTCCTTGTTGAATATATCTATAGTTCTGCACAGAGGTAATGGTTTTTTTTGCACTCCACTGTTTAATAAATGTGCTCTAAAATTTGTCCTTTGGTGCTTAATATCACACAAATTTTGGAGCACATTTATTAAACATTGGAGTGGAGTGAAAAAATCATTTTCCAATAATGTGAACATACATATACACGGTTGACGGGACAAGTGATGTTATCCTATTGGATCCGTAAATTTGGTGTTTGGTTCCACTAATTGAGACGAGATTACATTTCCTAGGGCCTTAATTTTAGTATCTTTCACCAGATTGCTATGTTTTTGTTTTTATGCTTTATCGATTCACGAGTTCATTTTTTCCGACACGTTCATGTGATCCATGTCTTCATAATTTCACAATCCATGCACATATAAGTCATTACCAAAATCAAATCCAGTGTTTGTGCTTTACTAATTCCTCACCAGATTCAACAGCAAGCATTTAGGTAAATAGATGCGATGGAGTTGTGTGATTTCATCAAACGTCTTTTTTGTTGTTATTTGATTAGCATGCATATTGGTGGTAAACCTAATGATCTGGACCTTGATTGATAGCAAATTTTCCATTTGACAAATACGACGGATCATGCTCCGAGTACTGAATTGCATGTTATTGCAGGGTACGATATGTCAGCACTGTGGTGGCAAAGGATTTGACAATGCTTTTGTTTTTTGTGTCACGTGCCTGAATTTTGCGGTGCACAGGTAAGTTTGTTTAAATGCCATTCCGTTTTTACCAGTGCCATTATGATGGAACTGAAAGAAGGATGAGATATACTGTTTTGGAAAGATGCGAACAAAGTTTAACATAATGTTCTAAGAACAATGGAAGTGATATTTCATGACTTTTTAACTCTAATTCTATGAAAGTTTCTACCTGAAAGTGCCATGTAAAAAACTAGATAGAAGGTACAACTTATTAGAAGGGCATTGGCTGTAAACAGCTTTAGCATTTAAATGGATGAGAAATTATGCTGACTATTTTTTTCCCTGTTACTCTCTGAAACTCCCAGGTAAGTTGTGTTTCCTTTTTCTTCCTATGTACTCCAGGTACTGTTTGCCTAAATTGCCTAAAACCTTCGATGAATTTGTCCGTTGGTATTGTGAGGATTGTGAACCAAAGTCTGCAAACCATTGTCCTCCTAAGAAACCTCGCTCTAGCCCATCCACGAGAAGGGATCGCTTGATTACCAAAGGTGTTAGAAGGAAAAAGTCAAGAAAAAAAGTGAAGAAAAAGGATGTTGCTTGCTCAGTGTCCCAGACGAAGGACCAAGGACAACAAAGTACCCCCTCACAACAACCTTGTGATGCTAAAACAAAGCTTGACTGCACTATGCATGCACAAGAAATTAGCCCCTCCCAGGACGAATCTGATGCACTCGCAAAGGTTCAATTAACTGAGCATGCTCAGTTGGCAAGTGATCATTCTGACCAAAATATTGAATTGAAGGGGAAGGAATATACTGTTTCATGTTTAGTTGCTGAGTCAGAGGAGCAGACACGTCAAAGTAGCCCCTCACAGAGACCTTGTGAGGCACAGACAGAGCTTGAGTTGTCTGTCACCACTGAGCATGCTCAGTTGGCAAGTGATTGTTCTGACCAAAATCTTGAATTGAAGGGGAAGGAATATACTGTTTCACATTTAGTTGCTGAGACAGAGGAGCAGATATGTCAAAGTAGCCCCTCACAGCGACCTTGTGAGGCACAGACAGAGCTTGAATTGTGTGTCACCAATTATTCTCCCCTGAATGAGAACACGACCATATGGCATTCAGTCTCTGAGACAGAGGAGCAATTACAAAGCAGCCCCTCTCAGCAACCCTATGAGGCTCGGTCAGAGCTTGCATTACGTGTTGCCAGTTATTCTCCCCTGAATGAGAACAGGACTATGCGGCCTTTTGTCACTGAGACATTGGAGCAGATATGTCAAAGGTGCCCCTCTCAGCAACCTTGTGAGGTAGAAACAGAGCTTCCTTTGTGTGTTGTCGGTCCTACTTCCCTGAATGACACGATTCGGCCATGCAGTGAGAACTATGGAAATGGTTTGAAACTTGGAAAGAGGAGAGAATTGACTACAGAGGGTGGCAGTGAATTTGGCAATGAGGCTGAGGTAGTTAGAATTGATGATTCTCAAACAACCACGGGTCATTTATCACGTACCTTGGAACAAAACTACCATCTCCATGCACAACCCGTTAGTGATCGGATTTGGAGGTGAGAATTTCTACTCATAGTTTCTCCGTTTCTGTCCACCAATTAGTTGATCAATTATGATACTTGAAGATCTTATTTATGGTATCAACCCTTGTTGGTTTTTCTTCTGTTTTTAGGGGAAGTTTTAGTATTTGCAAGAAAATTTGTGGCATTTTTGATGGAGTTGTGGCCCATTTGTCAAGCAAAGCATGCCAAAAAGTGTGCGAGGAGGCTGCTCTGTTACCGGCAGTACTTTACCTGGAGATGCTTCCAAAGAGCGATTTGTGGCCTGAGAGTTTCCAGAAATCAGAACCATCTGATGAACATATCGGCCTATATTTCTTTGCCGAAAGCAAATGGTAATGGTTATGCAATTATGTTTTCTTATCTAGTTATCATTGTTTGGTTTTTGTTTCATTCTTCCTTTTTTGTATTCTGTGTTTCAGGTATGAATGGGTTTTTGACTGCTTGGTGGATGATATGATTGAACAAGAACTTGCCATGAGAGCAAGTGTAAAAAATGCGGAGCTTTTGGTTTTCCCTTCTGCCGAACTGCCCATCCATTACTGGAGTAAGCTCAGAACTCGAAATCTAAAAAACACGACCAATGTTCTAAAAATCACTAGGCTCTAGTCGGCGGAAGACACCTAGGTCAACTAGTCGGGGGCTAGAGATTAGCAGGTTTTTCTATTTTTTTAAGCTCAGAACTCGAAATCTAAAAAACACGACCAATGTTCTAAAAATCACTAGGCTCTAGTCGGCGGAAGACGCCTAGGTCAACTAGTCGGGGACTAATCGGGGGCCTAGAGATTAGCAGGTTTTTCTATGTTTGCTAACAAGTATCTCCCCACATCCCCCAAAGTTTGAGTAAGAAATGTAACATAAAACTAGGAAGAAAGGAATTAAGACTAAAGTAACAACTAAAGTGTCCGTAGCAGCGATAACAAATAACTAGTTAAATACAAAGTTTGATGTTCAAAGCTGAAGGAAATTAAGTACTGGACAGATAAAATCGGCATGTGATACAGCATGTGATACATATTTTGTTTTCGTTTGAATGGTATTGTGCATGACTGCATGTGATATATATTTTGGTTTCGTTTGAATAGTATTTTGTACATATTTAACCCTAAAACTTTTGAAAATTAAGAAATAGACTCACCGACTAGTTGCTGCCTAGGTAACTAATCCCGTGTAGTGGATTAATCCCCGATTAATTCCCGACTGACGTACAAAACGCCTAATAAATGCCTCGACCCTAAAGTCTTGGCGTGGGGTGGCTGCCTAGGTGGACTTTTAGATTACTGAACATGATTATGTTACATGGTCTTTTGTATGTTCTAATAGCCGTGTAAATGTACGTTTACTCAAACTTATCAAAAAAGTAAATGTGTATTCACTAAAAAATTGTTAGTTTCAAGGTCTACGCAACCATGTATAAGCCCCCATATTATCCTTGAAATTCTCTATCATCTTGTAAACCATCATTATTTCATAGAAATCCGAAGAAGCATATTACAAAAGTGTGAACTTTTTCTGTTTCCTTGTCGAGGATCAGATTTTTGTTTCGGCATTTTGTTTCAGTTAGCTAGAAGGAATTGTGAATTTATTACCAAAGGTTAGGTTTATCTCCAATCCTCCTCTGCCCACACACCCATCGATTGGGGAATTACATGGGTACTGTTATTATTGTTGTAGCTAGGAGACAAGGAAACATTGTGGAAATGTTTCGGGCAGAGTTTGAAAATGCAGCCGTAACATGATGAAAATGTCAAAAGAATTTGGAAAAAATAAGAATGTCATTGTTCGATACTCTCTTCTAATATAGGTTTCGAAACAATTAAATTGTCAGGTCTGTTTCATAGAATCAGACATGTTCAGGTGCATTGGGGTATGTGTCTCTGAAAATTGAATTTTGGGGATTCCACTGGGTTTTTTTTTTTTTTTTTTTTTCTGTCACCTAGGAAGTAGAAACATTTTGGCCATTTCGATGAAATGAAATGAGCTTATGTTCCTTTGTCCCTCTGTCCTTTAACATGATAATTGGGTGGCTCCAAGTCTCCAACACTTAAAAAATACTTGCATCGAGCTATTGAACGTAGAAATGTATAAGGAGCACCACTGTTTTAGTATCACTTTAACTCTGTGAAATCATTGTTTGCAGAATTACAGGGCAAGTATTATTTGTGGGGAGTGTTCCGGAAAAAGCAAGATTCCTCTTTGCATCTATCAGATCAGGGTCTTCTAGTTGAAAAGAATAACACTGAACTTGTTGTGTATTCGAATTCAGCAAATGGTGTGAGCACTGGAGAGGAAAAGAATCTCTCAAGGACAAAGGATCAAGATGCCCGGAGTCCTCTAAGTCCCCTAAGCAACAGTTGTAGTTCAGGGTCTGGACCTTATTAATGGTTTAAGTTAATTGAAAATTGAATTAATTAATTATTTATATTATAGTTCTGTGGCCTTACAATACTGAGACTACAGGTGAGGTGACTATATGTTGAGTTATGGAAGCCGGTGAGCATGCAAGCGATGTTGAACAGGTATATGAACCATACGAAGGAGAGAATCGGGTACAAAAGCAGCTCTTTTTTTTATCAAACATTGACTGTTCAAAGTGTGCAATTTAGCGTTCTCGCTTAATACCATAGGTGGAGCACTGAACTCAGAAGATGGGTATGATGCTTTTGCAACAGACTTGGGGGTAAAATGGGCATCGCTGAAATGTACATATGTTAGAAAGGTAGGAGCCTACGAGGGAGGGGTTATGTTATCATGTTCTTTAAAATGTGTTTATGTGCATCTTTGGCCTTGTATATTTTGAGTTAGTATCAGATATGGAAGGTAGTTACTGAATCTGAAATGTATAATCTGTGAGTTTTTGTTGTTGCCCTTCCACCATAGAGGTAGCTCAAGTGGTAATAGAGATGAATAACTTGGCAGCGTCTTGAGGCCAGGCTGTACGAGTTTCTCTTGTGAATTTCTTAGTTCTGGTGTTGGTGGCCTGTCTTTGACTGGACCGGCGTGGGGGAAGACTGCCAAACCAAAAAAAAATGAAAAATTCATCGTGTCTCTTCATCTGAGAGCCTTTCTACATTTTGACCATTCATTTCTCATTGAGGCAAACAATGTCCGATTAATACCATTATGTAATCATTCGCGCATCAGTATACGTTACGGCCTACAAAATATACTGATGCGCGAGGATTGTGTAACGTTTTGTAATCAAACTGAGCTAAATTTGGCAGCATTAACTTCTAACAGCAGTTGACGAATGGATGACTCTCGTTAACCCTACGGCTTTGTTGCGAGCATTAGTGAATAAAATTTGGGAGATTATAATACCAATTCCGAAAGTTACTCTCTAAAGTTCGTCATGCTTTCAAGTGCACGCAACATCAGACTCAGAATGCCTTCTGGCAACGCATGTTGATGTGAAAGGGAGTTTATTATTTTGAGACCCATTTTCTATATTCGCCTACAAAGGCCCATTTTCCATTGTACCAAAAAAAAAAAAAAAAAGCGAGTCGAAAAGGCACTAGGGCAGTACCCAAAAAAAAAAAAGAAGAATCCGGGGACCCTGTAGTGCCCCAAAGCACTACAGGGTTGTAGTCTCCTAATCACAGCCGTCCGTTTGCCAATCAACAAGATTATCTTCATGTAAATATAAGTATTTACCTATAGAATAATCCAGGCCGTTGATTGGCATACAGAAGGTTGTGATTGGGGAACTACGACCCTGTAATGCTTAGGACGCTACAGAGTCCCCGGACCCCCCCAAAAAATACTACCGGATTTGGAAAAGACGGTAGGGAAGCCCCACACCCAAAAAAAAAAAAAAGAAGCAAGAAGGTGGCATCTTTTGAGAAGGCCCTAAAGAACCAAAAAAGGGGTTTTTTTTTTTAAGTCAATACTCGAGAGTAACTCATGTATACTGCAATCACATAAATATCGGTCGCGCGCTAAATAAGATTTTTTAAGTAAAACTCTCATCATTGGTGAGAGTTGTTTTCAATACAAAGATTTATTAAGTTATCGCATGCATATTGTCTGTTTCAGTGCAAGAATATTATTACTATTGTTCTTAGATGCGACGTTTAAATATATAGTCATCATAGCAAACTGGGCATGAGGGTTTCGTCTGAGTTTGGAGAACACGAATGAATATCCTAATGTTCGTTTACGTAGCACAATATTAGAGAAACCCACTTGTCCAAAGTGCTTAAAAAGTATTGTTTGACTTCTAATTATATGTGCGAAAGGTCTTTTTTAATCATATGTGACATATATGAGGAGTTTAATTTTCTTCACCCATGATTTTAAAAGTGAGAGTCCAAAATTGTTTCCTAACTACCTAATAGGACGTTTATTCGATGCGTATCTAAAAGTGATGTTCAGAATTAATGCAATTCATTTATTTATCCTACGTATACGTATCGGTTTCACTTCTAAACATACCGAATCGTGTAAGAGTACGAATCGCATCATGCGTACTTTGAGATTTGTTTAAACATAAGACACGTCCGAAGTACATGTAGGTTTTACAACCTCGATCTCAATGTATATCTATCATATGATAATTCTTCCTGGATCTTGACGACACTGGCTGAAATAGGGTATTTTAATTTGCATTAGTAGAGCCAATCCTAAAGTCCCAATGTTGTGGCAGTGTTATATATGGTATAGGAACAAAATGTTTGGCAAGCATATAAATTATCATACAAGGTGTCAATCCTCATGAAACTTAAGTCAAAGGAAAATTAGGTTAAATAAGTCATGTTTCGATGAATGCAGAGCCATGTAGTAAACATTCACCTTTACCAAAGTCATGTTTCGATTCTTATCGGCATGTTTCGATTCTTAAAAGCAGGCCCGACCCTGAGATTTTCGTGGCCCCAGACGATAATGTAAACCATGGCCCTCTGTTTTTCTATAGAGAAAATTAAAGAACCAATATTTATTTCAAATTATAAATACCGTGTTCCATATTTTGTCTTTTTTGTAATTCGTGTCTTCATATTAATAAAAAATAATTTCCGGTCATAATTGTCTATTCTTAATGCAAAAATTAGAAAATCAATTGAAATGGGCAATGCGAATATTTTATGAATACGCACGAAGTGCTTTATTTATTTTTTCCCTAATCACTACACCGGCAATTTTTTTTTTATAAAAAAAGTCAACAAATGATAAGGATGTACTGGAAAGGGAGAAAAAAAGAAAGAGAGAAGAGAAGGTAGAAACTGACTATGATAAGAAAAAAGAAAAGGGAAGAGAAATGGTAAGAAAAAAGAAAAGGGAAGAGAAAGTAGAAAAGGAAAATAAGGGCCCATGGGAAATGAATCCTGACATTTACTAATGTACGCACAAACCTTTCCACTATGCCAAATGCTTCTCTATTTCTTATAGTGCAACATTATATATTTATTACTTGTTATGAACATATATATACCTAATTGGGGCTCTAAAAATGGGCTATTTTTGGTGGGCCCCAAACCCGGGCCTACCCAGCCTGGCCACAGGGCCAGCCCTGCTTAAAAGAGTAGTGTTATGTACTCATTCACCAATCACATATCCAAAGACATATGGCTTCGTAGTCGCCCGAATAACATCGGACAACTGCGAAGTCATTTCTGATCAGATCTGTGGTCGGTGGGTGTACTTGTAATATTTTTGCTCTTAAAATAGATTAATAAGGTTTCTTGGATGTACTCAAAAGAAGAAGAAACAATAAGTTCTATTGAGGATTGTTTCCTTTGGTTTCTAATAAAATGGTTAATTATGATTTTTACAGTTTCCGAAAGGAAAACTAGTGCATACTTCCTTGTCTCCTACAATTAACTCAAAGTACAATCTTTAGAGCATTTTAGAAAATATTTCAATTTTCAAATGGAAAATCCAAAAATTTGAAAATTTTGCAAGGTTTTAAGTGATTTAGCAGACCTTTGATCAAACACCAATTTTCTCTTCACGTTTTTTGCTCTCCTCAAATTTAACATATAAGTAACATCTCTTAACTTTCAAATGTTATTACAAAAGGTGAATTAGTATTTGAAGAATGAAAAATTCTAAAATCAGCCCACTGGGCTGTTGTTAAGGTTTAAAAAGTGTACTGAAATGTGTGAAAAATGTGTGGGTATGTGTGAAAGTGTATAGAAAAGTGAAAAAGTATACTGAAGCGTGTGTGTTTTTGGTCTTCTTCTTACCTTATTCTCAGCCTAAATAGCCTGTGGATTGAAGGACCCTTGAAGTGTTAAGAGTGCACAGTTAAGGTAGCAAATCGAAAAAAATATTGTATAGTATAACAATAAATAAGAAGAATCTGTTGGAGTACACTATTAAATTTCATTCTTAAAATTGTAAAGTGAGGTAGCAAAGTACAATTCACATGCGAAATTTTGAAGCATCTGCTTAGAGATGCTGTTACATCAAATTCCTAACATAATCGAACAATGAAACAAGATATATAACACACAACCCGAGGTCCCCATAGTGCTCCTCCCAGTCGTCTATTTCAGCTACCAATAGTTTGGATTTTAAACAAACGTTTCCAAGGAATAGTCTACTATTTTGCTGGAGCTTGGAAGAGTCTTTTTAAAATCCGAATCATTGAAAACACTTTTGGACGACTGAGATGAAGGCGCTACAGTGACCCCGGTTTCATATAACACGTGAGGATCTGGACTTTTTATCCTAGAAAAGCGAATCAAAAGAACTTCAAATTTACAGTAGGGCTGTGTTACAAACTACATTCACAAATATTACAAGAAACATGGTAAAATAAAGCAGGAGTGACGACTAATGAGTGTTATTTCTTTTACAAGGAAATGTCGAATCGGCCGGAGGGCTCACCATTCAATCAATATATACAAAAATCACCCAATCACAAGCTTCCAATTCTTTGCTTGTCAAATGAAAAAAAAGACTACATAACACTAAAGCAAGCCAGTTTACTCCTCTAGTTCTCTCTCTTGAAAGTGAAAGAATTGTTGAAAAGGTCTAGAGATGGAGTAGGGGTTGTTATCATATGAGGTGAAAGAAAGTATGAATTATGATTAGCCAAGAAATTTCCCTCCATAAAATTCTTGTTACCTCTTAATGAAGGGCTCAAATCTTGATAAAAGCTCATCGGATTTTGATCAGATGGTGGAGGGAAAAAGTTTGGAGTAGCCGTCTGACCAGAGGATAAAATCCCGGGGAAAAAACTAGTCCTACCAGTTGATTCTGTGCTTATCTTCCTACCAACTTGTGGTTTCTTTTCTTCTGGGATCCTCTGTCCCCAACCATTTGCTTCTATATGTCCCCATACACCGTTGGCTGCAGAATCGTGTCTCGATACTTGTGCCTTTGGAGATTTCAACGATATTGTTCGCTCACCGGGATATTTGGCCGAAGAGGATAGGCCGGTGAGGCGTTGGACTAGTGTCATGAAGTCACTAGGGCTTGTGTGAATAACCTTTGGAGAGACCACGTATGTGATCACCGGTTGGCGGCTCTGCTGTGGTTGGGATGGCACCACCGGTGGTTTTTTGATTTTATGCGATTCTATATGCACTTTGAGAGGGGCAGGGCGGGGCCTATGGATTTCTCGTCTCGATGATTTTCCAACCGAGAAGTCCAAATGCTCCATGGCGGAGGAGAGACAACGACGAGACCGAAAATGAGATGGATTGTTGTAGCTAGGGGGGTGTATTTAAACAGTGAAGTGTCAATGAAACGTGGGGATTAATACAGGTGAAAACAAGAAAATATAATGTAATGTCTGAGTAAAAATTGGCAACTTGTGCATACTCATTGTTAAGGGGTTTGCCGGCCTCTTAATATTGTTGTTTAAAAATGGTTGAAACTTGAACGTATCTGAAATTTGTGATTTGTGAAGATTACATGACAACATGAAATCCCATCGATCTTGGTTTCATGCATAATTTAAGGACAGCCATTCAGTGGCGACTCTAAAAAATTCCGCCGATCATCAGCAGATTCTTTTGTTTGTCGAAAGGATTGATGGGAAAACAATTTTTACGATTAGCGTGGCGGTCGAAATTAGGAAAGTGAAGTGTGTAATGATAAAAGGATAAAGAATTATGCGATTTTAATTTGTTAATCTCTTAAAATAAAAATACATTTTTTTTTGGTGCAACGGAAGATTAATAAAAATACATTATGTACATCTCCGGATGACTCACTTATTGTTCAATGTCTGAACTATATGCAGAGTTACTGTAATACCACTGGGGCACGTGCCACCACTGCTATTTTTGATCAAATACTTACTAATATAGGAAATAATAATTTTTTGATTGAATTGTTTAAATATCAAGCCCTAAAAAATAAAGCACAACGGTGCACATCAGGTAGTGAATACAAAAATCCGACAGATTTATCTTTATTCTTTCATGTCTCTTAATTTATTCTCTGTAATTCAATAGGCCTCAAATATCAAATCAAAAAAATTTCTCTATTCAATCAATGGTGTCAAAGCATCTTTCTAATTTAAGAATTCGCAAAATTCGTATGGCTAGGATTAGTGCTAGTAGCTAGCAAGGGGTTGCTATCATACTACTCTGTTAATTGCGTCTATCTTTTGATAACTCGGGTGTCTGAACCAATTAATAGCATCTATCTTACAATCATGGTTGGTCTGTTTTTCAAGAAAGCCGAGCTAGGATTCTTAGTTGATGCTCGCACGCAATACATTTTTATCTACGAACAATATTATCAGGAGACAATTTTGTTTATAGTGAGGCCACTTTTTGGATTAGTTTTTCAAATTCGGAAAAAAGTATTCAAAAAGTTAATGCACCAAAGTTTTTATTTTGAATGGTATGATTTTTAAGAAATGACAAACAATATGGAACGAGAGAGTATATGTGTTAATAAGATACGATTAGATCTCCTGAATTTTTATATTTCGAAAGCAATGCATGTATTATTGGACAATTTACAATACTCAAGATTTTTTCTTATACTACCTCATGCATGGGATTTCCCTTTCTGTTGTAAGATATAGGGAAATTTACCGGGACACCCCCTGTAAGTTAATGTTTTTCACCGGACACCCCCTATAAGAATTTAACCTACAACGAGACCCCCTCTAACTACTAAAACCTCTTGACCTCTAACTCTGTTAACGAAAGGAGGTAAAAGACGTATTTGCCCCCCATTATATAAACCAACACTTAGCCTCAAATCCCAGCATAACAGATTACGAACCCACCACCCTCTCTCTCTCTCTCTACCCTCCCACTGTAAACGTAAAATACAAACCCTAACTTTAATCGAACCCAAAACCCAAGTAATCGATTACACCCAAAACCAAGTAATTGATTACACCCAAAACCCTAAAGTCCCTAACTGTAATAAAACCAACCCTAACTCTATCTCTGCGAATCACGAACCTAATCGATTGAAACCTATTGAAGCGAGACTCCTGTGCTTGAAATTGGCGTCGTTTCAAAAGGCTCGCGGTTTCGAGTAGGATTACGAGAACAGGGGGTTGAACCGGTTGAGTTCGATCTGGGTGTGCCGGTCGTCGAAACCTAATCTATCGTCGGTTCAGCGATTTGGGTTTTTTGAGATGTCGAGTTCTGATTCCGTAACATGCCTGATGAAATGGAGATGATGAAGTTGTTTGTGATTGTTTTGTTGTTGATTATTTTGATAATGGGAAATTGGTTTATTAGGGGGAGTTCTTGAATGGATTTTATGAGATAAAATGGGAAAGTTGATTTTAGTTGGTGTTTTATGGAGGGGTGATAAAATCACCTTGTTTTCCCAATAGATAAAATCTAGGTGATAAAATAGTTGTGGACCACTATAAGTTTCAAAAATGGTTGATAAAATCTAGTGTGATAAAATCTATTCGTAAAAGATGATGATAAAATCAAAGATGATAAAATCAAATAATCCATTCAAGAACTCCCCCTTAGGATAATAAAATGGTTCTCGTATTATTTCCAGGTAATTGGGTAACTGAAGTAGTGATGGGTTGTTGATGGAAATGGACTGATTTGAGGGATTTTCTGGGTTTCTAATTATCATCATCCTCCTGTCCTCCGATTGGGTTTTTTAATCTTTCTTGCTGCTTTTTTTCTGGCCCTGCCTTTATGTTTGGGAAGTCTTTGTTTTCTATTGAGTCAGAACCAACTCACCAGGCCGGTCCCGAGTTCACTCGCCAACATCTACCGACTCGCTGACTTAGATCTCTCCATGAACAAGATCTCCGGTTAGATTTGTCGTTTAATAACTTGAAGGGTTCGATACCGACGGCGAGTTATATCGGGCACATGGATATGAGTCATAACCATCTGTGTGGACCAATTCCGGCTAGCTCGGCGTTCGATCACCTCGTCGTTGTTTATGAGCAATGATTGCCTTTGTAATTTGATTAATGTTTTACGATCTGATCAATGTTGTGCAATTGTAATTTGATTAATGTTTTACAGAGGGAGAGAGGAGAGGATTTCACAGGAGGGTTTGAGAGGGAGAGGGGTTTCATGTAAAAATGGGGGCTAGGGTTTTGATATAAAGATGGGTTTCACGTAAATGGAGGGAAAAGGAGAGGGAAAATGGGTGGGGGGCATATTTGGTAGAGGGTTGACGGAAGGGAAGGATGGGACAATTTTAGTAGTTAGAGGGGGTCTCGTCGTAGGTTAAATTCTTGTAGGGGGTGTCCGATGAAAAACGTTAACTTACAGGGGGTGTCACGGTAAATAACCCTGAGATATATAGAACGAGTGTTATAGTCATATATGAAGGTAAGAGAAGACAAAGTTAAAAATATATATATATATATTTTCTTTTTGTGGCGGAAATTTTATATTTGTCAAATAATGGGCAGTATTGTAAATTTTATTGGGTCAATTTTGTAAGAAAGATTTCAAATGATTATCAACAATGGATATTTAGAAGATTCAGTAGGTCAATTTATCTCACTTGATCACAAGGCCTCGTCCACATGTATAACTAGCCCTATTACGGCTAGGTTTGACCTAATTTTATTATTGGGTTATTTTTCTTAAAAATGTTGCAATTTATAATATTTTTTTGTTTGTGCATGAGGTATTGGTATACCATTGATTCCTCTCGACAAACAAGAATCTAAAAATTGAATAATTATGGCCAAAAATTTAAAAACGTTAACACATTATTGGTTGTTACATTCCTCTCAACGAGAGAAACTAATAATCCATTAAAATCTAAAGCAAAACTCATGACAAAAGCTTATAAATGGCATAAATTTTAAGGAAAAAAAATCCAATAATAAGATTGGAGCAAACCCCACCTACGTTATTTTTTGATGACTTTTGAGCAGTGGCGGAGCCACATGTGGACCAGTGTGGGCCTGTGCCCACACTGGATTTTTGGGAGAATTTTTTTTTTTTTTTTGTAGAAAAATATAAATTGGTACATCACTTCTTTTTTTTATGCAAAAAACTAATTAGTGCTCTTGGGCGTCATTACTTGGTGTGATAATATAATTCTCCCGCGCGTACATATGTGGGACTCAAGACTAAAGATATGAGTTTCACCTGAATATGTGATGAGAAGGCCCATAAGAAAAGGTGATTGAGAAGGGAGTTAGGGCATCACATGGCGATGCCCCGGAACAACTGAATAACTAATTACTCACAAATAAGTCTCAATATATTGAATTTTGCCTCAACTAAATGTTTACGGAGCCAGACCTCCACTAACTCGAACCCCAGATCTCCCCCTTGGAAGCCAAGGAGTACAACCAAATAGTCTAAGAGTCACGTCTATCCATAAAATATAAGTCAAGCGAGACTCATTTCAAATGAAAATTAAGACATGTTAGATTTTTTAAGAAGAGAACTTTTTTTCACAACAAAAGTACTGGCGTTCATGAATTGTGCCTTCACTGACCCAATTTCCTGGCTACGCCACTGCTTTTGAGGATGTTGTGAACAAATACATAGCAGACTTCCATTTAGCAGTTGAGTGCCTTGGTGGGGTCCTTTGTTTCTAAGTCTGTGTTTTCGGCCGAATTTTTATTATTATTATTATTTTTGAAAAAAGGGGCTTTGAGGCAAGTTGTGTGAATAAGTCACACTAATGTGCTATATGTTTACTAAAAAACAATAAAAATAAAAATGTGCTAATGTGGTCCCATTTCGGGTAATGTGATATGAAGCTCGTCGAGCAGATTATTTATGCAAAAGTTAACTAATCAGGAAAATTGGTGGCTACAGGCCAAAACAACGAATCGCAAGACATGCAAGTGGTCACTTCATCCTTACGTGTTTGCATATTTAATTCGTGTTGGTGTAATATTGTTAAGAATTGATGTTCAAAAAAGTAATATAATTAAGAATTCGTATGCCCTGTCAAAAAAGGGAAAACATAAAATTTTGTAGTTATTCTTTGAATATTAAAGCTTTGTAAATTAATCTAGAGGCGAAGCCACAATTTTCAAGGATAAAATATCTTAAAGCGCAAATAAGAATTATTCTATCCTTTTCGTTCACACTAGAATCCCAAATAATTATATTTGATTAATTTTATTATGTCAAAAAAGAAAGGGAGCTGATGTTGGGGCTCCCTTTTTTGATGCAGGCACTCCAAAATTTAATAAAGTTACAAAACTACCCTTTTCAAAATATAAAAATTACTGGAGACACTCCATCCCAAATCCCCTCATTTACTTGAGGCACTCCTAACGGAAACTGCTTGCACTTCTAACGGAAAAAGCTTTCTGAAGTGTTCACCCTTCAAAGGAATAGGGCCAGGCAACACCAAAAAGAACATTCAATTTCACTTATATAAACATAACTAGGGATGGCAATTTCCCCCGACCCGATCGAATCCTATCTGTTCCCCGATCCGAATGGATCGGCGTTTTGGAGATCTGTTTGGAGACCGGGGCGGATTTGGGGATTTTTTTTAAAAAAAAATTCGCGGATCGGATCGGGGACGGGTAGCAGTGTATCCCCGCCCTGAATCCGATCCGATCCGTCCCCGAATCCCCGTTTTATATTTTATTATTTATATATATATATATACATATAATATTTATTTAGGGTTTGAGTTAAGTTAACCCTAAAGTCTACTCCTCACTCTCACTCCTCACCTCAGCTGCCCTCCTCTGGCTCTCAGTCTCTCGACTCTCTCAAGTCTCAGATCTCATCACAGCTGCCGACCGCCGCAGTCCACAACCACCGTTCACTCACCGGCCGCCGACTCACCAAGTTCTCTCTCTCTCTCTCTCTCTTTCTCTCTCGTCTTGAGTCTCCTCCCCCATTCTTTCAACTCTGCCAAAACAATCATCCCCCCCAGCTTCGTGAATACCATCAATGTCATTTTCCGAATCCGAAGGCTTCTCTTTTTCAGGGGTCTATCAATTTCTTTTCTTGGTTGTTGATCTTTGTCTAGTGTTTAATTTCTTATGTTGCCTGCAATCGGTAGCTAGTAAGTACAATGTGTTGGATAAGATTGGTAGATATTTTATCTAGATCAGGGGTTATAGAACTGAGAGTTTTGGTTTGATTCTTGCAGCTTCTTGGATGCCATGGACCCTTGGCTCAGCGTCAACCTGGAAGAGCATTGGATGCAGTTGCTTAGAAAATTTGTCGACTGAAGATGCCTGGGCATTATCAACCATTGCCATATGGGTTTCTAGTTATTTGTAATGAGAATCTTGAGCTGAAGATCTTGCGGTGTTGTCTTGTTTTAGTGAATCATACACATGCTATTATGTTGATTTTTTTTTTCCTCGCCAATTGGGAATTTCCTCGAATCTCGGTTTGGATCCCCGTTCCCCGTTTGGGGCGGGGATGGAGGGGGAAAAATAATCCCAATTGGGGATTGGGGCGGGGACGGGGATGGGGGAGGAGTTCGGGGATCGGGGACGGGGATAGTAGTCTCCGGCCCCGCCCCGTCCCCATTGCCAACCCTGAACATAACTAGAGAGCTCTTCAAAAAAAAAAAAAATTAGGCATATTGGTACTATAGCTTCTGCCTTCTAATGTTTACAATCTGATTTGGGACAAAATCCTTTTGAGTCTTTCTATCAAAGTCAACCTAACCGTCTTTGGGCTTAGATTCCAACAACAAGTTGAATGCCAAATGAACACAATAAGCCTTAAAAAAAAAATCGAACATAGTGAGTAAAGAGTAGTTGTCATATAGTAAGATTCTTCTTGCACCATCTCTCTCAAGCTATTGTATCTAAGAGATCCATTACAATAAAGTCTCATAGGGTTTGTAAACAAAATAGAAATACTGAAACTTCTCTGACAATCCATTGCCCCCAATGGCTATTGGTTACTAGGCTATAGGATAAAATTTCCGTTCTTCAGAACATGAATCTCTTTTGTTTTCATTAATTCTCATAGCGGGTGCGAGATGATACTCATATAATTTGCATATCGATCACGCCACATGCAACGAAGAAAGATATAATCAATAACTTGATGGAACATAATGCAAGCCAGAAACGACGATCGGGAGCAGCTACCGGCGACGAAAGGTAACAGAGAGCGGCGCTTGACGGGTAGGGTTTGGGTGGGTGTCCATTTTTCTTCTTCCGTTAGGCGTTAACGGAGAAGGAAGAGGAGAAGAACACGTAAAAAAAATTTGGAGTGCCTGAAGTAAAATTGAAACTTGCAAGAGGGTAGTTTTGGAAAAACCACTGTAGCTTGGAGTGCCTCTATCAATTATTAGAGCGCGATTATCAATTCCCTATTCCGACAAACAATATAGAATTATTTCAATCAAGTATTCACATAATCACATCTACCAAAAAAAAAAAAAAAAGGAGGATATCTAAGCAATCATACCTTTAGATCAAGAAAGAATTTTTCTTATGTTCCACATTAATCAAATTGTTGGGTTTTTTTTTTTTTTTTTTTTCTGTTAGCGTTTAGTAAGGAGCTTTGTCCAATTAAAGCAGCCCACATGCATTCAGTCATCTTCAGTCGTCACAGATCGGATTCGCATCGGATCCGAATCTTTTGACAAGCCTAATGTGAACCAAACAAAGTTCTTTCTAAACTCCACTTCTATTTGACACCCATTCAGAGAATTTAATGTAATCAAATAATATCCTTATCTTCAATGAGCCTTATATCCCATTTTTTTCCCACACTCGCCCCCCCGATTACCACCGTCAGCCGCCACCGCCAGTCCTCCCGTACATCACTCTATCCGTCGCCCCAAATCCCTTATCTATCGTTATTTGTACAATTTTATATACATCATGCGCGCTCTCTCTCTCTCTCTCTCTCTCTAATGATGAGTAGTTCTGCAATTTTATAGTAATGCTCAAATTAACCAAAATTAACAAGTAATCAATCACTATCAACCAAAAGGTAGCTGTACACATTTGCAGCCAAGGATGCTTTCATTATTAAGCTTTTGAACCGCTTTCCCTAGTGTGATATCATCCTTTAAATTGTCAAGAACAAAAAATTCCTTGTGCTTTCAATGAGAGAAAAAACGAAGGGGAAAATATCAATTGGTTCAAAACATGTTTCCTAGTGTAACATTTGGTGACATTTTGCATATGGCATCAAATTCTTGTGACATTTTGTACATGTAGGAAACCTACTCTCTACCCTAGACTTGGAGTGGTGTAGGAAATGAGACCCTATGGTCAGACTCGAACCGACCTGATCCTTACAAAAAGAGCACCTTACCACTAAGAACCTTTTATTCTTAACAATATTTTGTTTTGTATAAAGATTGAACTTGGTAGATGATGGTAAGATGTATTTCTTCTTGAGGGGGTACTAATGAAAAAGAAGACATCTATGTATGGCTCTCCTTAATTTGTACTCAAATCCCTTGCCTGTCCAGCTCTATAAGGCATTTCAAGGGGGATTTTTAAGGTCAAGAGTGTCATAGTAGTATTCAAATTTTCCGAACTTACAATCAGTTTGATTTTTGAGTGCAGCAGTGTGTGTCTGAACGGAAGCGTTCGGGGCGTTTTGAAGAACATTTTCAGTCTAAAAAAAAAGAATTTTTCCGCAATTGTTCTTCAGATGCACTTTTTTAAGACTTTTTTATTTTTTTATTTTTTTATTTTTATTTTTTTATATATATAATAATTCTTCTTCTTTATTTTCATGACCGTTTTGAATATGGGTCACGATGGACGGGTCTGTCCAAGCCGTTTTTGGGCCCTTTCTGGGTCTGTTTTGATGATTGGAACCGTTGATATTTTAGACATCGTCGAGAACATTAGGCACACCAAAATTTAGGTAATTGGATATCGTTTAATGTGTTCTTGAAACACATTTATCTCTGGAAAAATAAGTTTTTATTAAGTGTTGCAATATTTTCTCAACCCATTTTTCATGAGATAAAAGTGTTTTGAGAACACATCAAACAAATATTCAATTAATATGAATTTTGACAACCTTATGTTATAGGCGAGATCTAAAATATCAACGGTCCCGATTATCAATACGAACCCGGGAAGGGCTCGGAACAATCCGGACATGACCTTCAAATCCCATACAACTGTTTGGTTTTTTTGCCCATGTGAAATTCTTTGAAAATTGGAAAAAGAAAAATAGTGGAGAATGAAAAACAAAAAGGAAATTTGATTGGTTTTTGGTCAGGCAATAAATGGGTCTAATGGTGTTTTTACAAAGTCCAAAAGGTTGTTTTGTGGCCATTAATTCGATGCGTGGGTACTCTGGAATGGTTGCCGGCGGTGGCATGGGGATGAGTAGCAGAATGGATTGGGTAGATGGCAGGCAGAGAAAAATGAAGAAACAAGCTGCATGTGGGCAATGAAAGGGCAACAGGAGCATTTATGGCAGTCTCGGGCATTTGAAGAGTTTTTTGGACAGTGCCTATATATATTGTAGCAAGTGGTGTGTGCACTGAGAGAGTGGACAGTTTGAGAGCAATGGAGAAGGGCATAAGGGAGGGCAGCCCGTGGGGGTTTGCTGTGCGCTCCGGTTGTGGGTTTGAGAGGAGAAAATGTGAGAAAAAATAGAGTGTAGGGGTTGAGTAAAAAACATTGTATAGAGCCAAGTGTCAGTGCTCTTTGGGTGGGTTTTTCCACATCACATTATAATCTTTATTTTTCCAAATATAGTGGAATATCTCTCTCTTCCATGGAGGTAGGCATCGAGGCCGAACCATGTAAAAATAGTGTATTGTTTGTGCTTCTTGTTGATTGTTTTTTACGCTTCCGTTTCGGGTGGGATTTGGGTGGAGCAAATCCCAACAACTGGGAGGGACTATAAAGGATCCTGATCCTTTGAAAATTCAGTCCAGATAAAACCGTCCAATCCCTTAGATGGACTATAAAGGATCCTGAATTTTGTTTAGTGGTACAAGACAGAGTAATATCAAACATATTCCGTATCAAAGTGAAAGTGGGGGTTATAAATTACAGTCCATCTTTGCCCATCATCTTCTTTGATTCCGAACAGCAGGTTGTGGAGTGCTATTTACAATGCAAAATTAGCAATCTTTGCATTCGAAGATTTGTCCTATTAATTTGTCTCCAGTTTGAGGAATCAACTGAACACCTGCTTTTTGAGTGTCAATGGCTAGTGAAGTTTAGTCTGGACGTCATGTGCAATTGAATTTGGGCTGTGGTTCTCCTTCCTCTGTCATAAAATGGACTTCACAGATTTTGTATACTCGGTCTATGGAAGAAGCTTGCCTTTTTTTTTTTTTTTGGATCAGAGTTGTGACTACAGCCTGGTATATTTGGAAGTCTAGAAACGATTTTATTTTCAATTCTGCTATGAGGGCTATGGGTGCCGATCGTGACTATTTTTCTGTTTTGGAATCCCTACAAGTCCAAGTTGAGGTAAAAAAATCCTAGTGGAGGGCTCCCAATCGTGGAAACTTAAACTTGATGCAGCTGTTCTTTCCAGTGATAGGTAATAATGCAAAACATAGAGAAGCTAACAGGCTTGCTAATGTTGTAGCGTCCAGCGCCAAAAGGGGGCAGCTTCTACCTAGTTGGGTTTCTTCCCCTCCGCGCGTCTTCAGCTCTTTCGGAGCTATTTAGGGATTTGTTCTATGTTTTGTAGCCATGTTGGGCAAGTTTTGGCTATCAAAAATTTTTAGTGCTAAATAAAAATACATCTTTGCAACATCAATTAATTTGTGCATCTTTGACAGAAACATTTTCCAGCATTTATTGTTGGTGCAATGACACTACCTTCAAACTGACCCAGGAAATCACAAGACTACAAGAGAAATTTTTTTTTTTTTTGAGAAGGCAAAGAGGTTTAGTAAAGAAACTTGACAATGAGTACATCGAGCGGGGAAAGCGGAGAGATTCTAGAAAACATGACATACCATAAATCCAGAGACCAAAACCGAACAAAAGGAAAAAAACATCCAACAAACAATTAGATGAGAAAAGACATCAGAGATTGTCTTCAGCAAACTAAGAGCGCTAAGCTTAACACCCTGGACATCACCCACACTACACAAAAGAGATCCTTACCAAATCCTTAAGCAGCAACTTGACTAGAGAGCAGAAGGAATAACAAACAGCAGCAATAAATACTTCAACTCAGCAGAAACATGGAGACCATTCAATCTGTGCCAAGCTTAGTACACCCCATTTTACATATTATTAGAGCCAGTGGTCCTGATGTGCAAAAGAAACACAGTAGCACAAAATACCAAATCTCTCCAGAAAGTGCGCAACAACAGAATTGAGAATCACCAAGATACTAGAATCACCCACATTGGACATCACTGGCATAAATATCTGTTAGGATCAAGCGCTTACCATCTCACCAAAACCCGCAGGTATTAGTGAAGGCGCAACTTTATTTCCTTATTTCTTATCGCGCCCAAGCGCCAACGGGTCAACTGAGACTTGGCCCACCCGGCCTCCGCCCCGGCAGGATGCTGGACTTGGCCCACCTGGCCTCCACCCAACAATCCCCCCTCCAACACGTGCCCGCAAATAGCATGCTATCCAGGAGAGTTGAACCCTTGACCTTGGCTCTGATACCACTTGTTAGGATCAAGCGCTTATCATCTCACCAAAACCCACAGGTATTAGTGAAGGCGCAACTTTATTTTCCTATTTCTTATCGCGCCCAAGCGCCAACGGGTCAACTGAGACTTGGCCCACCCGGCCTCCGCCCCGGCAGGATGCTGGACTTGGCCCACCTGGCCTCCGCCCAACAATATCATCCCCAAAAAA
Organism: Vaccinium vitis-idaea; assembly: GCA_963854785.1. Classification (NCBI taxonomy): domain Eukaryota; kingdom Viridiplantae; phylum Streptophyta; class Magnoliopsida; order Ericales; family Ericaceae; genus Vaccinium; species Vaccinium vitis-idaea. Next base: position 12,967,886 of record OY978215.1, read on the forward strand.
TAGCAGCGTATGAATACTAGTAATAACAACAAAAACAGAGATATCTCCCCCCAGAGACTACAAGAGAAATTGCCTTCTATTTTTAGACGAAGGCTGCATTGGTTGTTTTTTGTTCATATGCGCCTGTTTTTATTGGCAAATGGAAATTTCATTTTTCAAAAAATGAGCAACATGAATAAATAAAATAAAATTACAACGGAAAAAAAAATAATACATTGAGATAGCTTTGAGGAGTAGAAGAACTCTTTTTTAGATTAAGGCTGCATTGGATGTTTATTAATCGGCAAATGGAAATTTCATTTTATCTCAAGTGGATACCCCGCAAGTTGAGGTAAAAAATTCCTTGTGGAGGGCTCCGGATCGTGGAAACTTCAAGTTTAATTGTGATGCAGCTGTTCTTTCCAGTGGTAACAATGCGAAAAACAGAGAGAAGCTAACAGGCTTGCTCATGCTGCACCGTCCAGCGCCAAAAGGGGCCAGCTTGTACCTAGTTGGGTTTCTTCCACTCCGTCTCCAGCTCTTTCGGAGCTAGTTAGGGATTTGTTCTATGTTTTGTAGCCAGAGCCGGCTCATAGATTTCGGAGGCCTAAATCGAACTTATTAAACCAAGCCCACCCTATATTTTGCATACAAAAATTGGCCAATAAAGAGTCTTTATAAAAACTATTACAAAAGATTTACCATTACAAATGCAAACCTATATATAGTTATCCAAAAATATACAACCGCTACAATATTTCAAAATTTATCATTTGAACATTTGTCGTCTCGCACTTTTAGCGGCAAACGTACTAATTAAGTCTTTATAGTCAAGCATCTTCATCATATCCTTCTCAATGGACAAAATAGTCAATCCATTTAATCTTTCTCGAGACATGGTTGACCGGAGATAAATTTTTTGTATGGAGGGGTTACACTTTGGCCTAGTATATATATGAAGGGTTCCTAACTAATTGGGGGCCCTACATGTTGGAACTTGTGGCTCATATGGAGAGGTACCAAGGAGTTCTAATGAAAGGCCAGATGCCGGAGCGGAGCGGAACGCACTGAGCGGAGCAGAGTGGAGCGACGGCATCTGGCCCATCGCGATAGCTTTGAGGAGTAGAAGAATCTATTTTGTCGATTTTCTACTACTTGACTGTCAATTTTCTATTTTCATATTTCGGGTATCTGGGAGCAAATTCTAGAATCTATTTTGTCAAACTACATTCTCAAAAGTGAACTCAAGAATGCAACATTAAAGAATCACCTGTTAGGATTCCAACAACGCACCACACGCAACAGAAGCAGTAATACAAGAGAAAACACGACACACAATATACGTGGTTCGGCCAAATCGGACCTACATCCACGGGGAGGGGAGCTTCACTATAATCCGGAGAAAATCCGAGTCTTTTGTGTTACACACTCACTCTCTATCTCACAATAGATGAAACCTCACAGTTCTCTCGTCTATCTCTCTCTCCGGGGAGCCACAACCGGCCCCCCTCTCACACTCTCTGCCTCTCTCTCTACATTGTGCTACCACACTAAATAATACAAGACATGAGAAGTATTTATAGAGTACACATTAAAACCCTAGCCTCCTCCCATCTGGGCCTAAGCCCAATGGCCCACACGGGGTGGAATCCCAACATCACCTCTGATCGAACTTTTTCGGATTTTCAATGCAAATTTACAAACCACTTTTCTGTAACATTTATTCTGCGCATTATTATCAAAATTTGTTTAAATAGTTTTATTATAATCAAAAAATTATTTATTCCGTTATTCAACAATTCTCATGGAGTCTTGACACATGCTAGAGAACAGTTGTCCAATTCTCCAACACACTGTCCCAATGCAGATGCACGTGGTGGAGTGAAATGCATTTCAAAGTCCAATTGCATGTCAGCATGTGCCGCCCAAGTCCAACATGCACATGCAAGTAAAGCCCAGTCCAAATGCATGTCCTAGAAGATCAACAAGTCTACTTTCACATTCTCTCGCTCACAAGTCACACCCCATAGTGTGGGACTTACCTCGGGGTCTCACACGAATGATCGGAGCCACTCAGTTTGTAAGAATGTTTTTTAAGGGTTCCTGAAAAAAATCAGCTCAGTTAGATATCGGTAAAGAATTGATAAATTTGTTAAAGTTTTGGTCTGTTCGATTCAGGAATTGAAACTTGAACGAATCAATCGAGCATTTACTGGTATTTGACTAGCTGATTTTTCACAAAGACCATTAAAATAATATTCTAAACAAATTGAGCGGCTCCGATCATAAGTGTGAGACCCCGAGATAGGTCCCACACAATAGGGTGTGAGCAGGGTGTGAGCGAGAGGGTGTGAACGTAGCAGCGTTCCTTGAACATTTATTGTGGGATTGCCACACATGTATACATTCATATGCCCACGCATGATTGGAACTCACTCTCACAAAACATCGAGCCTTTGTTGGGCTTGTGAAACTTGATTCGATTTGGTTCATGCTTCGTTGACTTTTTAAGGTTTTACTTATTATATTATGCGAGTTGGTGATGTATATTGTTAGAATCAAACTCTTACCATCTCACTATCGCACCCAATTATCAACGAGTCAACTGAGACTTGACTCACCTGACATTCGCTCCTCCAGAATGATGGATTTGGCCCACCTAACATCCCCCTAACATATATATAAACTTTAGGTATGTACCAAAAATATATAAACCTTAGGTCATAAATGCTTGGTATACGTAACAACATATATATTTCTTTCACTCTTTTCATTCAGTACATAGTGAAATGAGCCGTGTAAAATCTCTTTGTAATGTTCTTGTTGATGGTTCTCTTCACACTTTGTGTGTTGTTGACAGAGATGGGTAGCGCTTTTACATGCCACAAGTTATGTGATAATGGTCCCAATGTTGAAATCTCACTGGTGTCCCTGCGTCAGCTAGTTTTAATTTAAGTTATATGCGTAGCCTACTAATTAATTGATATTTTTGACTCACCACCAAAAATGTGGCACTCGCCTTCAGTCCATCACTAGTGGAATTAACATCACAACCAACTTCACCAATAACCACGGTCATTAAAAATCCAAATCACCAAGATGTGGTACGTAGCAATCAGAACCAACAAAATCTCAATTTGGATAGTACTTGACTTAGCCATATCCAAACAGTGTGTGTGTGTATTGACTGATCCCCACCAATCAATTTCCCAATTAATGGCAGCCCCACCATGCACGATTTATATTCACTTAGCTAGCTCTGGCTAGGGCCTCACTATGAGTAGAAATTATGCAGTGCTCCTGGAGTGTCACAACGTGATTACTCAAGTCACTCTACCACAACACAATTGATGCATGATCAGGTGCATGAGCGCCCTCACTAGATATGTGTTGATGGGAGACCTGAGATACCATGTGTCTGTTTGTTTTTGGGTTTAGAGGCTTTTTCCCCCCTCAAATATTGTTTATCAAAATCGGTTCTCAAAAATTGGTTTCTAAACCTTAAAATGAACATAGTCAATAGAGTTTGCTTGTTTTGGGTTTTAGAGGTTTTTCACTCAAAAACTGGTTCTCAAAACTGCCCCTCTCAAAAATTGATTCTCAAAACCTTTAAATGATGTAGTCCACGTTGCAGTGCCCGAAGAGCACCGAAAAATTGCTCATAAATATGGATTCACTTGGGGGTGCAAACGAACCGAATTGAGCTGAGTTTCATTGTGCTTGAGCTCGGTTTGGCTATAAACAAGTTGATTAATGAGTTGAGTTTAGTTTATTTACTAGACGAGCCTCTATAAACGAACCGATAGAGCTTATAGAAACGAACCGAACCGAACTGCGTTAATTAAATAAGCTCGGTTCGCTTACTAATGAATAAACCTAAAACTCGAGAACGACTCGATTACTAAACGAGTTGAGCCGAACATGAAGCCCTGGATTCACACTAACGGTTGTTGTCATGCACAAAAATCCCACATGTAATGTTCTTTCGACTTTCGTACACATTAAACATGATGGTGTTTTTTTGTGAAAAAAGAGATGGAACGGCTCTAGTACGAGGCCCCTTACGTTGTCACAAGTTGAGACGTGGAGGCTTTCAATCCTCTTACTCTCTCTCATCTCTTATAAGGCCGAAAACGACACAAAACCACCACATGAGGGTTTTTTTTTTTCCTCTTTTCTTTTTCTTTCGGTGTTGATTTTCTACCATTTAACACGGCCATTCTATGTGGAAGGTCACGATCGAACGTTTAACTCGTTCCCATGTTTTGATATTTTCTCTCACTTGCTGTCCAATTCTTTGTCCGCATGTGAACAAAGTGGCGGAGCTAGAATTTTTACTCGAGAGAAGCTGACATATTATAACATAAATCTTTTGCTTTACAACATAATGTATTTGGACATTGAAATTATTCTAGCCTAATGCATTAAAAGCATATGAATCATTTCGTTCTATTTGTTTAACGCTACAAAAACATTCACATGCTTATCTTTTTAGTTTAAGAAAGAAATTCCGAAATAAGAATGTAAAATAACCTGAATTTATTAAATCAAGCTAAAATTATTAAGATCATATAAAGATGTGCATTAACAATAACAATCAAACTCAAACTTAGATACCATTTTCATAATTTTTTTTAAATCTGGAGGTTGGAGTCCGCCCAACCCCAACACGCGTACATGAGACAATGGATGATAAAGAATGAAAGGACATAACTAGATAATTTGATATTGTCCATGCCGATACCATGTAGCATGAGTAGGAACTATTAAGATGGAGCTAAGGGGTGGCTAATGATAGTAACCAGCACTATATATAGCAATTTATAAAAATGTAATTAATTATAGTAGAAATTTTTAGTTTTATTGCTAAAGTCCATAATCCGCCATCACTAGATTTTTTTAATCATATTTTTCATATTTTCTTCTGTAATTGTTTTTGTATCGCAGTAAATATCTCGTTACTAACCGATATGAGCAGTGCTCGAAAGGGCGGAATTGTGTAGGGATTGAGGAGGGCAGACCGGAGTGGGGAGCCTGTAAGGCTGCACCGTGCAGCACTCCTATACGACGTCGTTTTGGGACATAGTATTAGGCAACCCACTTCACATTTTTGCTCCTCTGACTCTCTAGTCAAGGGCGAAGCCAGAATTTTTAATTTGAGGGGTCAAAAATTAAAACTATGCACGATTCGTTCTTATTTGCTAATCGTAAGAAACAATTTGATTAACAAGTTATATCAAAATCCCCTTTAGTTTGTTCTTATTGTCGAAATCTGCCTTCGAACTCTCCGACATGTGCGAATTTTTTATTTGGAGCATTTGAAATTGAAAAAGAAAAGGGGAAACGGTTCAATTAGGTTTAAATTTTTTGGCCGAGAGAGAAGATAAATTTTTAATTCGGAACATTTGAAATCGAAAAAAAAGGGAAAACGGTTCAGGTTATCTTTTTTTTTTTTTTTTTTTGAGAGAGTAATTACTCAAGTCCTGAAGGCTAGAGACCTGGAGACCATGTTTGATGTTTGCCAAAGGAAGATTTCAGCACGATCGATGTAAGGGAGGAGACGAGATTTCTGAATTCTAATTTGAGAGAAGTCTATTTCCCACCATTATTTTACTAGGTAGTAGTAAATATCTAATATAGGTAGGGGAAAAAATAAAAAATACAAGGGGCTCAAATAGCAAATTTTGGATGTGAACTAGTAGCATCCATGTTGAAAGTTGAAGTCCAGAAGGGTCAACTGACCCCTCATTTTACTCATGTGCCTCTGCAAGAGCGTATAGTGTGGATGGTTGTGTGGGTGCACTTTGTGATTTCGCACAAATAATCCAAACAGTTCAATAATTTCAAACAAATTTTTTAGTGGTCTTGTAAAAAATTAGGCCCGTCGATTATGAATAAGTAATTGATCTAATTTGTCCAATTTTTATTTGTGATGGGTAAATCCTTCTTTTTTACTATCATTACAAGGAACTATTCAGATTCCACAAGGAATGTGCTCATTTTTATTGCTTTTCCTCCAATAAATGAATTGGACACCATTCCATGAATTAATGGGATCGTCTCCCGTTCCCAAAGGAACTAGAGAATTGAGCTCACAGCATTTGTAGAATTTTTTTTATGACTTATTTTATGCTCCGACGTGTTTACTTCCAGAACTTGTCAAGATCATCAACTACGCAAAATACAGATCAAGAAATAAAATGCTTCCGAGCATAATTTTTCAAATTTATTGGAACTAATTGACCTCTTTAATTTGGTAACAAAAAATTTGAAAAATTATGCTAGGAAACATTTTATTTCCTTATCTGAAAATTGCTCGTCTTTTCGTAGTGGACCGTTATTATGGAACGGAGAGAGTACCATATTTGTTGTATCGACCATGTTTACATATTAAGAAAAATTGAGAACAATGAAGTACTTAATAACCTAAGATTCCGATTTCAATAGACTTTGAATTTATTTTTATTTTTACAAGTTGGTTTTACGCGTCAAACTCTAATTATTAAACATTTCAGATCATATTTTTTAGCTCGAGGCGATGCCCATTTTCGGGGCACAACTGGCTCCTCTATTCGTTGAAGCATACCCATTTGAGTTAGGGAAGGCCATCTCGCTCGATCCGTTCGTATTTGCTCCAAACTGACCCGAAACTTGCTATTTTTTTGGATTTACGATACTAGGATTATTTTTAAAAAAAATTCAGGGAACGGATAGGATTCGGGAATATGCTTGTGCCTGTCCCGGCACAAAACCCGCCCGCCCCACCCCCGAATCCCATTGTACACACGGGTAGAAGCCAGTAGACCCGCAGTGCACATTATTTTAACCCTCACTTCTACAAAAATTCAAACTAAAGGTTCATGCAAAGGTTGACCTCAAGAAAATAATAATTTCCTGTTCAAACAAAAAGTAAGAATAAAATAAAAGGCTTGACCTTGAAAACAGCATTTTATTCCACGAATAGGGAGAATGATTTGTAGCTTACCTTACCCTTACTCCCCGTAGGGATCAAATCATCAAACTCTTGATTAACTAATGGGGATCCTCTCCGGTCCATGTAAGAGGACTTGACCATCTAGTTAGTCAATCTGTAGGCTTTTATCATCCTACTTCGATGATCGTAATCATTCATAATTTAGAGCTTGTCGTTAATATTAATCACGTCAAAAACTAAATTGATCAGATAACGCTTGATATAATTTTGGAATGCATTGCTTGAAATAAATGGATTAAGTAGGTCTTGATTTAGTGTCGTAATCATGTTAAATTCTATAATAAACGTGTTCCGAAATCATATCAAACGATATCTGATGAGCCTAGTTTTTAGCGTGACTAATGTTCTCGACAAATTTTACAATACAAACAGTTTGAAGCATTAAAGTTGGCTCTAAATGAGCCCGCAAACGGGCTAACCGGACCGTCTAGTCCAGTTTCATGGATCGGAGTGGAGCTGATTCCTTACTACTACGTAATAGAATGGAGTAATTGTTTCCAAGACTTAATTTGCTGAAATTAGTGGTTATTGACTAATATTTTTGGAGGTTTAAGAAATGAAAAGGAAATAGAATGTGGCCGCCAGTGCACGTGCGAAGCAAATGCCCGCGACGTTACGTTTGATGATCCCCATGAAGGGTCGATGGAGTACGTGCGCTGTATTTGTCCCACTATGCCGACATTTGTTCTATGCTCTGTCTTAAGAAATTCACTAATTTGTCCCTTTGTTCAAAATTAGTTGAATGAATCCATAGCTTTAGAAAATTTTGAACATGAAGAGAAAGCACTTGAAAATATTTGGGAGACGTAATAATGCAATAATGGTCTGCATTCACATGATGTGATGTACGTGCAATATTTTTTACAACAATGCTATGTATACACCATTTGTGTACCTCAAATGTACACCACCCTGATGTGGCAAATGAGGAGAAGCCCTATGTGGGGCTCACCTAAAAAATGGGCTACTCCTTATTTGCCACATCAGGGTAGTGTGCATTTGGGATGCAAAAGTGGTGTACCCGTATCATTTTTCAATTTTTTATATGCATTTCAACTAAATATGTTTTTTATCGGGGCAACGGGTCTAACGATTGTGTAGCTATATTTAGGTGTAGTGTAATTGTGCGTTCAAATATGTAGACGGGATATTGAAATTATTGTCGATGGATTGGGGTTGCTGTGCACAGCCGTCCGATCATGTTTTGGACTGTTTTGATATAATTTTGATTTATTTTGTTTTGATCATGTTTTGGTTTGTTTTGCTGTGCACAACCGTGCACAAACGGGATAAATTCGGCAATTTCGATATAATTTTGATTTATTTTTACCGGTAAAAAATCAAAACACATCCGGACCGTCTAAAACCACGATCGGATAGCCGAGGAGTGCATAGCACCCCATTTCCGCTTGGTATATGGCATGAAAATATCAATATCATCAAACAGTTTTGTTCCTCATATGATTTACATATTCCCCTACCACTGATTTGACTATCAAAGAGTATACCATACATCATTCAATTACTAAGGCTCCTAATTATAAAAAAAATCATTTGGAGAAGGGTAGAAGAGTAACCGGAGGGGCTTTGACTTGTAGAAATCAACCACGTTGAAGGAACCAATCAAAAAGTGACACGTGGGTAAGTCAGCCTAAGAAACCAGAAATTTTTTTAACGCCGAGCGGGCACGGCCACACGGTGTGGAGTGCGTATTTCAGTCGTCCAAAAGTATTTTGCAGGACCCATGTTTCTCTCACTCTCTCTTTTCTTCCCCTCTTGAAAATCTGAGTTGAGATGCATGCTCCGGCACCACGTAAGCGGTGCCCGCTTTGAAAGATTTCTCCTAAGAAACAGCAGAGAGAGCCATTACCATCCACATGAACACCCCTTTCTTGGTCCAAACGGCTCGGAGTCACCCACGCGGTTTTTCATACAACCATTCTCCATTCCCATTGGCCAATTCCATTCCGGAAATTATTTTGTGCGTCCAGACCACCGAGTTAGTGGCGTACGCCACTCAATAATTGTATTTTACTCTACTGAAATTAGTATTTCATAAATTGCAGATACTTACGGTGAGTCCGCGCTATGATTTTTTTCTTCAACTTAATGACAAAATACCACTAACTTTCATTACAAATATAATTTAGTCTATTTAGTTACAGGAAATAATTTGTCTGAATATTGAAAATTTTGGACTGAAGAACAAAAATTACCATTTAGTCAAGTCCGTAGTGCCAACTCACCTTTAGCAAGTACTATCACAACAGAGTTGCGTCCAAATATACTACACTTAACAATCTGCTGTGAAGAATGCTTTTTTTTTTTTTTTTTTTTCAGAGGTTGGACTCAAGATATTCGTGTCAGTTTACACACATCTCAACTATTTAGAGGCTCAATTTCACCGTCCACTACCGAAGAGTCTAACTAAAACCCATGCCGTTCAGACGACATGATATCACTATCTTCTTTTGTTTTGTGATGACTAGGTGGCTAGATCAATTTGAGCAAACGTAACAGATTCAGGAGATCAATTTTACCGTTCACTAGCAGAGACCCTATTTAAAGCCACGGCAAAACTCCTTAGAGATTGGCCGGAAGTACGTGATATCACTATCATTCGTAATATGTACTAGAGAATGTATTAATACGTGATAGCACTATCATACCTAAAAATGTACGTACAAGAAGATGCAGTATTGTGTCACTAATCCAAGTGGCTCATTTTCCTTAGCCTTTAAGCCTCAATTAGCCACATTAGCATGCTGGAAAATTGATTCGATGGTTCTGAAGCACTGTCACTTGGTGCTTCAGCACTCTATACCACCACATATTTCTGTGGGCCCCAATACTAAGTACTCCATCTGTCTGTGTTTGTTTGTTCACTTTCACTATTCCACACATTCTGAAAAATTGAACATATCTTTTGATGCGAATATCAAAAAATATGCAATATAAATCTTATTTGATAGATCTCAATTAATTCTATTATACGAAATTTTCAAAATCATAAAACTCATAATAAATTGATAGATATAGACAATTTAAAACGTGACAGAATGCCGAAAATGGACCAACAAACACGGACGCTTGCCTTGAGACTTAGGAATTTGCTTCCACCTAAGGTCTTAGGTTCGATTATCCTTGTCAGCTAACTCGTGGGGGCCATTCGGCGTTATACCTAGTCATTACTTCCAGAGCCCTGGAATTAGTCGAGGTGCTCATAAGCTTGCCCGGGTATCCGGTTAACAAAAAAAAACAAACAAACATGAACGGACGGAGATGGACACACAAAAATATGTGGCAGTGACGATGGCGTTGGGCGCAGAGGGATATTGAGATACCACATAGCAGTGCCCTAAGACCAATGAATAATTACTCCAGCACGCTGACCTAGAGCTTGAGACCTAGACGATTATTGTCTCCTTGCATTCACTCTCATAATATAATACTCAACATACCAACTCCACTACACGTGTATATAAACCCATCTCTCTCTCCATATCTCCCCCCCACCACTCTCTCTCCCCAACTCTCAATTTCTCTCTCTAGAAACCCCCCTTTCCTCTCACATCATGTACACAGATATTGATCATGAAATGCTGCAATTTCCTCCAAGGCCACTAGTGATGGAGAGAAGGTGGAAGTCCAACGTGGAGGTGGCACCCAATTGCCCTAGGTGTGCCTCCCCAAACACCAAATTCTGCTACTACAATAACTACAGCTTGTCACAGCCCAGGTACTTCTGCAAAGGCTGCAGAAGGTACTGGACCAAAGGTGGGTCCCTCCGGAACGTCCCGGTCGGCGGTGGCTGCCGAAAGAGCCGCCGATCGAAGGCGGCTTCTCGGCCGTCACTGGATGACCGGGGCGTGTCCGCCATTTCTCTCGATATCTGCCCGAGCCCGCCCAGGTCACCCACGGGTGGGCCTAACGGGTCGGGTATTGATATGGCCGACGTTTTTGCAAAGTACTTGAATCCGAATTCAAGCAACGGGTCGGAATTTACGGGTACTTCGGATCAAGTTATCGAAGAATCCGACCCTTTTGTTTTGGGGATTTCTCATGGGTTTTCGGGGAGTGATCCGAGTCGAGAAGAAGATCAAATTCAGGAGTTTTCGGGTGAGGATCCGATTTGTTTTGATATGGTTAGTGATGAATTGGATCAAGAGCTTTTGTGGTCTGAGGCTGCTACAACCACTTTTCCAAATTTCGAGTGGCAACCGACGGTTGAGATGCAAGAGTTGGAATCATTTTCGACGGTTGATGATCAGTCGAAGATTTCTGCAAACATAATTGGGGATAATTGGAGCATGTTCGATCTATCCGCCTATTTATGAAATTTTTTCAAGACCCTGGAAAATTCAATTTTTGCCATTTAAAAAGTATGTAACGCCACCTAAACCATAAAATGATAATTAGACGTGGCATTTTACTTTCTTATCTTCTTTTTGTTGGTTGTATTTTTTGAGGATCAAACTGTTACATAACTATGAAAGAAATTCGCGATATGAATTCGGGAAATAAATTTCATGCCTCCATATTTAAAATTAAATCCACATATTAGTGTAAATTTCCTCCTATTTCTCTTTATTGGCTTGGTTGCTTTATGCAATTCATCAATGTTGGAAACCAAAAACTTAAGGAAAACCCTTGGGACAAAAAAATGCCTAAGAAAAAATTAACCAAAAATTTTCTGCCTGGAACAAATTCATTTTTGGTGTAGTCAGGCAGACCGCCTCAAAGTTGAAGTGCTTTTTTTTGTTGTTGTTGATATCTTACGGTGCCCGGGCCTGTCATGAAAACATGAATCATCCAACGTTATACAACAAATTTTGAGGCTTCTGCTCAGATAAGTTATACGAAGTTAGACGGGTCTTGCCTTTGGAGGATCCTTACTCTGGGTTGGGTTGTACTAGTGAGATGATCCAAGCTATGTTGAGATAGCTTTTACGGTTTATGATTTTTGTGAATTTTCTTGGCGATTATTAATAGGGATTGCATTATGACACAAAATGATTCGATATTCTGTGACCAATATCGTGACAGTGTAGAGTAGAGAATATTGTGACAATGCTAGCAAGTCGCAAGAGCATATAGCAATCAATGTTATGGTTTAGAAGTCTCTTAAGTCATCTTCAACAGTTTCGGAACATGAAAAAATGTTTATCAGGACCGTAACCAATCGAGGCAAAATCTGTACCAATTCTTTTGGATAAATGTACCACGTTAGTCTCAATCACAAGATCGTATGAGAATTTCAAATTTACAAATCTCGAGACATGATCTACAGGAGAAAAACTAGGTGCAAATAGGGTACTGCTGATAGGTATATGGAGAATATTGCTGATAGGGAGAGAGGTATAATTGATGATCTGAAGGAGGGTGCGATATGGAGCATGGTGCATCTATTTCCTTAGATTTCCAAGTCTCTTTGGCTCTGGTGCTTGTTTTGGTGTTGTTTCTGCCTCTGGCGAGGGTCTGCTCATTTTTTAGCGTTGGAGTTGGTTGTTTTTGGCTTGTAGGCTTTGGGTTTTCCTTTTTTCGCTGTCTGCGGCTTTGTGCAAGGTTTTTTAGGTTGGTTTTTCTGGGTTTTGGTGGTGGTGTTGTCTTGGTTGGGGTCTCGCCTTCCTTGTCGTTTGGGTCTCAGGATCGGGTGGCCTTTCAGTTTTTCCCTAGGCCCGTTTATTCTATGCATCTTTCTTTCAAAGTTTAATAAATTTCACTGGTAAAAAAAAAAAAAAAAAAAAAAGGTACGGCCGACGTGGTGCTTGAACGGGCATCTCGGCCATCTAAAAGTGTGGAAACACCATACGGACTTAAACATTAGTAGGAAAAGCGGGTACAGAGGGCTTTCGCCCTAGATAAATTGTTGATGTGCTCCACATTTTAGTTGTAAGTCACTGTATGCATTAGCATTAGCATAGTGCAGGACCTCTCTATAGCTAGTATTTCATGACAGGACTAGACAAAGATAGAGATGGGCTGAAAGTTAAACCTAGTAAATTGACACACTAGACAGAGGAAGATGCATGGGTTCAAAAAAACTTCAAAATCTTTTTTAGGATCATGGGAGATAATCCATAGAATGGATTTTGTTGATAGGGAAGGACACAAAAATTAAGATAACATTTTTCTTCTTGAATCGGGACCGAAATAATCTAGGTTTGTTAATGGACTAGATCCAACCCAAATTCAACAAGATCCGAGTCCAATCCAATTACAAAAAATTGACTTTGACTTTCGCATACGCTTTAAACCAATGTAGTTTGGAATTCGATAAACCGGATATCATGTTCGATAATTTGATCTGTTCCGTTTCATTTAACCTGCTCAAAAAATTAAACATACAAGCCTGGAGTAAAACTTGAAATTACATTTAAATTTATGACACTCTAGAAACCATAAACGGGTCGTATTGGATATAACCGACTTCAATCCATTAGATGTCAAATAATGGGATTCGAATCAAACGAAATATGTGGATATGATTTTCATGATTTGATTTGGATTTTCTGAATCAGATCCAGATCTAATCCGGTCCATCGATCAAGTTCATAGATCCCGTTTTAAATTTCCAATCAGAAATTTAACTATTACACTCAACTCAGCTTGTTTTCCGTCCATCTAACCTTGAAGGTGTCTAAATCATGATATTGTGGCATTGGTCGGCCACATGTGCAAGGAATGTTGCTATCTCATTCTATGATCACACGTTGAGCTGTTGATTTTGATGACTGATCACAAGCAACTACTATTTTTTTATTTTCTTTTTGGAAAATGTGACATATAAAAATAGTGACTAGACATAGGAGGTCAATGAGGAGATTGACCGACGACGAAAGCTAGCTCAAACACGTCTTACTGTTAAATAAAAAATAATAATGATATTTTGTGATGGCCACGATTAACTATTTCTTGTGTTATCATGCTCTACAACCATTCACAAAAATTAATCCTCCTTAATTGTCTAATAATTAGGGACAGAGATGTGACACCATCGAAAATTTTAATTATATTAAACATTACTAAACAATAAAAAAATTGTAATAACGATAATATATTTCTATCAAAAACAAATTCAACTTTATCAATTAGGCTCCTCTAAAATAAAAATCGTAACTTTGCCCGTACTGATAATGAGTCCATTATTACCTCAAAATGTTAAGACAAGCATAATGGCAACGGGTCGATTTGACCTGGTCTTGACATTGTGCGACCACCATACCCAAACTTGAAGTACTTATACTTGATGGGCAGGGTTTATACTACGCGATAACCAAACCTTATGGAGTTTGTTTTTTATCCGAACCACACCAAAACCGCAAACTTATTGATTCCATTAATGAACACATGATGAATACAGTTATATGCTAAAATTCAAAATTAACGAGCCATAAAATTTTACTATTAATAATCTAACTTTGACCATAATCAAACAAAATAACTTTCCTAAGGTATTTAACCCACACCAGCATAAAAGAAAATAATAAAAATAAAAAGGCTTCATATGATGTACGAATATGGCAATCAATAATTGATTTTCAAGTTTCTACGGAAGATATATTCTTGAGATTTTTTAGAGAAATGGGATCGGTTCAGGTACCCATCGGTTTCGCATGAAATTGCCACCCCTATATCACACAACCATTGAATGATATTTGTTGTGGCTCAAGTATTTGGTTGCGAAGTTAGTTCTTTGCTAACTACATCTTCGGTTTCTGTTCTTTGAAGGCTCAGACGCGTATATTGAGATTTTGCGAGTAGTAGTGATATGAGAGATTTTCCGAAGCTTTCTCAATGCTTAATTACCTTATCTGAATACAATTTTACGAATGTTGTGAAACGATATTACGTGGTGTCTTAGGATCGCCTAATAATCCTTGGAATTGATGTATTTTATTCCATATAACAAAGGATGTGTCTTCGTTCAACCGGAGAATGAAATTGGATTGAGTAATTTTTGGGTAACACGAAACAGGCCACATGGTTTTGTTGCCCTCAAATATGGGATGTGATGGGAATTTGTTCCAGAGTTGGTTTAATGGCACCAACTTTCTTATGGAGTCTTATGGAGATCTTTCATCAATCACATTCCTACGTACTTGAGTGATTACCCACCAAACCACCAAACCATTTTCCTACTTCAACGGTTCGTGTGCTGCACTACAGGATCTCCGAATCCATTTTGGATTCCATGAAATGTACCAATTTACTTTGTTTCTTTGGCTCACCATGAAATGTTGAATTCACATTATATTTTGGATAGCTTCCCATTAAAAAAATCAGCTTCATCGATCCATCATTTGCAATCACGCAATTCATCATCAACCAAACATGGCGATATGTATCGAGATAAAAAAAAAAAATCATTTAGAAATTTATCAAGTAAAATCAAGAAAGAAGATATGATAACGTTCTCTTTTAGTCCAGCTTTATTCGAGCTCAAAGTTCTTGAAAGAGAGAGAATTAGAAGGCCTCAGAGACATATGTTTGGTGTCTTTCCTCTCAAAATCTGGAAAAATTAGAAGGATTCATGCATTGTACGGAGGCTATTCAATTAGATATGAATCCAGATCAGGAAATTCCATAGTATGATCTGGTTCGAATTTCGGCCATTTGGATTTTGCCACCCCGCCCAGGGATTCAGGTCAAGTTAGACATGTTCATGACCGGAGTCAAATAATTTCACTTTTTGAGTCAAATAACCTAGGAAAACTAAATATATTAAACACAATTTATAAGTTGGATTATACTCCTAGCAAATGAGGTTCTGTACTCATGGGAATAAAAGTTATGTCCTGGATTATGAATGAATCTTATTGTTTGGTTTGCCAGATGTTCTATACTAGCTATATAGAAATGGGACAAGTCGTTTCATGCTATCGGGCTCGTCCGAAAGATGGGTGAAGTTTTTTGGGCCTGCGTCATGGTCTAGCTTCTCACATCGAGAAGTTTGGGTTCGTGTGGGTGTGTTACAGTGTTAATAGGGTATTCCATTGCCTGGTATAGTGCGTTGAGTAGAATTACTCTATTGCCCTCGGCTAAAAATAAAAGCTATTTTATGAGCTCAAGGAGTCAAGAGGCCCATTTAGACCCATTCAACTTCTTAGATGGGCCCAACTATAAGGCCCATTAACTTCTCTTGGCTTTACTTGGGCTGATTTGTTTCGGACCAAAATCGATACGTCCCCATCCTTCTGATTCATAAACTTCTGTATGAAATTTTTAATCTTGCTCATTAGATGAGCTGAATACAAGTTTTATGTGTTTCCTTTCATCTTCAGCAGAAACACTAATAGGCAGTCAGTTTTTATCGAAGCTCGCGTAAGCTGGTCCGGACACATAATTTATAAACCTATTGATGTGATTCTAGCTATGCAACTTTATCATTAGAGGGTTCATTTAAAAGAGTATGGAAGGGGGAAAATCAATAAGTGCAATTTAGTTATCAAATAAAACTAAACTAAAGCAGTCTGTTTTTCTCCATTTTTCTGTCAATTTAGTAACTTGGTATATGGAACCCCGAGGGGTTGTTTGAGTAGAATCATGTCAGCAAGCAAAGGGTATACCACCTTGCCCTTGTACAGGGACGGAGCCAAGCTTGGCTATTGGGGGCCAAGGCCACCCCCCAATAGCAAATTTCCATTGAGTTTTTTTTTTTTTTTTACTACTTATTCAAATATCTTATGGATGGGCCACCCCTGCTTTAATATAGAACTCCACGGGCCAACAAATTTTGTCTTTTAGATTGAGTTTCCACTGAGGCATTTTCAGTATTTTTGGTATTTTTAAACTACAAGTTGTCAAATTAATTGATGTATGTAGTCCAAAAATGCTGAAAATACCAATTACCCTATGAAAACATCACATGAGTGGTCCCTAAAAAAAAAAAATTTAATCACCATTTTCAACTCCAGTATTGTTATTTATGTTGCGGCCCCCCCGGATATGAAATTGTGGAACCCTCTTTCTCTGGTTGTTCCTCCCGGTGACGATAGACGACGATGATGGTGTATACTCTCAGGTGGAACTCTAAGCCTGCACACTGAGCAAACCGTTAGCACCAGACCGGACCGTTGAGTCCGGAATGGCACTCCGACGGTCTTGTAAGTAAGAGAAGAAGATGAAGTGTAGTAGATTTAGGGTTTTAGGGTGAATTGCGCGCGTACCTTCTTCAGGAGATCAGCTTCTCCTTTTATAGGTGAGCCTTGGCTTGGCCTCCAAGCACAGCTGTGCTCGTCACGTGAATTAACCGCTCGGCTGACGTCACGGTGACGAGCTCGAAAGAATATTCTGCTGGCACACGCCTCCAATAGGAACGTGACACGTGTCGTAACCGCTCGGCTGACGTCACCTGTCACTATCACAGTTTGTTACGAGCACATGCCGCATTAACTGCTATGCTGACTCAGCAATTGGTTTCTTCGGCGCGTCTCCGCGTAGCGAAGTTAGATGTGTCATCCCTCGGGTATGTCCCGAGGCCTTTTGATATTAACCATGAAAGGCCACAAATGAATTAGATGTTGGATGGGTCTCGGCACTTTACCGAGGCAGTGGGCCGAAGCCCCACTATGCTCCTTTTGAGTGTGTTGATTCGTACCTCCGAAGAGTCCCTCAATGATAGTCTCTCGGCGACTACAAAGAGGTGTCTCATATTGATTCAGCGTACAAGCTAGGTGCTCGGTATATCCGGACCCCTACAATAGCCCCTCGATCCCTCCGTGCGGTTTACTTTCCACACGAGGGGTTGAATATCCGGGTGCCGAGCGGGTTCCGATCCGAGCCCCATTCCTCGAGATAAGACTCATCATTAGATTCTCTGTCGTTGCCGTGCTCTTCGTCCATCTGGAGCCCGCCACGTGTCCCCTAGAAGTAGGGTATCAGTGGCGACGTGACAGCTGTAGTCACGTCCCTCCGTAATGCTGACGTAGCGGAGAGGGGATGCTACGGTGATCCGCTGAGATGACACGTGCTACGTGTTCACTGGCTGGGCGTACGCCGTTCCGGATCCCCCACAATGACCGCGTGTTTTCCCGCCCAAGCCCATTACTTTTTCGAAATATGCCCTTTGCTATAAATACCCCCTCAAACGGAGAGGACACGTTTCCTCTCTCCTATTCATCGATTCCCAGAGTGTCTCTCTCTAGAAATCCTGCAATTTCATCGCAAATCTAAGCCGTTTTAACGCGTTTCATCCAGATCTTCAGGTATAAACTCCTTTCCTTCTTTATCTCTGTGATTTTCCTGTGATTTCCCTTGTTTTCGCACAACTTTAGTCAGGTATTCTGGGTTTTCTGGGTTTGGGTGCTTGAAGATGAACAGTCATCTTCAACCTGTTCTTGAGGTTGAAGATGACACCGAGAGGTCTAGGATATAGCCTCTCGCCTCCACCGTAGATAGATACCGGAGAGTTAACTGTCACACGTGCACTTTGTCTGTTAGGGATCTCAAACGTCTGGTGGCCGCCGAGGGATAGGTTGTTCGGAATTGGTTTCAGGACCCATTGCTCATAGCTAACGGTCTTTTACCGTGCATTCTTTTGTTAGGTCTGGCGCCACCAGTCTTCGAGATCTCTTCAGACTCCGAGAGCTCAGGATCCGAGACTTCCAGTACCGCTGCTTCCCATATAGCTCATCTTATTCATAAATACAGTGCCCCGAGACCGAGAGCCCAAAACTGGTGCCGAGAGATCGTTCCAATGGGTTACGATTTCGAAGTCCCTTTAGATGAGAGGCCCCTTCAATCCATACCACCGAGCCCCAACCATGGTGTCCCCGAAGCCCCCATTGACATAGACGAAGATGTCGACGTCTCGGATGGGTTCTTAGATGACAGCGAGGCTACCGAGTCTGATGACCGATCGGACCAGCTCACTTGTAATAGTTATCGGGTCATCAGCTCGGCCTACGAGATGATGTTGAAGGATGACTTAGACCTTAGCATCTGGGATTTACTCGAGATCTACGCCGTGTCCCTGAACAAGTCGTTCGGGAGGTACTTTCTGATGACCCGCCCGAAGAAAAGGCAGATCGTAGAGCACCTTCCCGACTCCGAGAAATGGGCTGACCTGTATGTGGTGGTTTCCGGCAACTTTGTCGGGCCCCCCGATGCTGATCTTCTCCCCGTTCCAACTATTAAAGGGAACATTGGTCGGTTCTTAATTCATATTTTGCATGTTGCTTTATTCTATGTATTTCTGTGTACTGACCTTTCGGATGTTTATCTTTCAGTTCCATCTCCCATAACCCGGAGGTTAAAGAGGATTGCAAGAAAAGATAACGCCGAAGCCTTGTACGAAGTTCAGGGAAGGTTGACTCACGACCTGCTCGGCTATATTCCGACTTACAGGAGTTGGATCAGGAAAAAGCCCAAGAAGAAGACAAGAAAATCCAAGGCAAGCCGAACGATATCTGAGGCCGAACAATTGCTGTTGGAGGAGCAACCATTAGAAAATCTCCAAGGGCAAGAGAGGGTCCCCGTAGACAGAGTATCCCCCGATCCCTCAGAAACCATGCCGCCGAAGATCGATCTGAGAGCAAAGTTGGCTGAACTGGCTTCTCAGGCCAAGAAGGGTGCGCCGAAGAAAGGCGCCGCAGCACCGAGCTCTACCGCTGTGCTCGACAAAGTCCCCGTTGCTACTGTCCATAAGAAGACAGTTGCTCGGTCCAAAGGGGCAGCTTCGGCAGAGGAGAGAGCGGCCAAGCGGGTAAGGATATCTGAAGTCCACACAATCGACGATGATCTTCCCGACCAAACGTTGCAACAGCCGGACATTTCTAAAGCCGAGGGGTCGTCACACCCCTTCTCTCCGATTTTGGTTAAGGAGAACGGCAATGTCATCTTGGAAGATGACAGTGTCGCCGAGAACCCTCGTCTGGCGATGGGACTGCTTCCAGGCCTGTCACTCAAGAAAGATCTAGAACTTGTGCCGGACGGGCTAGAGGAAAACCTTTTTCACTGTACCGCACAAATTGTGAAGGTAATTTCCCATCAACCGAGCAGTGTTTATTTTCCTTTTGTTTCTCTTTGATACTGATGCTGCGTTTGGTACTGTAGGCCGGACAGTCGATGTTCAAGCTCTACGACCAAGCTCTCGACCTTAGCAACTCTTCTAAGAAGCTAAAGCGTCGAGCTGACGCGGCCCTTGAGAAGGTCGGGACCGCCGAGAGAAAGGCCGAGGAGCTCCGTCTGGAAAACGAGAAGCTCAAAGGTGATCTCGTGAGGTTGGAGGAGTTGAAGAAGAAGACTGATGAACAGTTGGAGGAAGAGAGGGCCGGGCATCAAAAAGCCTTAGATGCTGCCAGAACCGAAGGCCATTCGGCTGGTTTTGAAGAGGCGGGTCAAGCCTATGCCGGAGACATCTACGCCCTAGTGAAGGACGGCGAGCACAAAGGCTTCGGCAAGGGGTACCTATTTGCTTGTGATGCCTTTGGCATTTCAGTTGATGACCCGAGGCGTGAAGTGCCTGATGCGCCGGACTCTCCATTTGGTGAAGAAAATTTAGAAGATGATGCCGAAGGGACTCCTGCAGGAGAGGATGACGAGCTTCCGGAGCATGAAGATAATGCTGAGAAGGTCCCTGAACCGGAGAAAACTTCTGAGCAAGCCATTCCCTCGGAGAATGAAGTTACTCCTACCGAGCAAGCCTGAGAACTTTGTTTTTAATTTAAACTGTCTTTAATATTGCTGGACGGCTCCGGACAATTGGAGTTTGCCGTTCCAGAGGTTGTAATGTTTAAAGTAGGTTTATTTATGGAGATGGCACCGAACAAGTACCACCCCGCCATGCTCCCGTTTCACCGAAGTGGTGAAAATGTTTTGATTTGAATGTTTTGAATGGATGATTTAGCTTTTTCATATATGGATGTTTATCGTTTGTATGCAATATGATCTTTATTGATTGGTATAAAAACCTTTTCAATACTTAGAAAAATTTCTTACGCTTTATAAGAAATACATCCATCCAATAGCCCCTGCTCGGTTCTAATCAGGGGAAATAGTTGCTCGGATTGGAACCGAAGTAATCACGTAATGGAATGAAAATTTTCCAACACTTGGAAAAATTTTCCTCTGATAGCCCCTGCTCGGTTCTAATCAGAGGAAATAGTTGTTCGGATTGGAACCGAAGCAACACGAAATGGAATGAAATTTTTCCAACACTTGGAAAAAATTTCCTCTGATAGCCCCTGCTCGGTTCTAATCAGAGGAAAAAGTTGCTCGGATTGGAACCGAAGCAACACGAAATGGAATGAAATTTTTCCAACACTTGGAAAAAATTTCCTCTGATAGCCCCTGCTCGGTTCTAATCAGAGGAAATAGTTGCTCGGATTGGAACCGAAGCAACATGAAATGGAATGAAATTTTTCCAACACTTGGAAAAAATTTCCTCTGATAGCCCCTGCTCGGTTCTAATCAGAGGAAATAGTTGTTCGGGTTAGAACCGAAGCAACACAGAACGGATTTGAAAATCCTGGCTCCGACCCAAGGTTAGTTCCGGACCTTGAGAGTTCTAATCAGTAAACAAAATGGGCAACAGTCGTAGCGAAAGATTCTCTTTTCATTTAACATCCGAACACCTTCAATTACAAGATAAAAATGGGCAAAACAAGCAGCCCAAATATGCCTCTTCGAAAAGAATTTCTCCTAAGCATAAAACTTCCTAAGCTTAGTGGCATTCCAGGGGTTGCCAATAGGTGTGCCGTCCATCTCTGCAAGCTTATAAGATCCATGTCCGACTTTCTCAATCACACGATAGGGGCCCTCATAGTTAGGTTTGAACTTAGTCTTTTTAGATTTTTGGACCACCTCTCGGAGCACAAGATCATCTACATTGAAGGGCCTCATCCGGACATTCTTGTTATAACTTCTGGCAACCTCTTGCTGATACGAGGCATGTTTCAGGTGTGCTTCGTCCCTGAGCTCTTCAGCTAGGTCGAGTTCCCTGTCCATGGCCTCATCATTGGTTGGCACGTCAAAATTTTCAGTCCGGGCTGTTGGGATTAGGGTGGCTAGAGGGAGAACAGCTTCCATGCCGTACGCCATAGAGAATGGGGTTCGGCCAGTTGAGCGCCGGGGTGTGGTTCGATAGCCCCATAGAACTTTTGGGAGTTCTTCGGCCCACCGACCCCTCTTGAGAGTTAAGCGTCTCTTGATTCCAGTTGATATCGTCTTGTTTGATGCTTCGGCTTGCCCGTTTCCCTGTGGGTATGATACCGAGGAATGGAAGATCCGGATGTTATGCTTCTTGCAGAGCTTCTCGATCGCTTCAGCTACAAATTGGGTCCCATTATCCGAAATGATCGCATAAGGGACACCGAAGCGAGAGATGATATTCTTCCAAAGAAATTGCTCTACATCGGTAGCAGTTATAGTAATGAGGGGCTCAGCTTCCACCCACTTGGTGTAGTAATCTGTCGCTGTTATCAAGTGTTTGAAACCTCCAGGAGCCGTCGGCAACTTTCCCACTATGTCCAGCCCCCACTGTGCGAAAGGCCAGGGACTGGTTATAGGGTGTAAGGCTTCGGCTGGCTGGAGTAGGTGCGAGGCGTGCTTTTGACACTGTTCGCACCTCTTCGCATACTCTTCTGAAGTCTTTTTCATCTTTGGCCACCAGTATCCCTGAGTGAGAGCTCGGAGATAAAGAGACCGTCCGCCAGAGTGGCACCCGCTGCTCCCCTCATGGAGTTCTCGGAGAATGCTCTCAATTTGGGAGTCGTGCACTACCTTGAAGTCAGGGCCTGTGAAGGACCTTCGGTACATTTTATCGTTCGGATCTAGATAGAAATAGGTGGCCTTGCACCTGACTCTGTGAGCTTCCTTCTTGTCTGCCGGGAGCTTCTCGTGTTTGAGATAGGCGTAGATCTCGTCCATCCAGCTGGGGCCGAGGGATATTAATAGCACTTCCTTTGTCATCTGCTCGATGCTCGGATTCTCTATTTCTCCGAAGAGGATGGTTCGGTTAGGGGAGGCTGCACATGTTGTAGCTAAGGAGGCCAGAGCGTCCGCGTGGGCGTTTCGCTCTCGGCCCACCCAATCAATCTCCACGGTTCCAATCTCCATAATCAGCTCCCACACTCTGTTGTAGTATTTCATCATCCTTGGATCTTTCAAGTTGTACTGGTCCTTGAGTTGGTTTACAATCAACTGTGAATCACTGTAGACTTGCACTGTCTCGGCACCCAAGTGTTTAGCCATCTTTAGGCCAGAGACTAGTGCTTCGTATTCGGCCTCATTGTTTGACGCCGGAAATCCAATGGTTAGCGCGTTTTCGTGCATGATACCTTCCGGGCTGATGAGCACGATGCCGGCGCCGGCCCCTCGGCTATTTGATGCTCCGTCAACATGCAAGCGCCATACATCTCCTTGGAACATTTTCCAAACTCTACCCTTTCTTTCATCGTTAGGTTTCTCGGCTTCCGCCGGAGTCCCTAAAGTTGTTTCATCGGGTCCAGCTTCCGACGTCACTCCTTCGGGTAATTGCATATCGTCGTTTTTTAGCTCAGGTGTCAGTTCGGCAATAAAATCTGCCAGAGCCTGTCCCTTGATAGCCGTTCGGGGCTCGTATCGAATATCGAAGTTCCCCAATTCCAAGCTCCATTTTGAAATCCGAGTGGAGAGGTCAGCCTTTTTGAGGACAGTCTTCAATGGGTACTCGGTGATCACAATGATTGTATGGGCTTGGAAGTAAGGCAGCAGTTTCCTTTTAGCGGTTACGAGAGCCAAAACCAACTTTTCAAGAGGGAGGTACCTTGTTTCGGAAGGGATCAATGTTTTGCTGGAGTAATAGATGGGCTGGAAGTTAGCCCCTTCCTTCCGAACAAGGACCGAGCTCACCGCGTGGCCAGAAACCGAGAGGTAGAGGTACAAGTCTTCTTCAGGCGTGGGCATCACGAGGAGAGGGGCTCTAGAGAGATAATCCTTCAACTGGCAGAGCGCTTGGTCACATTCCTCGGTCCACTGAAAACTCCTTTTGCTTATTTTAAGGGACTCGAAGAAAGGTCGGCACAGATCCGAAGACCGGCTGATAAACCTATTGAGCGCCGCGGCCATTCCAGTGAGCCTTTGAACTTCTTTGATGGTGCTCGGAGGTCTGAGGTTTCGGATTGCTGTTATCTGTTTGGGATCTGCCTCAATCCCCCGCCGGGTGACCATGTATCCGAGAAACTTACCTGATCCGACACCAAATGCACACTTCTCGGCGTTGAGGCGCAGCTTGTGTTTCTTCATGACAGCAAAAATTTCGCCGAGGTGCTCCAAGTGATCCGAAGCGTGCTTGCTCTTGACCACCATGTCATCGATGTATGCTTCCATTGTGTCCCCGAGCTGCTTGGCGAACATTTTCGTCACCATGCGCTGGTAGGTAGCCCCAGCGTTCTTGAGACCGAACGGCATTACCTTGTAGCAATAAGTCCCTCGGGGGGAAATGAAAGCTGTTTTCTCTTGATCTTCAACTGCCATTGCTACCTGGTGGTACCCGCTGTAGGCATCCATCATGCTGAGCCGAGCGTGTCCCGCCGTAGCATCGACTAACTGATCAATTCATGGAAGAGGAAAGCAGTCCTTCGGGCAGGCATCGTTCAGGTTGGTATAGTCTACGCAAACGCGTAACTTCCCGTTCTTCTTCGGTACCACTACTGTGTTTGCTAGCCATGTCGGATATTGAACCTCTCGGATTGCCCCGGCATCAAGTAACTTCCCAACCTCAGCTATAACAGCGTCTGAGTGAGCCGGAGACGAACGTCTCGGTTTTTGTACCACGGGCCTTCTTAGAGGATCAACGTTGAGCGAGTGAGAGATGAACTGAGGGTCAATTCCCGGCATCTCGTATGGAGTCCAGGCAAAGACCTCGATATTCCCTTTAAGGAATGCAACCAGCTCCTCTCTTTCAAAGGTTGTCAGTGTCGACCCGAGAAGAAAGTAGCGAGTCCCGTCGTCGTTAATGGGTACAGTGACGAGGTCCTCTACCGCCTTCTCCTCCGCGGCCGTCCCGACATCCTCCAAAGCCGGACCCTCATGTTTCTCGATAGATCTCGGTTTGGGTTCTTTCTTCTTCTTTCCCTTGGTGGTTTTCTTTTTCATGTGTACGGCATTCACTTGACATCTTCTTGCCGTCATTTGTTCTCCTTTGATGTCCTCCTGCCATCCCTCGGCCCCTATAAACAGAACAACTTGGTGATAAGTTGAGGCGATGGCCTTCATCTCGTGCAGCCAAGTTCTGCCGAGGATGGCGTTATAAGGGCTCGGCGCGTCAACCACAACGAATTCCATTTGCAAAGTTCTGGAGCCTGCCCTTACTGGTAGGCTTATCCGTCCCATCGGCCAAACCGGAGCCCCGTTGAATCCGAAGAGGGGAGAGTCAGCCGGCAACAGATGGTCCGGATTCAAATTTAGTGCCTTGAACGCCGAGTAGTATAAGATTTCGGTGGAGCTCCCCTGGTCCACGAGCACTTGCTTTACTCTGGGGATTCCCATGTAAACGGAAATCACAAGAGCGTCCGAGTGGGGCAGCTGCACATCCTTTAAGTCCCGCTCGGTGAAAGTGATCGTCCACTGCTCCTCACGGTCCGAGAGTTTTCGTTTGGCGTTGCTACCAATGGTAAGGACCTGTGAGGAGGAGCTCGGCAGATCCCGGAGTGCTGCAGTCTTCTCTTTGGTTGCAGCCCCATGGATCACATGGACAACTACTTCTTCCGGAGGGTTATTCTGCTGCTGCACTCGGGCCGCTGTTTTTTGTAGGTCAATGAACTGGTTCAAGCGCCCCTGCGTAACCTGCCTTTCAAGGAACTCCTTGAAGGGTCGGCAAGCAGTGGTATAGTGTCCCAGCTCATTGTGGTAAGTGCACTTAACCTTGCTGTCGCTTGGCTGGCCTTCGGCGGTCCCCAGCTTGTTGGTTGGCCAGGTGAACCAAGGCTCTCGGTTGATGGCTCTAATCAGCTTGTAGAGTGGTAGGTTGAAAACTGTGGTTATGCTGACGAACTCGTTAGGTTTCGGTTCCCGCTCCCTGCGCGGTTCCCGTTCCCTCCACGAGTCGTTGTCTTTCTTCCATCCTTTGCTGCCCCCCGTCTTGATTGTGTTGACTTGTTTTTTCCCCGTGTAATCTCCGGAGTTGCCCTTCTGGTTTCCCGAGCTTCTTGAGAGTCTCCTTTCAGATATGACATCCTCCAGCTGGGCAAACTTCTCCACCGTCTCCATTAACCGGCTCATGTTTGCCGGGGGGTGCAGCATCAGCTCTTCAAAAATCGCCGAGTTCTCGTCTAAGCCATACTTGAAGGACGTGGCCGCCATCTGTGGGTCGCAGCTTTCAATGGCGTTGTAAATCTCCCAATAGCGTTCAGCATACTTTCTGAGTTTTTCTCCGGGCTGTCGTTTTAGACCAACAAGAGCGTCGATCGTCTTTGGTTGAGTGTTGCTCGTCACGAACCGAGCAGTGAAGGCCTCTTCCAGTTCTTCAAATGAGCTGATGGAGCCCGGTTGTAGTTGGTTAAACCAAACTAGACCGGTCCCCTGAAGACTCACCGGGAAGGCTTTGCACATCATGGCCTCATTGTAGCCGTAAAGTCCCATCAGTTGCCGGTAGTGCACGAGGTGCATCACGGCGTCTGTCTTAGCGTCATACTTCGTGAATTTGGGGACAGTGAAGTTCTTCGGAGGTTCAGCTTCTTGGATCTCTCGAGTGAATGGTGATTCCTGGATTTTCCGAAGCCTTGAATCAACTGGCTTCTCGGCTGAACAAGGGGCCTCGTAGGCCTTGCCAGTGCTGAACGCTCTTTTGGCGTTCAGTCTGTGCCGCTCGTCGCTCGTACCGAGGTCTCGGGGAGGCTCTTTTCGTTTCTCAGAGCTTCTGGCTTGAGGAGGATTTGCCTCCGCTCGGTATCGCTTTGACTCCCCGGTACGTGGGTCCCGAACGATAATATAATCGCCGGTATCATCCATGTCGTACTCTGGGAAGTGTTGGGTTTCTTGATCTCGGTGTCTCCGAGGACTCCGATCCCTGTTGTAGGTTCTCGGTTCTCGGTCCACACGCTCTCTATGGTGATCATGTCCCGCTGATCTGCTACGGATGATCTCTCGGCCATCCGCATCAAATTGCACCGGGGCTTTCCCACGGAGAACATTATCTCCTTCATCGTTTCGGCGTGATGCTCGGGACCCAGAACGCCCCGTCGTTGACTGAGAACTAGAAGAAGAGTGGCCTCCAGTCCGAGCAGTGCGATCTGTACGCACAATCTCCGAACGTCTTCTCGGAGATGGAGTCCGCTGTCTTGGTGGAATTACTCGTCCTGAGGCGTCGGTGACGATGATCGGCTGGCCCAAACGGTCTTTAGCCGAAGGGCGTTGAATTTGGTGGGTAAGTTGAGTTGTTTGAGCAGCCGCCGCCGCCTTACGCCGTCGCCTCGACGCCCCTGATCGGGAGGCTGAGGCTGTGGGTTGTTTCTTCGTCAGTGCTTCAATCTGAGCCTTCATGGCAGCCATCTACTCCTGCATCTGCTGCACGGTATCTAAGGGATTTGGGCTCGGAGTGAGGCCTGAAATGGGGTGGGTAACGATGCCCGCCCGAAGACCACCCCCGGGGTTAGCTCCTGCCGCCGGTCCGGTGGTTCCGTCGTCTTCAACGATCGCCATGGAAATGCTGAGAAGCAGAGGAAGAGTATCCTCCAAGAAGAAGAGTAGAACGCCGGGAAATGACGAAAATCAGTCGATCCCCAGCAGAGTCGCCAATTGTGGAACCCTCTTTCTCTGGTTGTTCCTCCCGGTGACGATAGACGACGATGATGGTGTATACTCTCAGGTGGAACTCTAAGCCTGCACACTGAGCAAACCGTTAGCACCAGACCGGACCGTTGAGTCCGGAATGGCACTCCGACGGTCTTGTAAGTAAGAGAAGAAGATGAAGTGCAGTAGATTTAGGGTTTTAGGGTGAATTGCGCGCGTACCTTCTTCAGGAGATCAGCTTCTCCTTTTATAGGTGAGCCTTGGCTTGGCCTCCAAGCACAGCTGTGCTCGTCACGTGACTTAACCGCTCGGCTGACGTCACGGTGACAAGCTCGAAAGAATATTCTGCTGGCACACGCCTCCAATAGGAACGTGACACGTGTCGTAACCGCTCGGCTGACGTCACCTGTCACTATCACAGTTTGTTACGAGCACATGCCGCATTAACTGCTATGCTGACTCAGCAATTGGTTTCTTCGGCGCGTCTCCGCGTAGCGAAGTTAGATGTGTCATCCCTCGGGTATGTCCCGAGGCCTTTTGATATTAACCATGAAAGGCCACAAATGAATTAGATGTTGGATGGGTCTCGGCACTTTGCCGAGGCAGTGGGCCGAAGCCCCACTATGCTCCTTTTGAGTGTGTTGATTCGTACCTCCGAAGAGTCCCTCAATGATAGTCTCTCGGCGACTACAAAGAGGTGTCTCATATTGATTCAGCGTACAAGCCAGGTGCTCGGTATATCCGGACCCCTACAGAAATCCTGGCTCCGTCCCTGCCCTTGTAGTTTTTGACTCCGGCCCACCGCTTATAAATAAATCTTGACGCGGTTGGAAGTTTGTCCGATCATTAGTTAGGGCTCTGGAGTTATTCGAGGTGTGAGTATACTAGTTTGGACTGCCAATTATAAGTACTCCTACGAAAAAAAGGAATGAATAGTCCTATGTAAACCCAAAAACTACTCCCACCGGATGGTGTTGTTGGGCTTGGAGAAATGGTAACCTGGCTAATTATCACCTGCTAACAGAGTTGCCTCTGTTGGAATAATCACTTATTTTTGTTGGTTGAGGCTGCGTTTGTTGGATTAATAACTTTTGATGGCTCAAGAGTGCAATTTAGCCTTTGAAGTAGTCCAATTAAGTGATACTCCCCACGTCCCATTTTATTTGCTCGTTACTCAAAGTCGTGCCATTTTGACCTCTAAAAATAAGGTGTGTGCTTTTAAGAATAATTTGAACTAATAAATAAAATGAGGTTTTGCTTATTGACCCTCAAGGTCCTGATCGTCGGGAAATTTGAAAGTGAGGAATAGGACAGTGAACAAAATTATGCTATAGAAAGACAGAAAAAACACACCCCAATGCATATTTCTCCTTAACAACCACCATAGAGGACTGATTTTAGCATTTTCCGTTCAAAAATACTCATTGAGCTGCCACTACTGATGGTCAGGCACTCACATTGCCCCACATTTGGATATATGACCAGTCACTAAGTCCTATCACTACCCTTGGAATAATTATTCAATAATGTCGGAGCAAAGTCACGTAGTGATCTGAATCACTTTAACATTATACATTTTATGTGAAGTACATACACTAGTCGTGGATCCCACGAGAATATTTGGTGTGAGAGTGACTCGAAGCAACACGTGACCATGCTTCAGGAGCAATGAATAATTAGACCTGCTCTTCGATTCCGAATATGAACCTTTACCGTAACCATATTGGTTCAATCTTTTGAAATTACCAACACCTTGCTTTTAGCTAGACTCGTGATTCATTTGCTCCTAAATACTTATATGGTGATTCCATTATACCTTCTTGACAAATTAGTATATATTCTCTAAGCAAGCAAATGAACTTCCAATTTTGGGTAGTTCTTCTACTAGAAATTTTTGGCATAGGTATAAAAAAGAAAGAATACAGCAATGGAGGTGGAAATACTAATGTCACAAACACGTTTTGTTGATTCTACGTTGTTCAGTCTCACAAGGGTGTTTTTGTCTTTTAAGTTTTAACTTCCAGTTTTGGTAAGACTTAGTTCACACAACTATCACCTGATGCCCCAATTCAAATATGATTATTAGTTTACATAATGAGCTGAATTTCTTACTTTTTTTTATTTGTTATACATGCGGGGAGGTTCATGCATTTGGGAAAGAAATGGTACTGCCTTTATGAGAGAATGGGTCACAATACTGGAAGGTGACTGCATTATTTTCTGAAGAGATGGACAAAGCAAAGGGAACTGATTTCAAGACATTACAACAAAACCCCTGCAGGGAAAAAAGGTTGTGGAGTCTACCTCTCTTTTTGGTGTGGATTTGAACTTTTCATTTGTTTGTATGATTGTGCATCCAACTCTGAAAAGAAAAAATAACAAACTAACCAGATATTCTTCAGATTATTTCACAAATTGCTGTCCAAACGTTAGTCCTACAAAAACCCCTAGTGAAATAAGATATCGACATCGATTTCGAGTATTAATTATGTGTATGAATTTTTATGCAGATATGCAGAAAATCAGAAACGTAGTGCATGAATTAACTGCTTTAAGGAACAAATTTTACCTGGATTCATAAAATTATTCTTCTACTTCCAAGCTAGTTAGCTGTTATAATAACATTATACTAATAAATCTTATTAATAGCGGAATAAAATGATATAAGGTTTTAGAATGTTGACTCGCCATGAAATAGTTCAAATGGAGTAATTGTTGCATAATATGTAATTTAGAATGGGCCAATTTTTTGAGTTCATAGCTTACGGATACGGAAAATGTTACGTCATTGAGTGGTTTTTGTTACGCCATTCGTGGTTTTTTGTTACACCTTTTTTTGATTATTGTAGCAGCTTTCGACAAATACACTTTCGAAACAAGTGTAGGGCAAATAAAGAGAAAGGGATTACCATAGTCATTTACGTAAGATCAAAGAAATTTCTCTCACAACAATAGATAAATACATACAAAGAATAGAAGGGCATGTTTCCTCAATAATTAGGAACACAATATATCTTTATACCCAATACCATATCTCGCAAAAAATATCAGTAAATCATTTTTTTTATCTTGTCCAAATGTTACATAACTCTGGTAATTTAGTCATTGAGGAGAACAACTTGTCACTGACTCACTGCTAAGGATTTCAAGATTGCAGATACTTCCCTCTGTAATTCTGGATAAATCCAATGGCACTTACACGCCCTTTGGATTGAGGGATTCTGAGAGAGAAGAAAGGAAACTGAGAGAAGACTGATTCTCCCGCACGTTTGGATGACCAAAGAGGCGAGAGGGTGAGATTTCGGAACACTTTCAAAGCCCCATTTCGTTTCTCGCCAAAAGTGGCCCAATTTTGTGTGGAAGGTAAAACTAATGGATCGTCGCTGACTTCCGGCAGCACGTGCAATCAACTCCCTCATCGGATCGTTGTCATACTTGCACTGTTGTCTTCATCTCGTCAAGGCGAAGCTAGATTTGTGATCAAAATTGAGTTTTAAAGCTTTGATTTGGTCGCCAGAGAGAGCGTCGCTGGAATGGGAGGGAGAGAGTTTGATTTCTCACTGTTATTTAGATGCCTTGGTGAGAAACCACTCCCCTTTCTTTTCTTTTTTTCACTTGATGAAAAATCACTCCCCTTTCTTTGTCTTTTCTCCTCTCACCAGCCAAAGGGGCTGTTAAGACATTTCGCAGCCCATTGTCATTCTAAAGATAAACACTTCATAAAAACATTCCAGTGACTGAATTTTACCATTGCTGAAGAACTGAGAGATAGAACAGTAGCAGAGAACAGACCCAAATCATGTCAAGCAATTTCATCCCCATATTTCTCTTGTTCCTCAACTTCTCTCTCTTCCCATCCATCCCTGCTCTGAACCAAGAAGGACTCTCTCTCCTCTCATGGCTTTCAACCTTCAACTCCTCTCATCACTCTTCAACTTCTTTCACTTCATGGAACCCAACCCACCAAAATCCATGTCAATGGAAGTACATCAAGTGCAACTCCAATGGGTTTGTTTCAGAAATCACAATCACCTCCATTAATCTTGGCACCCATTTTCCCACGCAATTCCTCTCTCTCAATTCCCTCACCACTTTAGTGCTTTCTAATGGAAATCTCACTGGAAAAATCCCTCCTTTAATAGGAAACTTGTCTTCACTTACCACCTTGGACCTCAGCTTCAATTCCCTAACAGGAAGAATTCCACCGGAAATCGGCAAATTATCGCAACTTAGGATACTGTCACTGAGTTCTAATTCCTTAGAGGATGGAATTCCAATGGAAGTTGGAAACTGCTCAATGCTTAAACAGCTTGAGCTGTTTGATAACGAACTATCTGGAGAAATTCCAGCTGAAATAGGAAAATTGTGGGTTTTGCAAATTTTTCGTGCCGGTGGGAATATGGGGATTAATGGGGCAATTCCAATGCAGATATCACAATGTAAAGAGTTAGTTTTTATGGGTTTAGCAGATACTGGGATTTCAGGGAAAATTCCATTAAGTATAGGAGAGTTGAAGAATCTCAAGACTCTTTCAGTGTACACAGCAAATCTCACTGGTGAGATTCCACCTGAAATTGGAAATTGCTCAGCCTTGGAGAATCTGTTTGTGTATGAGAATCAGATTTCTGGTGAGATTCCAAGGGAAATAGGTTTCTTGAGAAATCTCAAAAGGGTGCTGTTGTGGCAGAATAAAATCAGTGGGAACATTCCAGAAACTCTTGGAAACTGCTCAGAATTGGTGGTGATTGATTTCTCATTGAATTCTCTCTCGGGTGAGATTCCAAAGAATCTTGGGAAGTTAGGTGCATTGGAGGAACTTCTTCTGTCTGAAAACAATATTTCTGGAGAAATTCCATCACTCATTGGGAACTTTTCAGTGTTGAAGCAACTTGAATTGGATAACAACAGATTCAAAGGGCAGATTCCTTCCTCCATTGGGGAATTGAAGGAACTTTCTCTTTTCTTTGCTTGGGAAAATCAGCTTGGGGGAATCATCCCATCTGAGCTTTCCAACTGCTGGAAACTTCAAGCACTGGATCTCTCACATAATTCCCTTTCTGGGTCAGTTCCCTATTCCCTTTTCAATCTCAAGAACTTAACTAAACTGCTTTTGTTATCGAACAAACTCTCTGGAGGAATCCCGGCAGCTATTGGAAATTGCACAAGCTTGACACGTCTCCGGTTGGGCTCAAACATGTTATCCGGTAGAATTCCATTGGAAATTGGACTACTAAAGAGGTTGAGTTTTCTCGAATTGTCGGAAAATGAACTCACAGGAGAAATTCCACCTGAGATTGGAAACTGCAGTCAGCTGGAACTGGTGGATTTGCATGATAATAAGCTCCAAGGCATGATTCCAACCTCTTTTCAATCACTTGTTGAGCTCAATGTATTAGACCTATCCAATAACAGAATCTCAGGTGTAATTCCTCAGAGTTTGGGAAATCTCAAATCTTTGAACAAAATTGTGTTGAG
The DNA here is from genome assembly GCA_963854785.1 of Vaccinium vitis-idaea. NCBI lineage: Eukaryota > Viridiplantae > Streptophyta > Magnoliopsida > Ericales > Ericaceae > Vaccinium > Vaccinium vitis-idaea. The sequence continues at coordinate 13,001,046 of OY978215.1, forward strand.
TGGAAACTACCTTACCGGCTCGATTCCAAAATCGCTGGGCCTCTGTAATGATTTACAGTCACTAGATATGAGCAGAAATAGACTCAGCGGTTCAATCCCAGATGAGATTGGTGAATTGCAAGGCTTAGATATCTTGCTAAACTTGAGTTGGAATTTTTTGGATGGACCAATCCCAGATGGCTTTTCAAAATTTTCGCAACTTTCGAACTTGGATCTTTGTCACAATATGCTATCAGGTTCCCTGAGGGCACTCGGTAATCTGGACAATCTAGCTTCTCTGAACGTCTCGTATAACAATTTCTCCGGTCTTCTTCCCAATACAAAGTTCTTCCAAGACCTCCCTGCCACTGTATTCGTAGGTAATCCAGACCTATGCATTGACAGAAATGAGTGCAAAGTTAGTCACAAGGGTTTATCAACTGAAAGTCTTACTATCTTGATTGCATTAAGCATAGCTGCAACTATGATAATTTTTACCATTGGAGTGATTTCACTCATTCGATTTCAAGGCACTGAACTCGGCAGCAATGATGAAGAAGAGGGTCTTGAGTGGGAAATCACTCTGTTCCAAAAGATAAACTTCTCTGTAAACGACGTTGTGACAAAGCTTTCGGATTCCAACATTGTGGGAAAGGGTAGTTCTGGAGTGGTTTATCGTGTTGAGACTCCCTCAGGACAAATCATTGCTGTGAAGAAGTTGTGGCCAAAAAAGGCAGGTGAGTTTTCGGGGAGAGACCTGTTTTCTGCTGAAGTTTCATCGCTTGGATCAATAAGGCATAAGAACATAGTTAGGCTTCTGGGGTGTTGTCAAAATGGCAAAACTAGATTGTTATTGTTTGACTATATCAATAATGGGAGTTTAGCTGGAATTCTCCATGAGAAGAAGATGTTCCTTGATTGGGGTGCAAGGTATAAGATTATACTGGGAGCTGCTCAGGGTTTGGCATACCTTCACCACGATTGCGTTCCCCCTATCATTCATCGTGATATAAAGGCCAATAACATCTTGGTGGGATCACAGTTTGAGGCTTTTCTTGCGGATTTTGGACTTGCGAAGCTCATTGAAGCTTCAGATAATTCCAGAGTTTCCAACACAGTTGCAGGTTCTTATGGGTACATAGCTCCTGGTAAGCGTTTTGTTAGTGCTTCAGGTTACAACTATCTTGTTCAAATGTTCCTGCAGCTTTTCAGATTCTCATCTTCACCAGTACAATCTGAACTCTTGCAAATTATTTTCTTCACATGATGCATTCTTTCAAATTACTTTCGCGGGTACTTATACCTTCTCAATAGCTTCTTCTACTGCTCCAAGTTCTCTACTTCCCTTTTGTTCTATCCTTAAGGGGGTTTATTAGTTGCAGCTTACGTGTGAGAATGGCTTATAAAGTTGAAAAGGCTTATTTTCTTGAAGTTTTTGGGGGGTTTAACGCTTTTAACTTTTTGCTTTTAGATTGCAATAAGCTTTAATATAGGTATAGGAAACTACTATATTTTACTCAAAATGACTAAACAACAACTGGTTACGAAATGTAGAATACGGATACAGCTTGAGGATCACAGAGAAGAGTGATGTCTACAGCTACGGCATTGTCCTCCTAGAGGTCCTGACAGGAATGGAACCAACGGATCACCGTATACCCGATGCAGCTCACATTGTCAGTTGGGTCGACCGGGAACTGTGCGAAAAGCGAAGAGAATTCACATCAATTTTAGATCAGCAACTACTTCAATGGTCGGGGACACAAATCCAAGAGATGCTTCAAGTGCTTGGGGTGGCTCTTCTCTGTGTCAACCCTGCCCCCGATGAAAGACCATCAATGAAGGATGTCACAGCAATGCTCAAAGAGATTAAGCACGAAAACGAGGAGAGTGAAAAACAGAACTGTAAAGCAGCACTTCATTGCTCTAGTTTCTCCAGGTCTTCTGAACCATTGATTAAGTCACCTTCCTGTTTGCCCTAGTTAATTCAAATGCTTGTGTTTGAATTAATTGATTTCTGTGCCAAGTGAGTGAGTAAATTGTATAGTTAGTTTTTGTAATTTAGTAAGAGGATTCCATATTGATTTTGTGTTACTCTTTTACTAGAAGCTTTATTTCATTTGGTGTTCCAAATTGTTTAGTCTTATGGTTTCTCAATAAGCCAAACAAAGAGCTAAGTTTATTTCTAAATCATTACAAAGAATTGCTTCTAAACAGGAGTCCATAAAGTTCAATTGTACACTTACCAATCTTTCATCACAATAACCGCTTACTAGGATGGGGACGGATAGTAGAAAGACTGTACACTTCCCTTTTTCGGAGAGACTAAGTATTGTGATATCAACCCTCGTTATGAGGGTGGAAGCGAATAATACTTTTCGTTATGTAAGTTCACGACTTTTGAGCAACTTCTACAAAATGTAAAATTCTCTGACTTCGAAACTTTGTTAACTCCATATTATCAAGATGCCGTGTAGCTTCTAGCTTAAATTTCAAACATGCATATGATTTTTAGTGCTAAACTGGGATTTCAACAGAACAGTTACATAGTACTATCTTTTAGGGACAACAAAGAAGCCCACTTAGCCAAATTCACAACAAAAGATTTGCATCCATTGACATAAAAAAGAGAACAATGTGAAGTGCATAAGTCCAACAAAATGACTCCAATACCAATTGCAGCTTGAAAACTGAGAAGCATAATTCCAATCTAATGTGTACTGTATTGTGGGGTAGCTTCCATAAAATGACTTGGTACTGACAAAACCTGGGTTGGCAAGAGCCACATGGAACATGAAAATTATGGGACAAGCAAATGGACAACCATTCCCCCAACATACCTTTCATTGCAGCAGATGAATACATCTCAAGCTTCATATCCTAGATCTGATACATTGCTTTTAGTCATGTGATATCAAACCATGTTAGGCCCACTTATAGGTTACACTACCCTATCAATCTTTAATGGCCAAGAAAGTAAGCAACTATAGATGATGGATGATATTCTTCTAATGGTACTTTCCATGCAAGGAATATGTATTGTCGTGTACGGTAAGATTGGTCACCCAGGATTAGACGAGGTGCGCAAGCTGGCTCGGACACGTGTTATAAAAAAATATGTATTGTTGTGTAAATTGCAACAGTCACTTAGGTTGAGGTCTTGACTTGATAAGTGTTACTTGTTCCTGAAAGTATGCTAGTTAAAAAAGGAAAGATCATTTACAACTTCTGACATTTACTAAAATACCCTCTAATGCATCCTACTGCAAGGGCTGATATGAGATTAGCTCAAGGGAAAAAAAAAAAAAAAGGCAAACAAATTAACATCTTGTTCTTCAGTCTAACTAGTAACTGCTTCAAACGGATTGTACAACGTACTAGGTAAATATTTAAATCAAATCTAAATTCATCTTTCTTTCTTCCCTCTTCTTTTCATATTTCATATTGTAATTGATTTTGGTGATGAGGTTACTCAATACTCCATAGACCACTTGCCTTGTGCGGTTGTGCCTAACGCGCACAGAAAATTTCAAAAGGATAATCCTTGCCACAGGCTTCGAATATCCAACGGAATTTTTGTGTCAAAACAGACCTTCTCAATCTGTTTGATTGGGTAAGCAATACAGATTTTATTTTGATTGTCAATGGCCAACGATGGCTGCCTTACTAGGTAAATATTTAAACCAATCTAAATTCTCTTTCTTAACAATGGCGACGACCACTGCCACCAGACTAATATTGCTAGAAACACTGGGTCCGAAAAGAGTCGTTTTGGCCCGGACCTAGTTTTGGGTATGCTTCATTTGAGTGGCCATTTCTCTCCCTCTACACGGGATTGGTATTAACCATCCCTACATATTGATGCAGCCCTATGATGAACTTGGGTCCGATACTGGTCTACGAAGCCCAACACGTAACTCATCTTAATGGGCTCATTAGTCATCTCTACATGTTATCCACCTCAAAAACTCAAACAAAAGCCAAAATAAAACGTTTTTGAAAAGTGAACTCAAGGTATTCTTTTTCGAAGGGACTAAGGCCCCGATTGGATGGTGCTAAAATTTCAGGGAGATAAGTTATTGGGGGGGGGGGGTTAAGATAAGAGGGGGTATTATTTTTAGATGGTTGGCCCACATTGATGTAATGTTTATGGAGAGGGATAAAAAAAGTAGATAGTTTGGATGAAGGATTAGATAGGAGGATAACTTTTGACTTGGTTTGGATGTTTTATAAATAAGAGGGGGTAGATGATGGAAAAAGCTTTCAAATGACTCTTTTACCCTTGTGATGTACCAAACTCGACTCATTTTATGATTTTTAAAAAAATGGTTTTTTAAAAAAAATTGAATGATTGGTATTCAATTTTATTTGTTCAATTCTTAGTAACCAATTTTCTTTTTATATTTTAAGTACCCAAATTTATTCTATCTTTCTGTAAAATTAGATGTTGATATTTATAGGAGGAAAAAAAATTATTGTTGTAAACCCCAATGAAAAATAAGTGAAGTAGACAAAACATGTGTCATAAAAATGTGTTGGCCCTTTGGAATTCTGCAGCCTTGTTTTGTAGCTTTCCAACTCCTTGCCTTTTAGACACCAATACGGCACCGTTTAAAATTAGAAAAATGATACACGTACACCAGAGTTCTCCAACAGCCAAAACGACGTTGTTTTGGCTGTGTTGGAGGGACAAAAAAAAAGAGAGAAAACCACCTCCCTTTCCACCACCACCGGCGACCCAGCTCCTCCGACCTCCCTCTCCACCTCCGGCGACCACCGTCATCGCCTTTGTCACTGCCACCAAGAAAGCCCTGAAACAGATGACCCTTGCCGTCGTTTTGGCTATTGTCGACCGATCGACCAAGAACAGTATAACCCTAACGACAAATGAAGAAATTACCCAGATGGGGGGAAGAAAAATTAAGGTGATTATACTAATGGGTCTCACAGATCAGAGCAATAAGAACCCAGTTCACCAAGGAGGGTGAAGAAAGCCAAAATAATTGGAGAGAGAAATTCAGGGTGTTCTTGGCGGAGGTGGAGAGGGAGGCCAGAGGAGCTGGGTCGGTGATGGTGGAATGGGAGGTGGTTGCCCTCTCTTTGTCTCTCTTTGGTCGGAAATGGGGGAGGGGAGTCGGAGTCGTTTTGGCTGTTGGAGAACTCTGGTGTACGTGTATCATTTTTCTTAAAAGCCGATTGCTCTGCGTCCCCCCCCACCCCCGACACGCGCCCGGCCCCACCCATATTTACGCTTTTACCCCCCTCTCTCTTCCTATATTAATTTAATTATTTATTTCTTTTATTTATTTTTTTTATTTAATTCATTTCTTTTATTTAAATATTTATTTATATCTTTTATTAATATATTTTTTCTATTATTAATATTAATTTATTTCTTTTATTTGGTTAACTAATTTCTTTATATTAATTCATTTAATTATTTAATTCATTTATTTTGTTTTTTTTAGTTTTTTTTATTTAATTCATTTCTTTTATTTAAATATTTATTTAAATATTTTATTAATATATTTTTTCTATTATTAATATTAATTTATTTCTTTATTTCTTTTATTTCGTTAACTAATTTCTTTATATTAATTCATTTAATTATTTAATTCATTTATTTTGTTTTATTTAGTTTTTTTATTTAATTCATTTATTTTATTTAAATATTTATTTATATCTTTTATTAATATCTTTTTTCTATTATTAATATTAATTTATTTCTTTATTTCTTTTATTTGGTTAACTAATTTCTTTATATTAATTCATTTATTTTGTTTTATATAGTTTTTTTATTTTATTCATTTAATTGATTTAAATATTTATTTATATCTTTTATTAATATATTTTTTCTCTTTTATCTTTTTAGAAATCTCTAATATGTTATTTCTCTTTTTTAATTATTTAATATCTTGTTTTTCTAATATCTAATAAATCTTCTCGTTCTTTATATATATTTTTATAATATGCTCTAATATCTTCTTCTTTTTTTTCTCTTTTATTTATTAAATATTGTTTATTTACTTCATTTTTTAATTACTTTATTTCTCATTTACTTGATTACTTTGATCCTGGCCCCCCCCAATGCATTACCACGTGTTCCTTATCAGACCTATCTTTGATCCTAGCCCCCCCAATGCCTTACCACGTGTTCCTTATCAGACCTATCTTTGATGAAATAAGGTGTCGCATTTCATTGTATGCAATGGAGTTGATCGATGGTCAGCTAGAATCCGCCGCAGATGCCTACCCCCTCCCAAGCGGCAGTTGCGGTTGTTCGATCAAAACATCACACGGGTTGCCATGCATGCACGATCTGAGGGATTATCGTACCATGGGCATTCCGATTCCGCTATCCAGTATCCACGTTCATTGGAGTAGGCTCTCTATGCAAGCGGACGGGTTTAATGCCGAGGGAGAACAACCCGACGAGACATCTCGTGTGGTTGACATATTGCAGGGGATGGATCCATGTATGCGAAAGCATATGATAGGAAGGTTTGTTGATATGGCAGATCCATCTAACAGCAGTGTTCGAGGGCCATCGTATAATACAGAACACAAAGGTCGACCTGCCGGAAAAGCTGAGCAGAGTGGAAAACGGATACCTTCTTGCACAGAAAAATCTACTTCAACATCCAGAGCTGCATCTACATTGAGAGGGAAAGGGAAAGGGAAAGCGATAAATGCAGGAAGGGAGACAGCGGATAGGGAGAAGGAGCACAACCACTACATTCAGCATTTACCTTGGCAATTTCAGCAGTATATGTCCCACACTGTAGACGTCAAAGCTGATGGTCATTGTGGATTCAGGGCGATAGCCGCGCAAATCTATGACAGTGAGGAGGGCTGGGCTCAAGTACGACATGATCTTATCGAAGAAATTATTCAGAATAGATATCTCTACAATGCGGTTTATCTAGAACAAAATAGGGCAGATGAGATACTAGAGTCACTGAGATGTTGGATGCCTACAGCTCCATATACAAAATGGATGGACTGTATGAGTTTGGGGGTAGTCATCGCATCACGGTACAACATTGTACTACACACATTTGACGCGAATGTTGGAGGTTGTTTTACTCACTTGCCCTTGAGATCCCGTCCAGTTCCAGTCCGACAGCGCAATGAAATAGCTATTGCCCGTATTAACAGTCACTTTGTACAACTTTTTTTGCGCCCCAATCACCCTGTACCACCCATCCCAATGTGGTGGTGGAATAATGAATCGATTGAAGCTAAAGGATGGGCTTTAAGTTATGACACACGTCTTGATTCGTGGTTCGAGGTACTGGGTGTCGTGCCGGGACCACCACAATTTGAAGGCAATATTGATTAGGGCTGACCACTTGTCAACGTGATTGTAATATTTATTCACTTTAAAACGTGATTGTAATATTATTATTCACTTTTAGAAGTTTTTTATTTATTATTCATTGTTAAGACAACTTAATTAACTAATTAAAATAATATAAAGTTTCTAAATATAAAGTGAAATTTAAATGCAAATTTAAGAAAATAATTTACTTGCAAATGTACTTTGAATAAACCAAATTAAATGAGTAATTAAATAAATAAAATTGAATAAACCAAAAAAGAAAAAAAAGAAGACAAAGAAAAAAAAAAAAAAAAAAAACCGAGAGGGGCGGGGGGGGGGGGGGGGGGGTAATTTGGGGAGAGGGTGGGGTGGGGCCGGGGGACAAGGTTGTCAGGGGGGGTGCGGAGCATCACTCTTCTTAAAATTAAGTGGTACTACTTCAACATTGACAGCTGTATTCCCCTTCCATCAAAATCCCTGCAAAGAGAAAACAGTACCAAGTCTCTCTCTCCTACCACCGAACAAACTAAAAAGACAGGGCTGGAGATTTCGATCGGAAAAGAAAAAGAAAAAACACAGAGCGATGTCTGGGATAACGACGAGAAGAGGATGAGAGGCGATTTGATTTCAGAGCCTCAAACGAAGAAGAGAAAATTTAAGTTTTTTCCCCTCTTTTTGGTCAGATCTGAGCGTAGAAACCCCTTTTTTTTTTTTTCTCACCGGGATGGAGGGTGGGGGTTGGGGGAGGGGGATAAGGAGGGGTGAAATGGTCATAAAACTAGCCCTATACTCCTGGATAATTTTTGGGCAGCCCAAGGGATGCCAAAAAATTATCAAGGACAAAGCCTCTGATGGGGGAAAAGGAAGCCGGGGTGAAAAATTATCAGGGATGGAAGTTGGGTTGCCAAACCCAGCAAAACCAGTGGGACCCACGTTTTTTACCCAGTATAAGTTTTGAGGGGGGGGGGGGGGGGTGGGTGTTTAGATGCATCCAATTGGGACCTAAAGGTAAAATTATTAAATGTCTTGACTCTTGAGTTCCTGGAATGTGAACGTGCTTTGAATTACCAAAAAAAAAAAATGTAGGACAGGTAATTGCGAGGTAGATACGAATCCATCAGTGGCGGCTCCAGAAATTTTAAACAGATTATTCAAAAATTACCTTTAACTCTAGCTCTATTAACTAGTTTATATACACAAAATTTTATATATTAATGTGAATAATAGGAATAAATAATGCGAAATACCTAAGATGTCACAATTGCATTTTCTAAGTGAATTCTGTATTTCAGGCCAAACAAAATTAAATGGGCACATAAACATTAGTTTTATTGTGAGATATTGTGGCGAATAGGTTTGCATTGATGTTTTTTTTTTTTTTACACATGCTCTTATTTTGTAGATATAGAGTAGATTGTTGTTCAGAGAAAAGTCAAAGCACAAAATCGATACCAATAGACACTTTTTCTTCTATCTATTTTAAAAAAAATTATTATTAAGAGTGTTTTTTTTTTGAGCTAATATTAGGTCTTCGATTATGAATTTCATGAATTAATGGATGGTCACAACAAAGAATTAAGTGCTCAAACCAACCTGAGAGAATAAGATTATTACCTCTATTAGTAAATATAAAAAAGTTTAGGTTGTTCAATTGACCATCTATGGGAACCTATGGAGCCACCTATGGCTTTTTAGTTGGGTTGTTTGTATTGGATTGGTTTGTAGGCTAGTTTTTTAAGGCTAGTTCAAATATTTTAGGGTTAGGTGTTCAAATATTTATGCGTAAGGTGTTCAAATATTTATGCGTAGGGTATTCAAGAAATGGATAAACTAAAATAAAACCCGACATATTACATGTATTCTAAACAACAAAAAAAAATTTAGGATGTTCAAGTGACCATATGAAACCCTTAGGAGAGCCGCCTATGGAATCCATCCCTAGCTAGGTTACTTATGAATGGTTTCTAGCTTAAATACTGGGTGTAAGTTTGTTTTCACAAGTAATTTTTTTTTTTTTTTTTATAAAAAAAAAAGTTTGTTTTCACAAGTTAAATTTATCTAAACCCTTAATCTTAGGGACGGAAAACATATTCAACAGCTCGGTATGGATGTGTGGTGTGGTCGTGTGGATCAATTAGTATGGATGCATGGAAATAGGGGCGCATCACAGATGGGTTTTTTTTTTTTGGGTAATCAATAAAGGGATGGTGTTGTGAGAAAGGAATCGGTTGAGGTGGTAATCTACATTGACTACAGACGATGGTTTTCCCCATTTGGCTAATTTGAACTAGTTTTTTTGGTTTTTTTCATTGTCTTTTATTCAAAAAAAAATTGCATTTGTTAATTTTGGGTCAAGATTTTGTGGTTTCTGGATTTATCTCGTCGAGACGAATCCAAAGAGTATAAAATTATGGTTAAAAGTAATAGTTTTTTGAATAAAGCCGAAAATAAACTAAAATAAATCAGTTTTTTGGATTATTTTTCGCCTTAATTCACAAAACTTTAAGTTTGGCTAATAATTTTATACTTTTTAGATTCCTCTCGTCGAGACAAGACAAGAAACCACAAAAAATCGACTGAAAACTAACAAATGCAAATTTTTTTTGAATAAGGACAAAACGAAAAAAAACCAAAAAACTAGTTTTTTCAAATTAGCCAAATCATAGGTTAACTCTTTTTACCTCATCCTTTTTGTTATTAATAGTCACTCTTCTTGAGGCAAGATCCAAGTTTATATTGATCTTTGTGTAGGCTTACTTGTTCTATTTTGGCTATAAAGCTTGCAGGTATATTTGATGAAATTCAACAGACTTCTCTTTGCTGTGAAGAAAAATATTGTTATTATTAAAGTTGGAAAGTTTACGAATTTATCACAATTTCTTGTTTAAACAACTTAATGTGTTAGTAGGCCGTTGACATTTTATTGACTTGAACCACTTACCTTTAGAGAGATAGGACAAAAGGAACGAAGTCAACTAAGGGCACCTGAGACAATTAGTCTGTAGTGAATATCTGTATCACCTTTTATTGTATTTGATAATTCATGAGTTTTGATCATTGTAGGAGAATCAATCTCGACCGGATAAATCACGCTTTTACAAGTGAGATTAAAAATAAAAGATTATGGGTAAAAATCGTGATTTTTACTGCTTATTGTTGTACGCACTTCAACAAAAAAAGGAAAAGAAAAGGACAACACCAGCGACAAGAGCATGGTGAGATCCCAACACAATAACTTGAACAAAGAGTTGAATGATAAAGCAAAAAAAAAAAAAAAAACAGAGCCAAAGCATGGCATAAAAAACACCAAGACAGAAGTGTCCTCTGCTCCTTATTCATCTTCAAAAGCCAAAGCATGGCCATCTTCATGTCTTCACCAGATACAGGTGAAATTGTTCCATATATGTTTCAAATATGGCCAAATAATTTTGAGGAGCAGTGCAAATTCGATACCGAATTGGAGTGCGGTAAAGAAGTGGGACCAATTTTCGTGCTTATCATGGTCGGCCTCCCTGCTTAGTTTGGCAAATAAAAACTTGAGCCCAACCAAGACAGAGAAAAATAATGAGGCCCCGATCTCCCAAAGAGTCAAGGCCTCCCAGCACCTCCTCCTCGTCTGACGTGGCGGGGTAGCCACATTGTCCCCTTGCTCTTGCTCGAGGACGAAGAAGGGACGTGACCGGTGGGCCACATTGTCCCCTTCGGGGCTGAGGACGAACAAGGAACGTGGTTGGTGGGCTGCATTATCCATATATATATGCTAAGCAGAGGACGAAGATGTTGGATTTTAATTTGTTGAGGCTTCTCGCCGGCCTCTTGTTATATAGGCACACTCATTTAGAAAGCTGCAGGGTTATCTCATCTCTCTAGCTAACTAACTCTCCTATTATCTCCCTCCATGAATATCTCTAATCAAGTGGGATACACTTTGACCAAATCAACCCATTGTTTTCTCGTGGCAAATACACAAATAAATTAACTCTCAAAACTGAGTCTCATTTCCCTCCCCATGTAATAGATTAGAAATGACGAATTACAAAAAATAAAAATAATAAAAATGTTAGCCAAAAATAAAATAAAATAAATATTATTAGCAATGAAGTGTACAAAATATTGAGGGCTATTTGGCCACTCATTCCAACAGAAGAACCCGAGAGGAAGGAGTTGAAACTTGTACAAGTTCGAAACGATATTTATATTTGTTGTAACAAGAAACTATGTTTGGTCTGTCTATTTTCAAAACCTATAATCTTGACACTCCTCATATTATTACTCGAAAAGTTCTATAGACAACGTGAGTCATGCCAAGCCGGGAAAGGAGGAATTTACTAGTGTACCCAATTTGATTATCAAATAATGCTAGAGACATAGCGTCCCAACACAACACCAATCACAAAATGTTATATCCCTAGCATAATTGTTTGGTTAAAGTGCCCTTCCCTTTTATTTTAACCACTTTATTACGAACTATATGCACATGGGATGTGTGTGCGCATGCAGAGTTATGTTCAACCGAATTGCATGAATAAGTCGCCACTTAAGAACTTGCAAAATGTAACTAGACACACAAAGATCATACTGTCCAATCCAAAGTGCAGGGTTTATAAGGTATAAAATGTGTCGGATCGCTTTTCTACCATCTCTGGATCGCTTTTCTACCATCTCTCTTAAAACCAATTTAAACAAATACACAATTAAGTTTTTTATGGCATTTGACATCGTACCGGCAAGTCTATTTTTAAAGCGGTCAGAGGGAGTGGCATAGTGTAACCAAATCCATAGGGACACTCTGGGCCCAACAATCCCTCCCTCACGATGATGATCCCGCAACTCGAACCCATGACCTCCTAACTCTGATACCACTTGTCGGACCGCTTTTTCACCATCTCTCCTAAAACCAATTGGTGTTAGAATGGGCTTCAATTAAGTCTTTTATAGTATTCGACATCGCACCCACAAGTTTGTTTTTAGAGCGGTCGCAGGGAGTGACATTGTGTAACCAAATCCATGGGGGCACTCCAGGCCCAACAAAATCTATATGGTCAGTGAAGGAGCCAGACTTTTGGTCCAGGGCCGACTTAAAAAAAGTATTTTCATGCAAAAATGTACTCAACATATCATGTAGTTTTTGTAGTACATTAAGATATTGTATATGACATAATTTTGTTTTGTTGTCAACATGTGTAATGCCCATGTCCGATTATTTTCATCTATGAAAGAAATTGAGAATGGAAAATAATTTTAAATTGTGACCACATCGTATTAAAATTAATCAGATTCTCAGAGTTTTCTAAATGAATTACCTAAATAATAATCATAAAGTAAAATATTTTAAATTTCGGGAGAGGCTGGGCCCTTTATACCTCGTCAATGCAAACGGGTAAAAGATACCCAAATGAAAATAAAGATTAATATTATGGAGATGTCTTTTTGAGGAGAAATTATATTTACTCCTGGAGCAATGCTAAACCCTCAAAGCATTCCTCCAGAAAAACAGGCATTTAACAGTTTTAGTTTAGTTTAGTTTTGAAAAAAATGTAATGAGTGAAAAGAGATAGAGAGAGAAATGAGTGTAATGATTATAAAACAAAATCCCCTTTAAATTAGAAATGGAGAATAGTTTCCAGCCCAAAACCATACATGCTGGAGCATAATTGCCGCCTTCCCTAGTCTCATAGGATATTATACCGAGGAAGCAGGGCCGGCCCTGAGATTCTTGGGGCCTAAGACGAATTTGTAACATGGGCCTATGTTTTCTTTTAAAAAATAAAAATATAACTAATCTCAAAATAATAGTTACTTGGTGCTATGTTTCGATTTTTTTTTCCCCGTGATTCATTCCGTTGTTTCAAATAAAACTAGTTTTTGGTCATATTATTTTTTGCACCAATAAAAAAAAAACCCTTTGAAAGTGTGAGTGTGTGAGGGGGAAAATTATTGTTATGGAGAAAAGAGAGGCATAGGAATTGAACAATGTACCTATTGGATAGAGAAACTAAGCTTTTCCGCTCAGCTAGCTAGCTCATTGATTATATATGTGATAGATTAAATATATATTTTGTACCTAAGTATATCTATCCGGGGCCCTAGTTTTGGGCAAAAATCCGAGGACCTAAGTCAACCGCCTTACATGCCTTAACTCAGGGCCGGCCCTGCGAGAAAGCAATGATTACTATGTCTCTGCTTATATTACTCCATTTCTTATTAGGTCTTCTATTTGAAAATTTTGATTCACCACCTAAGAGCATCTCTAGTGCACTACCCATTAACTCTTTACTCACTAACTTTTCAAAAGGGCAAAATGATAATTGTATCAACTTTTATGCATTAACTTTTCAAAACATTCACTTAATAAGGGACAGCCCAAAATAGAAATCTAAACACTAAAAAAGGGACGGAGGGAGTATCAAAAATAATAAATGAATATACCTTTTCACATTGTCTCATATAATTAATAGAATTTAAAGATAAATTATTTTAATTTAATTTGGTGATTATTATTATTATTATTATTTTATTTATTTTTATTTTATTTTTATTTCAAAAAATTGTTCTAAGAAATATACCTACACAAATTAAAAATTTTAACTATAGTCTTTTTTCACCTCATTTTTTAATGTTGATCACTACAAAAAAAAGTTTAGCTAAAAGACAACTCCTCCAAATCCATATTTTTTCCCTTCCCTGAGCTAGTGAGCTCCCTCTCATCTTTTAACCTTTTTTCAGGTGGCGTTCAAAGACGACAAAGACAAACCTTCGATCCATTTCCGTCTTCTGGACTGTTTAATTTTTGAACCAGCAAAGGCTCCTAGCCTGCCCCAAATCAACAACTAATTTGAACGAAAACCACACGGGCATCTAATAATTTGAATCGTAAAAGCAATTAATTAAAGGTACAGTGTAAATCTAGAATTATTTGGTAGATTCACGTGATTTGGAGCTCCACTGGGGAAAGATATTGGTTGTGTTCGTTTCACAGTTTTGGCCCAGTTTTGGACCATTTCTGTTTTGGTTACATCATCACTTTTCTCCCTTTTCTCTCTATCTCTCTCCACTTATTACACCTGCTTACATCATCAAAACTAAACAGTACAAAACAAAACTTGCTAACCGAACAAGGCCATTGATTCTGGCGCCAGGGGCTTTTCTTTCGAAGGGTGCAGTTTTTTGGTTGGTTTGTGTTCGTGGGTTGTTATGAAGGGTGTTGTAGTTGAAAGGGAAAAGTGTTTCAAAGCCGCCGCAGGAGGAGATGATTGGTTCCATAGGGAAGTATGAAGACAGTTTGTGGAAACTTTATATTCAACTCAAAACCAATTGGCAATGAGTGGGGAGATCCCAGCATATATTAAATGATCACTCATTCCACTCCTAGGCAATGTGGGACAATATTTCTTAACATCCCCCCCTCACGTGCAGCCACATTTGAGGTTTGTCACGTGTGGCCACTTTTTGGGTCATATCATCGTGCAGCCTTTTTGCTGGTCTGTCTTCGTGGATGTGGGATTGCGATTTATTTTTTATTTTTTTAAATATGGAGTGGAATAGGCCCCGCTCTGATACCATGTGGAGACTTTATATCCATTTCAAAATCAATTGGCCATGAGTGGAGAGGTCTCAGCATATATTAAGTGATCACCCATTCCACTCCTAGGCAATGTGGGACAATATTTCTTAACATCTCCCATCACGTGCAGCCGCATTTGAGGTCTGTCACGTGTGACCACTTTTTGGGTCCTATCATCGTGCATCCTTTTTGCTGGTCTGTCTTCGTGGGTGTGGGATTGCGATTTTTTTTTTAAAAATGTGGAGCGGAATAGGCCCCACTCTGATACCATGTGGAAACTTTATATCCATCTCAAAACCAATTGGCAATGAGTGGAGAGATCCCAGCATATATTAAGTGATCACTCATTCCACTCCTAGGCAATGTGGGACAATATTTCTTAACACAGTTCCATTCGCAATGAACTGGTTGTTCTCGTTGATCAATCATTGGCAGAGGGCGTTGTCACCGGAAATCAAACCTATGAGGGCAGAGTAACAGACGGTGGAAGACGGTGAGAGGAGAGAGAGGAGAGAGAAGTGAACCGTTAAAAAGGAAGATGACTATACATTCATACTTGAGACTAGAGAGAGAGAGAGAGAGAGAGAGAGAAAACATTCACCCATTAAGGGGAGTTTCTCAAGAGAATATAATAGTCAGTGTGTTGCAAATAGTCGTGGCAGAATAAAAACCACTCGTGGCATTATCATCACCCTTCCTTATTTCGTGGTAAGTATTATCTTATTATGTAGTAATACTTAATTTATTTTGTGGTTTGTATTTTCAATTTTTGTGGTAAGTAAAGTGTAATTTTTTTTTGGAGGAAAAACTGCAAAAACACCTTTGTTTTTTTGGCAAAATCACCTTTTTTTTTTTATCCAATGGCTGAGATTCATTTATTTTAGATCCAATAGTTCAAATTTAGTAAGGCACCATGGAAAGATTCAAGAAAAAGAGTTGGCCGAATAGGCCCAAATCTTCTTCTTCTTTTTCCTTTTTTTTTTTTTTTTTTTGAACTGCGGCCCAAATCTATTCCATGCGATTTTTCCTCCCTGGGGAGTGGGGGATTTAAAACCCGAAATCAGCACACCGTTTCCGTACAGCCGGAGGCCAGGCTGGACTGATTTTTGCCATGAAACGTGGCACGCAGTAGCCATCAAGTTTTTTCATTGCGGCGCAACACTGCGGGGTGATACGCTTTTGGATGTCGTTCGCGACCAGGTAACCATACAAGACCTTACCTATGCATTCGTCTGATTCTGCCCTGTTGTACTGGTAATAACAGTCGTAGACAGCCTTCACGGGCTTGAATACAGTCTTCGCTGCATTCTTGACTGCATTCCCTACACTCTTTAATGCATCTATGATAAACTCATGACTGGGAGGGATAAACGAGGCTAAGCAGAGTAGAACAAGTAGACAAGACACCGGCTCTTGTTTACCCATCTTGATACAGCCTTTCCGATCAGTGATCCGAGAAAGAACGCAATCGTGGAGTACAGGGAAGATTTTCAGAGAAGGCAAAAAAAATTTCGAGAGGTAGCGGCAGAGAACCCCTTTTACTTTTAGTTTTTTCTTTCTTCTTTTCTGATTACGAGAAACGGTCGTAATTATTTCACTCAGTTCTTTAACCTGCCCCAGGAAATTAAATGACCCGGTTTCAATTACAGTAATCTCCATTAAAGTGGGACCTAAATATCTTTTGAGGGTAGATACTACTCCTTTCGTCGTAAATTGCTGATCTTTTTGTGTAATTGTTTTCTATACTTCACAATTTATACTCTCTCCGTCCCTTTTTGTTTGTCATTTTTTGATAATCATGTCAGTTTTCGATCGCTTATATCTTTTAATATCGATCTCCAAATATATGCAATATGGATCTTGTTTAATAGTTCACGATTAATTCTATTATACAAAGTTTTTAAAACGGTGAAAAACATTATAGATTAAAAAATACAAGCAATTTAAGACGTATCAGAAAATGGAATAATTGACAAACAAACTGGGACGGAGGGAGTAATTTTTTTATGATTTCAGAAATTTTGTTTAATAAAAGTAATTGTAATTTATTAAATAAGATCTATATTGGATATAAAGAATATCAGCATAGATTAGAAGGTATAAACATTTTTTAAAGATGTGTCAAATAATGAAAAAGAACCAGTAATTTGGGACTGAGAGTAGCAAGAAAGAGAATTCAACCTTAGCTTCAAATGTGGAGATGTCAAACTTTTTTTAAGGCTTATATATAGAAATCGGACATGTTAAAATTTGGCATCTTTGAAATGGACTCTGGGAGGTGTTGTGCACAGCCGTGCTGTACACGGTGCTGTGCACCCCTCGGCCGTTGGATCGAGTTTTGGATGGCTCGGATGCGTTCGGCAATTTATTTTTAATTTTAATTTTTTTTACCGGTAAAAAATTAAAATACATCCGAACCGTCCAAAACTCAATCCAACGGCCGAGGGGTGCACAGCACCATGCACAGCATGACTGTGCACAACACCTCCCCCGCTTCCCTTTGAAATACTATGCAACCAAAAGAAAATTTTGACATGAGAGAGGAGTTGTCAAATGACCAGTTAGGATGATTTAGGTCTCCCGATTAGACCAATTGGGATCAGTCTTGCACATTTTCTCTCCAAACCAATCAGTTCGTTCTTAACCTGACCCAAAACACAACAAATCGAGCAGATTTCACCCCTAGTAGATTCAAAACCTCTTTTTTGCTCCACAAGAAGATCAAATTGTGGAGGAGACCGAAGTCATGTCCGCCGATGGCTAACCCGCCACAAGCTAACCCGTACCACCAGGTCATCCATGTTAAGCAGTAGGCATGCAAACTAGCCAAGCTGAGCTTTATAGTGTTCGAGCTCGACACATCAAGTAAACGAGTTGAAAAATCGAGTTCGAGCTCAACTCGGTCATAAACGAGCCGAGATAGGGTAATATACTTAACGAGTCTCCTTAAACGAGTCGAGCCTATACAATCGAGCCGAGCTTTTGCGAGCTCGTTCGAGCCTGAAAATCAAGCTCGAGCTTGACTCGAATACTTATCGAGCCGAGCCACGAGGTGCTCGCGAGCAGCTCGATTCGTTTGTAGCCCTACTAAGCAGTCTAGTCATAGTAGGTTGGGCTTGATCCAAGGCTTGTCCGCCAATGCCGCACACCCTTAATTTCACGGGTTCGGCTCGCTTGTTCTAACCTGGACTTCTTCCTGGCCGGCCCTTTTTTGAGAAGGTGTTTCCATCTAGGCCCTCGCGTCACACTCTTTCATTTAGGTCCTTTACATGCGCGTGTCAGTGACATACCACGTCTATGCTACGCTTTTCCCCGTGCCTTTTTCTTTTCTCCCACTCTCTCTTCCCGTACGTGTATCAAGTAACTCAGCGAAAGTACAATACCCATTACCCACCCCATGCCTTTTTCTTTTCTCCCTCTCTCTCCTCCTATACGTGTAGCGAAAGTACAATACCCACCCATGCCTTTTTCTTTTCTCCCCCTCTCTCCTCCTGCACGTGTAGCGAAAGTACAATACCCACCACACTGGCCCTCTCTCTCTCTCTCTCTCTTTCACACACACATTTTAGATTTCAAAAAAAAATAACTTTTGTTATACTCATTCATTTTTTATAAAAATTATATATTTGAAACCTACTCGACGAGATCTTCAAAACAAGATCTACATTGAATATGAAAATATGTACACAATAAAAAAGTTATTTACACTCTTTAATACAAAATTCACACCTTCCAGACAATTCACACCCTCCATAAAGGAGAATTCACAGGACTAATTTAAACAAATACACAATTCACACCCTCAAATGTAGAATTCACACCCTCCAAATTGAAAGAATTCACACGTGTCAAATGCAAAATTCACACCCCACAAAATGAAAGAATTCACACCTGGCAAATGTAGAATTCACACTCTCTAGAAAGAAAGAATTTACTGCATTTCTAAACAATTCACACCCTCCAAAAATAAAAGAATTCACACACTTCAAATGCAGATTTCACACATCACAAAGTCACTCCCGGAATGACAAAATTCACAACCTCCGAACAGAGGAGTCCACACCCAAAAAAATCTTTTTTTTATACACATAATTTCATATTCAATATGGGTCTTATTTGGCAGATGTTGTTGAGTAGATTCTAAAAAAATAAATTTTATTAAAAATAGATATGTAAAATAAAAATTATAAGCATTTAAAGTTTTAAAATAAAAAAGGAGAGAGAGAGAGAGAGAGAGAGAGGAAAGGACGGAGAATAGATATATATATATATATATAGAGAGAGAGAGAGAGAGAGAGAGAGAGAGAGAGAGAGATAGATAGGAAAGGACGGTTAAAAGGACGGAAAATAGAGAGAGAGAGAGAGAGAGAGAGAGAGAGAGAGAGAGAGAGAAAGTAGGGTAAAGGCTACCACTGACACGTTGACGCGCGTGCTGACTCGCGCAGGGGTTTTATGAAACTGAAACATAATAAAGTGCTTAGATGGGACAAAAAATAAAAAACGGGACCGGCTTGGAATTTCCCGTTCTAACCTGGCATTGCGCGTTGCACCAGTCCGTTGCCCTATGACATCTTGTCGCCCCAATGACTCTAAGGCAACGGGCTTGTACCCCAAGTCTGTATTTTTTTGGCCCACTGAAGGGGGTGTTCCACTAACATGGTTTTTTGGTTTTTTTGGATGTTTTAGTTTTGCAAAAAAACTAACTTGTTCCACTAACTGGTTTTTTGGTTTTTAGTTTTGCAAAAAAACTAACTTGTTCCACTAACTAGTTTTTTGGTTTTTAGTTTTGCAAAAAAACTAAGTGGTTTTTTGTTAGTGAAATGAGATAGTTTTTGAGTTAAAACAAAACTGTTTTTTTTTAGCGGAACGGGGCCTGAATATAGTTTCAAGAATATAACCCACCAATTTCTTTCTGGTTTGGATTTTGAATTTAATATGTGAATTTATGTTCAATTGAACCACGGCAACAAAAAAAAATTAAAAAAAAAAGATAGGGACACTAGTACTTGAAATGGTTAAGTTTGTCTACATATAAAAAAGATTAATTTTACAATTTTATTTAAGAAAATTCTCACCATATTTTACTAATTCAGCAGATTCTGGATAGAAATTAGTTTCGGAATGAAACTCTAATTTAAACAATAAAAGTAACAAAAAGACCAATTTTTATTTTCAACTTTTTCTTCCAATTTATAGCTTGGAACGACTTGTTAAATACATAACTTCTTCTTCTTCTTTTTTTGAACATCCACGTAACATAAATTCACAGCCAGATTTTTTCCAAAAATAAAAAATAAACATTTGAATGTCTTGTTTTCTTTTATTTTGAAATGGTTCTCCATTAGTGGTTGTTGATGGAATATTTTGATTTCAGTCTAGACAAATTTAGTAGTCTATTGTCTTTTATTTTCGCCTCAAACTATTGTCGAACTTAATTTCCTTTGCAATATGTGTTAAGGCTAGGACAAGGACATCCATAGTGATTTGGGTCACTACACCCATGTAGCGATCTTAATTGTGAGTCTTCTAGAATTTTAAATTTTGATCCGAATCGTTCATTTTCTTAGGAACGTTAAGCAAATTTTTTTATTCAAGAAATCATATTAATTGGGCACTGGTAGATAGATATATGTTTGAGACACATTCATTGTATAGTTCATTCTCTGAGTCACATTGGCCATCCATTTTTGTAAAAAAAAATTGTATACGGGCCATACAACTATCGATGTTCACTTAATATAAATATTTTGTATGAATAATCTACTCAACATTC
The DNA here is from genome assembly GCA_963854785.1 of Vaccinium vitis-idaea. NCBI lineage: Eukaryota > Viridiplantae > Streptophyta > Magnoliopsida > Ericales > Ericaceae > Vaccinium > Vaccinium vitis-idaea. Next base: position 13,021,683 of record OY978215.1, read on the forward strand.
TTAACAAAATGAACAATTCAGATAACAAATAAAAATGTTAAAAGACGCACAACTGAGATCACTACATAGGTGTTGTGACCCAAGTCACTAGTCTAATGTCTGGATGAAAATGGACCGAATCTTTTTTTTTTTTTTGGGGTAAATAGAATCCCCTCCTCTTTTGCTGTAGTTGATTATTGTATCATAAGTTTGTTGGGCTGTTTTTTCAACATTTTTACTTAAGTGTTGGTGGGCAGTTTATGAATGAGAATTTCAATTGATTAAAAAAATTCAAATGTTTGTTTTTAGCACTCAAAATAAACATAAAAACAAACATGACACGCTTTTTGAAACTTTCTTCTTCTTTTTTTGCTTTTTTTTTTTGTAGTTTTAATATTTTCAATGTCTTTGCCTTTACATTTTATTTAGCGAAAATACTTACATTAAGGGCATCTTTATCTGCCACAAAAAAAAAAAACACCAAATTTAACCTCAAAAATACCTTTTATAATTTAGGCCTTGTTCTTGAATGGATTTTATGAGATAAAATCTAATTTTGATAAAAATGTAGTTTTGTTTAGTGGTGTGATAAAATGACATTGTTTTTCCAATGGATTAAATCTATGGTTGATAAATGTGTTTTGTAAATGATTTTGTGAGATAAAATCTAGTATTCATAAAATCTAGTTTTGCTAAAATCCGTTGAGAATGTTAGATTTTATCAAAACTAGATTTTATGAGATAAAATCCATTTAAGAATAAGGCCTTAGCAAGTCATTTTTCAAAAAATTCACAAAATCAGACTCTCTATTCAAACTTTAGCAAGTCACTTTATCAAAAACTCACAGAATCAGACTCTCTATTCAAATTTTTACTCTTTCCTCTCTTCTCCTCTTTTGATGAGTGAACAGTAGGTCACCAAATTTGTTAAGTTACTGTAGCAAAGTTAAGAAATCTTCAAATTGGTAAATTCGTTTGATAAGACAATTTTTAAGGTTTTGGAGGAATTTACTCTCTATTTTAAGTTTAAAGTTAAACTAGAGAGACTGATATTGTGATATTGATGCTGTTTATAAACTGGAAAACAAATTTTGGAAGTGTAAAATCCAGTCTTCGGTCCTCGGTCTTCACCATCGCCTGCCCAGGAAAAAACCTCCCTCTCTCTCGCTCTCTCTCTATTTTGCATTTGCAAGTATCATTGACCTTTCTCCCCTCCAAGTACTCTCGACTGTCATGTGGTTTTTTACATGATCGTGGGGTTCTGTCTCTCTGGGGTTGTGCTTCATTTCCCCTCGAAATCAGTAAACTGTGAGAGAATCGATTCCCATCACTGGACTTTCCGTCCGGGTACGCCAAATTCTTCAATTTCAATCAGAAAGTTTTGATCTTTTATCAATTTTCGCCTGATTTCCACCTGGGTTTTCTTCCCTATCCTGTTTGAATCTCATTTGCATATCAATCTATCCAAATTTCCACCTGGGTATGTCTAATTCTGTTCCTTTTTCCAACTCATTGGCTAAACGCATTCCATTATGAAGAGTTTTTCATTTGGGTCAGTCAATTCCAAGCCCTTTCATTCTTACCCAAGGGGAGACTTTGATTTAGAATCTGGGACAATCAGAAGAAACAGAAAGCCAAAGCAATCACTACTTCATCCCCTCAAAATGCTTAAGTCTCTTGTAAACCATGTTCACTACTACTACAAGTCGCACCCAAGATTTGTTTTCTTCATTTTGTTTTCATTTGGGATCACATTGCTCACAATTCTAACCATTTACAAAAGCCAATTCGTGGTGATGAGTAATTATAGGCAATATGATATGGGTTCTGATACTTACCCATTTGCGAAACTTAAGAATCTTGTAATGGTTGCGGGGCATTCCATTTATACTAGCAGTAGTTGTGGGAAAGTTGGGATGGAGGATTCTTGGTTTTTGGAGTCGTATCAGAAGCATCCTGGACAGGCAGCTACTTTTGTGGCACATATAAAAGAGGGAGTTGAAACTGCAGCCGAAGATGATGAGGCCTTGCTTTTGTTTAGTGGTGGTGAGACTAGGAAAGATGCCGGGCCTCGTAGCGAAGCACAGAGCTATTGGACTGTTGCTGAATCAGAAGGATGGTTTGGTAGGTTCTACGTTTATCTCACTTCTAGTTGCTGTTTTTGTTATGCTTTGTTTTTGCTGAAAAATATTGAATATTATGCATACATCATTCTCAAGTGAAAGTGGAACCCCATTGTAGAAACTGAGGGAATAGCTTTGTTGTAGCTAACTTGATTATTTAGGAAAGGGCATTATTTAGCTGAATGGTGGCATCATTGATTTCAACAGGGTTAATTCTTGTTTCTTTACTAAAATGTGTTTGGTCTCTCCTTGACAAGGTAAAGCAAAAATTGAGAAATATGAGATACACGTAAAAAAAGCTAGACTTATCATGATCGGATAAAGAAAACAGTCATTAACTGCGGAATCCTACGAGGTACACGGCATTCTTTCTATATGTCGTCCATTTTGGTATCATAGGCATTCTTGCTGTATTTCTCAAATTGTGGATCATAGAGCATAAAGTAAAGCTGCTGCCTAAAGTGACAACCAAAGAGAAAGCCAGTAGCTTGAACGAGTTATGCAGCTGACAGAAATAGATATCCAACCTTTCTTGCAGTTACATGTCACGTCTTAGGAAATTTGCATTGCTGAGGTAGCTGATCTCTTTATGTACAACTTTGACTTATCATGATCCATGGAACATGGATTAAATAGAATCAGACCCTATCTTTCTCGAATTTGTAGATCTGGATAGCCGGTGTAATGAATGGTCTTCAAGTTTGTGGAGGGAAAAAGAAGTGATGAGAGCTGTTTGTAACGAGTCAATTATCACCAGTTGAATGGAGTTGTTACTGGTAATTAGCTTCGGACTGTATTGATATGGATATATATGCCTCTTGCTCAAGCGACTCCGTTAGTGTGTTCTTTGCTTTATCCCCTCCTTGGTTGCAACCTTCTGTCATTTACTCTATGATTGTAACCAAACAAGGTTGTTCATGTTGTTGACTACCTCGTTGTTGATGCTTATCAAGTTATTAGCATGTTGATAGCAAGGTGGCATGATGAGTTTTGTTGTAAATGGTGATGGGGTGAGGTTGAGTGGCTACTTTTGTTGTAGTTGTCGTGTTAGCTATCACTGATGGGTGAAGCTGGTGGTGATTTGATGTGTTGCTAGGACTGACTGAGTGTTGGTGCTGGTGTTGCTATGTAAAGATCTGGTAGAATCAGAAAAAGTGTATAAAGTAACAGCATATACTGCTAGTATATGTTGATGGTGAGGTAGTTGGGTAGTGTTTGCTTATCATCCCATTGGCAGTGGAAGTTTGCTGATAATTCTGGTTTCATTCAAAGAGGAAGCAAAACGATAGTACATGAAACACTTAGTCTTGAGTCTCCTGACTCAAAAGGTGCCCGCTTTCTCATAATTTTTCCTCCAAATCTTGGAGAATACTTTAACAAATGCCCCTGTAATGGTACTCGAGTTTACTGATATTTTTCAAATCTTGTCTCATTCTGAAATTGTTTTAGCTGACTGGAAACAAAGTCCCTATGACCCAAAATGAGCTTTACTGCTGTAATAGTTCTAGCATTGAGTGCATAATTCTGGCTGAAGAAAAGGAAATATACTGGATAACTGTCTCATCACTTTGGATTTCGTTAAGGCCTTAAGGGATTTTGTGTTCAAATTTTATCGCTGTATACAAGCTTTATATATTCATACTTTGACATATCTGCTGTTTGTCTCTTAGGCAAGCAAGGAAATGTGAGATGGAGGGCACTCACAGAAGAACATGCCAGGGACAGTTTTGAGAATCTTCTCTTTAGTGTTTGCCGTTTCCGGGAACTTACTGGATCATATCCTCGTAATATAACTGTAAGTGTACTAACTGTAGGATTCCCCTGCCTTCTGTAGAGTCTGAAATGCTTTTATCTAATAAAAAAGAGAAAAAACTTGTCAACTTTTTCTCTTCCTTAGTCAAGAATCATAGTTAAGGATTTCAAATTAACCCCGGAAAGGCACAAAATTTAGATGAACTACCCAGGGGCTGGAACCTTTGTTGCTCTGTAATTCTTTTCTATGCACGTGTTTATGTTAGCGAGCAACCTATAATATCTATATTCATTGCGTTCATGAGTGCACTTGTTTCTTCTCTGATCTTGCTGGGGCTTAGTAGTTATTTCCAGGATTCTCAGGGTAAATAATAAAACGAATTGTTATACGGACCATTTTTAAAAGCTCGACAATTTCTGCAAGCATTGTATTATGGCTCACTAATTATTCTGTATTTCTGAAAAGATTAAGAGCGACTTGGTTGATCTTTATATAATATCCTTGCTTTTCCATCTTTTATCCTTGCTTTTTATCAAAGATACTGTTACGAAAAGTTCCACGATCTATGTTCTTTCATTGCTTCCACTTTTATCTTTTCTCATGGTGCTGACTTTTCATTTTCTAGAAACCCATTTGCTCAAACCTCCAGTTTCATCTCATCGTAATTGCCCTGTTCACATCTTTGTTATGTGACTTGTATTCAATCATGAGCGGGACTAAATTATCTGGTGGTATGTAACTCTACTTTTATTGTTATTTCGGATATTAGGTCGTAAGTTATGATTTCAAGGAGGAAAGATTTGCACATTTGCACCGCTCTGCAATCCGATTTCCAGAGGCAAGGTTCTTCTACTCGGGAACCCCAGCTTCACCAACTGCAAAGGAAGCAGCTATGAAAGGTGAAGCAATAGTGAGGGCTCAATTTCAAGCCGACCCGTATGGCTGCTTAGGTTCACTTCGCCGCAAGAAAGTAAGGCGGGATCCTTTCCACCGGTCAGTCCCTTACCCTAATGGCTGTCCTGAAATCGAAGGTTTGTTCAGATATTGTGGTGCATCCCTCTATTCAGGTTCCCTCCCGTGGGCTTAGTATGCTTAAGCTCGAGGTTTTTCTTGCCTTCCTCTATTGAATTTTGACTCATAAATACTGTAAGTGTTAGAACTCTTAAACCAATGATACCCTTTAGCTTAACCCCACCATACTTAAAATCCAAAATCACTGTAATGTGTATAGACGGCTGAGATGGAACTTGTTTTTCTATGAACCATTCACCATGTTATTTCCCTCTTGGTTGAAGATGTATCACTTTTTTGGTGCATTCATTGTAGTAGAAGATATTATGCTTGAAGGGCTTTGATCTGGTTATTGTCATTACCTAGCCCACATATGTCCCTGGGGTGTAAATGGATCAATCAAGTGAAGTTCGTAATAAGCTCGGCTGAAACCTACATTTTTCGTAGTATGCTTAGCAGATTTTATATTTTGTATACACTAGCACAAAATACATACTAGTATATGCGGACAGCGAGGACTTGGAATCAGTTTAATCTGTCACTCTATTACTGAAGATGCTTATAGGCTGTGATATAAAACCCTTTGGTTGGAGCAAAGCCTTCAGATTCCATGTGAGAAAATTTTACAGCGGGTGTGATATACTAGGATACTTAATGCTTTAATAAAATGGGGATGTTTCGAGCATTGCTTCTGCAGCCCTTGGTCTGGCCAGATGCTATTTTAGGAGGTTCCAGTTCTCTTACCCCCGAAGATGGGTATCTGGGCAGATGATATATAATCGTAATTCGTTCTTTGTTGTGAATTCATGCATGGTATTGGATACTTGATTAGTTAAATTCCTGAGGGGGATAGGTCAGTGTTAGTTGAATTCCTGCTTGCTTACACGTGACAAGAAAGGGATACGATGGCATAACTATTCATATTTGATACATTCGGTTTGAATAGAAAGCGATATGTGCTGTTAATCATACTTTTATACGTTGAATGTATATTGATGTATGAAATGCACGTTTTCGATATGTGACGTATGGTGCTGTACATATGAAGCGAAATCAGTGTTTATCTATCCATTTGCAGTTGGTGGTATGCCTGCATGTCAATTTTTGCTGGCTATTTCAAATAATGGAGAAATGATTGGCACTTAAAATCTGTTAGACCTAACAAATCAGATAACATGTTTGTATTTTATTCCCATAGTAGTCATTCAAAGAAGCCATTCCCGTCACTTCCTGAAGCCAATAAGGGAGCAAATGGAGTGGATTTCGTACTCCTGTTAACTTGGTTGTGCTGATTTGAAGTTTTATAATTTAAAGGGGTTAATTTCTTACTCAGTGTGCAACAATGTTCTAGTTTGGCAGGTCCCAAAAATTAGAACAGTATGGCTCATTTGTTTGACGGGACTAATCGTGAACGGATAGATAATTGCGTAGGGTATGTGAAAGTGAGGATCGATAATATTTCACCTCCCGTGATATAGGATATCCCGTCATTTGTGGGATATGAAGTACAATGGATACTTAAACCATACCGTAAATCTTTTTTCTCAAATACTGGATACATAGTCCGGATGGGTTATATGGCATAATATGGTACTCCAATCCTGCCAAACAAACATGCCCTTAATGCTCTGAACACAAAACACCATAATATAAGAACACTCGCAATAAACTTGAGATGAGAATTCCAATTGGTACATCCAAATTATGCTTAGGTATGCCTTTATTTGTATCCCCAAGTACTAACAAGGACGATGTGTATTGAATACAAGTAGAGGAGAGGAGTGAGGACCAGTATGTAAAGGTACAGATTACACCCTTTTAAGATTGAGATTGTCATTATTAAGTCTTAGAGCTACAACTACCCAGTGTTCTTCAAGATAGGGCAGCCTGTAGACATCTCACTTGTGGAATCGTCACCGGTAGTTTTGCCCTTCATAAGCCCTCCAAGCAACTCGCCGCGATCATAGAAGAGCTCAACCCTCACGATCTTTGATTGTTCGTCCAACTGAATCAGCACATATCATAGTCAATTCCATGCGAGTGCCGATGACACACTAAAATTAGAATCTCCAAATACTACGATTCTCAAGACAAAACCATAGAGCAGATCTGAACTATAATTGAAATAGTAAAATGATGAAAAGGGTTTGTTTGTTCAATTGTACCTCAAAAACGCTCATGCCGTAGAATTCAACCATTTCACCAGTGGGAGCATGTCCTTTAAAAGGACCTTCCATGAATGCCCAGTGCCTGAACTTGTACACGATCACTGGTGGACCCGAGTAGACTCGGAGAATCTCCAAAGCAAAACCGCGCGGAAATGCCGTTGTGAAAGCCTTGTGGGCTGAGTCTACAGTTTCTTCAGCCGGGTTGTAGCACCGGAACTTGTCCGGCAAGGAGGTTTGCAGCAGATAATTGTAACCTCCCCCAATCTTTCTCTTCTCTTCCAGTGATAGACCTTCCCTTCCTAGTTTGAGTATACAATCATATTTATTACACAGAAAATCTCATCTTACAATGAAAAAAAATTGAGGAAAAACTTTACGTAGTGAGTTTGACTTACCATTGAGACTAAACCTATACTTCTTCGGATCAACTGTTTTGTAGTCATCAAAACAAGTCTTGTTGAACATCTCCATTTCCCATGTCTTCACAAGGTTTTGCACTTTTTCTTCAAGTGAACCTGGAGGCCATATCTACCAGATGTGGGGACTAGTTAGTAAATACCCAAAATTGTGTGGCCAGGAATCTATCTTCTTCTTCTATCCAAAACAAAGTATTCGATGAAAACTCTGTTCTCCGATGAAATTTTGTGTGCTGGACGGGTACCGCCACGTGGTACCTATTGGTACATCCGAGCCGTCCGAAACTCGTTTGGAGGGCTAGGATGCGCTGATAGGTACCACGTGGCGGTATCCGTTTGGCATGCAAATTCTTCCCCTGTTCTCCTATCTCGATGCACTTTTACGTATTTTATGCACTTGAACCTTGAAACTCACAAGTTTCAAGACGCGCTCACGTAACTACGAGCACATCTAGACAAGAGAAACAGAGAGATTTTGGTTTCTAATTTTGGTATGAGATAGAGAGAGAGTGTGTCTTGAATTCATGAATTGTGTACCTTAGTTCTGCCTTCTTCAAAGAGCTTGTTGACGACATCATAGTTGGGAGGACCACCATACCTCCACTGAGTGTTTTTCTCTCCCTCTCCAGACAGGTAAGACCTGTACTTGTCTCCCTCAACAGTTGCCATTATCTAGCCTAGGAAGACAAGAGCAACTTGGTATTGTTGAACTGTGATCGTTTAGAGCACTGCGGTTTTCATATATATAACCAAAATAAGCCTAGCAGGACAACCAATGCTATTCCTAAAATATTAATCCTAGTCAATAGTCCACACGTTAATGTCTATTTTTTACTTGTGTAATCTGATAGAAACACTTTTTTATGCACGAGGAAAATGCCTGTGAGTTGCCTTCATCGTCAAGGTCTAGAACTTAGAGATTCGTTATCTCTTACGTCTCGGATTTTGAAACCTCTTAGATACTATCAATTCTTGTGGAGTCAGTCTATACAAGGCTTTGTCCTGATTCTCGGGGATTAGTTGAAGTATGCGTAAACTGGTTCGGACACCCCTAATCAGACCTGGCCCAAGGCATAGGCTAACCAAATTGCCACCTAGGGCTCCCAAATTATATGCCCGAAATAGGTTGTAAACTTGTCACATCATTCAATTCATTTTAATTTGCATCAAAAAAAATGATTTGGGTTTAATTTAATGGTCTGAATTTGAAATTATGCCAAAATAGCACCAAACCGGTGCAGCGGATTGGTTGATGAATGGGTAAGTGCTCAACTTCTACACGGAAAGTTTTGAGGTCGCAATTTATGATGCAAAAACGAAAAGAATATTCAGTATTGACTGCCTGCCTGGGTATATACCTACTTTTAATGGAATTATGAAGCTGCCCATTTGCAGTTGGTGGTGTTTGGTGATTGGGGTTGCATCACATTTTTTGTTTGTTTGTTTGTTTTTTTTTTTTTTTTTTATCGAACTCAGTAATTTTTGATTACTCAAAAACCGCCCAAAGGGCTACAAACCCCAAACTGGTGCCCATCGAAGGGTAGAAACCCCTGATAATCGGGTTATCCATGTGGTTCGGATGAAAATACACCGAGTACAGAAAACGACTACCCTCGAACGGTAGTAATGAACAACCACCCTTGGAAGGGGGCAAAGATTCCACGCAGGGAATAGCTAAACAAACTAAACAAAAAACAGAGAAAAGAAACCTCCGGTCTTCGGAGTAGTCGCCGGAGCCGCCGCCGCCACGTCTCTGAATGATTATTTGCCGGAGGGGTCGCCAGAACACCCTAAAACCACGCGCGGTCCTCGGATCTGGCCCTCCTGAGACTTGGGTCAGAGCCGATGGAGGTGGAGCAAAGCCTCCGTCGCTGATAACGGCGGAGGATGGAAAATGGAGGCAACAGATGACCAAGAGGGGAGGAGGTCGTGGGTTAGAGGAGAGATCGGCTGGTAGAGAGAGACGAGAGAGGTGGGGGGAAGGTGGAGGAGGAGGAGGCGGCAGCCCCCCGCCTCCCCCCAAGCTAAACCCTAGCAGATGCAAAAGGAAGAGAGAGGTGAGAGCTTTTCTAGAGAGAGAGCATCACATTTTATGTTGATTACGACATAAATTGGGAGAAATCATATATGTTTCTGGTTCAAAATAAATAAAAAATTCTAAAAATTTTGCTTATTAAAAATTGGGAGAAGTCATATGTAAATAACTTTTGTTTTAAAAGTAAAAGAGAATTGAATCGAGTTTTTATTCTTTTAGTAACAAAAAAAACAAAGTCTCTACAATGAATTGAACACAAACTCATATGACTCGAACAATAATTTACTTGTGAATTGGACACAATTTTATAGTGATGTAATCAGCAATTAAGTAAGATTGATTAGGTCAACAAATTAGATTACACCATTGTATATCCTTTTCATGATTTCCTAGTGGACAATGGTGCTAGAAAGAGGGGCGATGATATTTTCAAGACCGACACATTTTTTCAAATCTCATAAGAGAATTTTTTTTTTAGAGGAAACGACGGGCCAGTACAAGTTTCCTGTGACATTTACCAAGAGCTCTTATAAAAAAATGAAAAAGCACCGCCCAGGTATTTTCCGTCTCTCTCTCTCTCTCTCCACCCCACATGTTGTTCTTTCTCTCTCTTTTTCTCCCCACCCCACATGCACATAATCTCTCTTTCCTAAACTCCAAAAACTGTATGAAAGTGTCTAAACCTAAACTTTAGGATACCTTATAAAAGTGCCTAAACCACTAAAATCTCAGAATAAGAAAGTGCACTCTACACCTAAATCCTAAGGTATCATATGAAAATGCTTAAAATCCTAGGGTATCCTATGAAAGTGTTTAAACCACTAAAACTATATAATAAGAAAGTGTACCCTAAATCTAAACCCCCAAAAGAGTAACTTACTTTAATGATAATTAAACAAAGTGACTTACTTTAATGGTAATTAGATGCCTATTTTCTAGACCTAGAGGTAAAAATCTAATTTTTTTTTTTCCCTAGACCTAGAGGTAAATATAGTAATAGTTTTTCAAGATAAATTGAGGTGAACCCATTGAACCAAACAAAAAGTATGTAATTGAAGTCAAATCTTATCACTAATACATAGGAACGAAAGAAAATACTTACAGGGCGTTTGGTAACGTTTTGTTTTCTGTTTTTTGTTTCTAAAAAAAAGAAGTAGAATCATGTTTATTGTTTATAAAAACAAAAACAAAAAAAAAACATATTTGGTGATAAAATTTCTTTTTTCTGTTTTTTTTTAAACGACCCTGTTTTAAAAACAAGGCAAATCACCTTTCTGCGTTTTGAAAATTTTCAGAAATTTTGAAAACGTTTTTAATAAACAAAAAACATAAATAAATTACCAAACACATTTTTGTTTTTAGTTTTGAAAAAAACAAAAACGTTACCAAACGCCCCCTTATGAATTAGGTTTTGCAAGGTTTTATTTAATATAGGTTTGATTTGACTTGTAAGAAAAAATATATAAGATTTTCTTAATGACACTGCCAAACGAAATTTAGGAGTCACACGAGTTGCCGGACGTGTTCTACTCTTCAGTAAAAGATGAATGGCGTTTTCCCTTTTACTTAACACCAAGCAATGGAATGCGCTGCAGTAGCGAAGCAAGGATTTATATTGAGAGGTGGTTGTGTTCGATGAGAGTCAATTGGATTGTTACGTCTTTGTTCGTAAGAAAGAAATGTGAAGTTGAAGTTGGGCGGCTCTACAGCCACCATTCAATGGTCAAATGACCACCCAATAAAAAAAAAAATTTGCTTAGAAAACATGTATAAATTATGAGTTAACATTTCTTTGAACACCCAACTCAAATATCAATGAACACCCTATTTTGATAGTCCTACACCTAATTCAAAACGAATTGAATACCCAACCCAAAACCAATTGAACACTCAATCACAAAACAATTGCAGTCCATCAATCTAAGTAATTTATATTTGAACACGTAAACATTACCTCAAATAAAGCTCACAATCATAATAAAAAAAATGGAAAAAGAAGAATCTATTGGTGTAAGTATTATATATGCTCTACGTTCTCTCTCCGTCTCTATTGTTGATGGTCTAAATATATTATTAATTTCGCATTCATGACAATAACTATTTTTTATTTGTTTATTTTTTTGTCTTGTTAACATATACTTAGATTATAGGCAAAGCTTTTAAAAAACTTCATCTACATTGCAAAGCCCTATTAATTAACTTGAATAATATCCCTTTGAATTTAAGACTACGATTGAAAATCTCATCATGTCATCCTAAAGAGAAACATTGGAGTATTTTCGAAAAGGTCGGCCCTAGCATAGTCTACAATTTCTTTCAAAAGGGTTTTAGTAGATTAATAAGCCAATTAAATATTGACACAAAATATGAGAATTTGTCTAGGACAACTATAAAAATTTACTCCCTCCATTATGAAAACACCGTTTATTACGCAATACAACAACTTTCAAAAAAATTTAAATTTTTGTTACTAATATATTAAGTTCTCATTGCATTTCACCTCATAGTTAATTTTTCAGAATACAGTTTATATTTTTCGACCGCACTATTTATACTAATATATGAAATTTTGTAAACATGTTATTGGTTAATAGATCATCGAGTGTACTTAAGGTAATTTCTGAACACCCTTCCATTAATTCCTAGAGCCGCCACTGAGTTTGACTATGTCTTATACTTTATTTTTATTAAATGAACAATAAAGCTTTTAATTCAACTCTCGGTCCTTAAATGAAAGTTATAGCTAGACGTTTAAAAGTGGAACCCTAAGGAAGTTGAGATATTCTCCCATAATGGGACACTGGGTAGATTTTCATTAGTTTCGGTTGAGACAGTAGGGTGTTCAAAAATTAAGTTAACTCTATTAATTAGCTCTTTTAATCGATAATACATGCACAAAACTTTACATATTACGCTAGTTACATAACAACCTGAGAACATATTTCAACACAAATCAAACTTTATTACTAAAGTTATCATCTTGCGTAGTGGATAATTTTTTTAGAATGGAGGGAATATAATTATAAAGTTTCCTAGATGATGTTTCATAGGGCTGCTCAAAAAAACCGGTGAACCGTGAATACGGTCCGGACCGAACTGATCCGCACGTTTTGGATTTTAACCGTGGATTAATGGTCCGGACATGGATTCAAAAAATAAAAAACCGTGACTCACGGTCCGGACACGGATTTTGATTTTGAAACCGTGGATTAACCGATCCGGACCGTGAGATTTTTATTATATATAATTTTAAAAAAATAAATATGTGTATAGATAAATAATTTTACCACTATACTACCTTGCATTTCTTATACTTTATCACTTAACTATTATTAAATCATTCTAGGAGTTGAAGGAGATTCTTTTTTACCTAGAAACCAACTAAGCTGGCAACCATTCGCTCAAACATTTGATGATTGGTTTGCTATGGATATTTCATAAGCAGTGGAGCAACTATTTTGGGTTTTGTTTTTTGGTTATCTATTTTGATTCCATATGTTCAAGTTTAGATTTGTTCAATTAATTTGTTGGAATGTTTACTGAGCTTTCATTATTTGTTTCAATGTTGAGTTTGGGTTTCGAATGAGTTGACAATTTCTTTTTAGAATAAATTGAAAATCCGTGGACAAATCCGGAACCAATCCGTGACTCGCGGATCGGATTAGAACCGAACCGTGAGACTTTTGGATCGGACACGGATTTTATTTTAAAAAAACCGTGACTCGCGGATTAGGATTGGATTCATGCCAATCCGAACCAATCTGGACCGTGAGCACCCCTAATGTTTCATATTTTAAGCCAATGTTAGACCAGCATAGTAGTTCACTAATACCTTGTTGAAAGAAATTGTGACGCGTAGATTGAAATGGGTCTTTTTGAAGATATGCTCTTCTTTTTTATGATATTGTTAAGGATAATCCTTATCCTGTACCTCAGAGATCACCTTGGTTGTTAGTTGGTTGTTATATTTTGATTGTATCTTATTAGATAGGCTTTTATCTTTTCATAGTTATCTGTAACCAAGCTTTGTATCAAAATATATTAGAAATATCAAGGATTCTCCACAGCCAAGTGTGGGAGAGAATTCAATCAATTCTTTTATTATTAACACTTTTATGGTATCAGAGCATCGTGTGCTCAATTGAGACAAATTCGATCCTCTTTTTTTTTTTTTTTCTTTCTTCTCTTCCTCATCTACTAAATGGCTGATCCCCCCATAAACCCAACTGGTGTCGATGACTCCACAAATTCGACCACCTTTTGGTCTCATGCTTTTCAAACAGCAATGTACCTCATTAATCGTCTTCCCACTCCACTACTTGATAACATCTCTCCACTACAAAAACTTTTTGGGTCTAATCCGGACTATCTCTCTCTTCGGACATTTGGATGCACTTGTTATACTTGGCTTCGTCCATATTCCAAACATAAATTGGACCAACGCTCTATTCGTTGTGTCTTTTTAGGATACAGTCTTCAGCACAAGGGATATAAATGTCTTGATTTTATAAATAATCGCATTTATATTTCCCCTCATGTCACTTTTGAAGAGTCCACATTCCCATTTGCATCCTCACTCATTGAGCGCCCAAAAGTCAACCAATCCCCAACAAGCTCAACTCTTGGTCCTTTGAGAATTATACAACAGTCCACACGTCCACCTAAGCCAAATTCCACCCCTCCCACGCCTCATATATCTCACACCCATGCATCCCACCAACCATTACAGCTTGCCAACAAAGAACCCAATGCCACACCATCTCCACCCACATCAATGCCTTCCCCTTTGGTCGTCTCTTCCCCATCGCCTGAACCTGCCTTTATTCCCCACGACTATGCCGCTGCTCCGGCCTCGCCGTCTTCTCCGTCCCACTCACCATCAGGTATGAACCTCATTGTTGATTTGACTAATCCAGTTGCCCAAAAACCTTTGGCTCTAGTGGTTCATAGACATCCCATGGTCACTCGGTCCCGAGATGGTACCATCAAAAAGAAGGCTCTTAATACTACTGTTCAATCTTTGCCATCTGACATTGAGCCCACATCATATTCCCAAGCCAGCAACAACCCTATTTGGCAAAAAGCCATGTCTGATGAATTTTATGCATTACAAGCAAATGATACTTGGGTTCTTGTGCCTCCACACGCAAAGCAAAACGTGGTAGGTTGCCGGTGGATTTACAAGATCAAACGAAAATCTGATGGAACTATTGAACGGTACAAAGCTCGTTTGGTTGCAAAAGGCTTTCACCAACGTGCAGGGCTAGACTACACAGATACTTTCAGTCCAGTTGTTAAGCCAATTACAATTCGCGTAGTTCTCTCTATTGCAGTTTTTCAACAGTGGCCTATTCACCAATTGGACATTCAAAATGCTTTCCTGCATGGTCGTTTAAATGAGGAGGTTTTTATGAGACAACCTCAAGGGTTCATTGATCCGGATCGACCTACTCATGTTTGTCTACTTCGCAAATCATTTTACGGGCTCAAGCAAGCACCGAGGGCCTGGTTTCATCGGTTAGCCAACTTTCTTCTTAACTATGGATTTCATGGTTCTCGTACAGACACCTCTCTTTTTATCTATCAAAGCGCTATAACTACCATGTATTTCTTAATATATGTTGATGATCTTTTAATCACTGGAAATGATCCACAAGCTATTCGCAATCTTATCAATGCCCTGAGTTCATCATTCGCCGTTAAAGATCTTGGCGGGCTTAATTATTTTTTTGGGGATAGAGGCCATTAAATCCTCTGCTAGCTTGTTCTTATGCCAACGCAAATACATTGCTGACATTCTTGTTCGTGCCAACATGGATGGTGCGAAACCGATGAACACCCCATGCTCAGTATCTTTGGGCGGCAACCAACTGGATGACGACACTCAATATAGAAGTATTGTTGGGGCTCTCCAATATCTTACCCTCACTCGCCCGGATATTGCTTTTGTGGTTAACCGAGCCTATCAATTCATGCACTCACCCATAGTTGAACATTGGTCCATGGTGAAACGGATATTACGATATCTTAAAAGCACTATCAATTTTGGACTACTGATGCGAGTCTCGCCATTGGGTTCTCTTTTTGCCTATTGTGATGCTGATTTGGCTGGTTGTCCCATTGATCGAAAGTCCACTACAGGCTTTGCTATTTTTCTTGGCTCAAACTTGGTTTCTTGGAGTTCTCGGAAACAACGAACAGTGTCACGTTCGTCAACCGAGGCTGAGTATCGTGCTGTTGCCACCGCTGCCTCGGAGATTACTTGGTTACAATCTCTTCTAATGGAACTTGGGCCTTGTTTGATAACACAGATTCAGCACTTAAAACTGAATCAATTAAGTAATAAGTCATTAAGTAAGTTTGATAACCACATTTTATGTTACTTAACAGATTAAGTACCACTTAAAATGTAGGCTAAAAAATTGATAAAAATTAAGTAGCTTTGAGCTACTTAATTCTGGCTGAATTCCTATGTGCTTACAATCAACCATCACACCTCCGCCGCCGTTGTCACCGCCACCACCATTACACCACCACCACCACCATTACACCACCACCACCACTACCACCACCATTGCACTGCCGCTACCACCACAACCACCACAACCACCACCATTACACCGCCACTACCGCCATGCCGCTACCACCACAACTACCACCACCACCACTGCCACACCGCCACCACCACCACCACACCACAACCACCACCACCACCATTGCACTGCCGCCATGCCGCTACCACCACCACACCACACCACAACCACCACCATTGCACCGGTGGCTACCACCACAACCACCACCATTACACCGCCACTACCGCCATGCCGCTACCACCACAACTACCACCACCACCATTGCCACACCGCCACCACCACCACAACCACCACACCACAACCACCACCACCACCATTGCACTGCCGTCATGCCGCTACCACCACACCACACCGCCACCACCACCACTGCCACACCGCCACCACCACCACAAGCACCACCACCACCACCACACCACAACCACAACCATCACCATTGCACCGGTGGCTACCACCACCACCACCATTGCACTGCCGCCATGCCGCTACCACCACACCACACCGCCGCCACCACCACCACACCACAACCACAAGCATCACCATTGCACCGGTGGCTACCACCACCACCACCATTGCACTGCCGTCATACCGCTACCACCACACCACACCGCCACCACCACCACCACACCACAACCACAACCATCACCATTGCACCGGTGGCTACCACCACCACCACCATTGCACTACCGCCATGTCGCTACCACCACCACTGCCACATCGCCACCACCACCACACCACAACCACCACCATTGCACCGATGGCTACCACCACCACCACCACCATTGCACTGTCGCTATGCTGCTACCACCACCATCACTGCCACACCGCCACCACCAATATCACTGTTACCCATATACCACCACTATTATTGTCATTCCACCGCCACCACTTCACCACCACCACTAGCATTCCACCCTGACCACCACAACCACTACCACGCCATAACCATCACACTACCACCACTACACCACCAACATTGCACCACTATTACTCTACTGCCACCACAACTCACCATCATTCCACCACCACCATTACTCCACTGCCACCGTCACCACCTCCTAATCACCACTCCACCACTACCACAAATACATAATGACCATTAATAAAATCAAGAGACAATTAAAACCCAAAAAAAAAAAAAAATTAATTGAGTGCTTAATTTGTTTTATCAAACAGCTTTTTAGCTTAAAAAATTCAGCATTCAGTTTTCAGTACTTAATTTTCAGCTTTCAGCTTTCAGTTTTCAGTTTTATCAAACAACACCTGGTATACCTCTTTGTTCACTCCAACAATTTGGTGTGATAATATTGGTGCCACATATCTCTCAGCAAACCCTGTGTTCCATTCCCGCACAAAACACATTGAAATAGATTTTCACTTTGTTTGTGACAAAGTGGCGCAACGGGGCCTTCAAGTTCGATATGTTCTACAAAAGACCAAATTGCCGATATCCTAACCAAGGGTCTCTCTCATCCTCGTTTTTCTACACTCCGAGACAAGCTGAACATCCGTGACGGAATGCTCATCTTGCAAGGGCGTGTTAAGGATAATCCTTATCCTGTACCTTAGAGATCACCTTGGTTGTTATATTTTGATTGTATCTTATTAGATAGGCTTTTATCTTTTCATAGTTATCTGTAAACAAGCTTTGTATCAAAATATATTTTAAATATCAAGGACTCTCCACAGCCAAGTGTGGGAGAGAATTCAATCAAATCTTTTATTATTAACTCTTTTAGATATAACATGATTTTCCATCACAATCTTGCATTCGAAGGAATATTGAACGTAGTTGAATTTTTTTGACACAAAAAGTCCTACACCAAATGGTACAAAAAAAACAACCTAAATGGTCCAAACGAAAACGGACTCGTGAACTGCAAAGCGATCAGGGGCATCGTATGTGAAAACACCATAGGAGTCCCAACACTGAAAAAACCCAGATCAGAGCCTCGCCATACTCAACAAGCAATTTCACATTCAAAAAACAAGTACCAATCGACTCCCCAACACCACCACAAGCAGGACAAGAACCATTCAGGAAGGGAGGCGGGGAGGCTGTGCACAGCCGTGTGGTGCATGGTGACATGCACCCCTCGGCCATCCACTCATGTTTTGGACAGTCTGGATGTGTTTTAATTTTTTACAAGTAAAAATAAATCAAAATTGCCGAATGCATCCGGATAGTCCAAAACACAACCGGATGGCCGAGGCGTACACACACATTTGGCCTCTGCCTAACTAATTTTTCAAATTCGGAGTTGCTCCATCTTTTTGTTTGAACCAAATGGATTTCAAATAGCTACTATATCGGAAGTGTGTTGAGAAATTACGTATTCAAACGATTCCTCCACCTCCAACCGGATCCATGACAGTTTAAACCAAAAGCAGTTGGATCGGCGATTCGGTGAGAAATAAAAAGGGAATGATCGGCTTCTTTGCAAATTGCCTGTTTCGAAATATTTTAGAGCAAGCAAATACACCAGCGTGGCAGCGTCTATTAGGCTAAGATTTCCTTTGGCCAAAAAGAAGATTATGGTTTTTTGGTTTTTTCGTGTCATCTTTATTCAATTTTTTTTTGCATTTATTAGTTTCGCGTCAAGATTTTGTGATTTCTGAATTCCTCTCGGCGAGATAAATCTAACAAATATAAATTTATGGTCAATATTGAAGTCCATGAATAATCAAAACAATTATAATACGATAATGATTTTCTTACATATAATTTTTATTGACAAGGAAAAAATCTTGACATTTTCTTTTCCTATCCAACAATTTCCAACGATTCCTCGATGAATAATCAAAACAATTCGCCCTTTTCCAACTATTTTCGCTTTTCAACAACTTTTTCTTTTTTTTGGGTACAAGTTTTTCTACAAATTTAAACAACTCCAATTCTTTTTTACTTATCGTCGTGATTAATACAAAAAAAAAAAAAAAAATTTGACCGGAATACTAAAAATTAACATAAAAAATCAAAACGACACAGTAAAAAAGATCCAAAAATACAAGCTAGGGGATTTTCAGTTTCAGTTCAACCCAAAAAAATTACTACCACGTATACCAAAGAAGGAGAACAAAATAAGGAAATGGGAGGAAACCATCAGAAACCAAAAGATTATCCCCAGAAGCTTATGAAGCTGTACGGTCCGCATCATGGTTTTGGTCATTTATCGACCACATCACTTGGATCCTCCTTCCCAAACTCATACACAATGTATAGAAATACTACAAATACACGTAATTAACTGTAACAGGTGATTATGAGTGGGTAATTTTTTATTTAAAGAGAAAAAAAAAAAAACATAACCAAAACAAGGATGAAAATCAAAGAATCATTCCGGTTAACCCAGAAAACAGGAACAAGAACTCAAGAAACAAAGAAGGAAGAAATCGATGAAGAGTGCAATGGGGCTCAGAAACAAATATGGGTATTAGAGTCGTATCAGCACAGATTGATGTAAAATCAAATCAGAGTGGTGCATGACTGTGTTCCTCTTCATTGCCCCCCAATCAAAATCAAAATCAAAATCCTAAAACCAAGTGCTGTGTGTGACGATTGTGCAGAACTAGAGATGAAATTGATTACACAGGGGATAGGAGTGCGTGGAGATTTGGTAGAGAAGAGGTTATACAGCAATTTATATAGGCTGATCAAAAAGAGGGCCGGCACGGAGGCTTGAAAAAAGAAGACGACGAAACCCTAATGTCTGTGTGGTTACGTTTTTGCCCCTGTAGAGTTATTGTTATTTCCACTCTGCCATCCTGCTCTCTTTTCATTGGAAAATTTCAAATGAGTCTTTGAACTTTCGCTCCAATATCCCATTGACCTCCAAACTTCAATAAATGCTACATTAAACCTCTGCATTTTAGTTTTTTTCAACTACACACCCCCTTTATTTCCTTCAATTTCTGAACAGAGCACCAAAGAACACTTGGAGAACCACAGTGATTAAAAAAAATAGTAAATAAATAAACCATTTCTCTTCAATATATTTAGGGGGTGTTCCGCTAAAAAAAAAAACAGTCTAGTTTTAACTCAAAAACTACTCTATTCCGCTAACAAAAAACCAACAAAAAAAACATTTAATTCCACTAACCTAAAAAAAAACCAAAAAGCCAAAAAAACTAGTTAGTGGAACAAGTTAGTTTTTTTGCAAAACTAAAGATCCAAAAACCTAGGTTAGTGGAACAAGTTAGTTTTTTGCAAAACTAAAAACCAACAAGCTAAAAAACTAGTTAGTGAAACAAGTTAGTTTTTTTTTTGCAAAAGTAAAGATCCAAAAAAAACCAAAAAATCAAAAAACCAATTAGTGAAACATGGCCTTAAAACTTCCCATCTCTATTATAACATAAGCCAAATCCAATGCTCGGTTGCCTAAAGCCATATATAATTCACATGCACGTACAAGTTCATTTGATTTGTTAAAAAAAAAAAAACACTTTAGAGTGAGAAACGGATTCATGCAACAAAGGATTTGAATTCGGTTTTACGATTCAAGATCAGGTATTTTAGGCTTTTGGTGGATTCAAATTAGGAGGTCAATTTTGTTGTATAAAGCCCCGTAATTTGAAGATTTTAGAGTGAGAAACGGAGTTTTTTATTAAGAGATTGATATACTTTTACGATGACACCAAAAAAATACTGAATAGAAATGGATTCGGCATAATCAACAATATTATATGCAAACAACATATTCCATAATAAAGTACGTTTGAGAGTGTAAAAGTACACCCTCTATAATTACTCGTTGACAATATTATCTGCAAACAACATATTCTATAAATAAATAAAAAGAGGGGTCTCGCTTAGGAGTAATTACTCATTGACAATGTTCTCAAACATATTCTAATTATAGAGAGACAGTTTGGGCGGGACTCGCTTCCTATCCAATTATTCCATGGTCCATCCTTCTCACCTCCATTTTGACTGTCCAAAAGGATTTTTAGTGGTTCAGATTTTGAACACATTAGTATAGTACATGTAAGAGTTTGTTTCAAATCCGGACCATTGATTGCTGATATGGACCATTGGAATCAATGCTGCACCTGCTACGGGGACTTCGTTCCAGCCTTCTTCAATTTTTATTTGTTGGGAACATTTTGAATGCAAAAATTATCGAAATCGTTCATTATTTAGAAATCGTTGAGGATAGCATCTATTCCGAAATTAGTTTGATCAGAATTAGTTTGATGTATGAAAAATCTCATCTATACGAGGAAAAAAAAACAAATATTGTTTGAAGCTTTATGGTATATTTTTTGTTCTTGCACAAACACAATTTGCATGTATGGGAAGCAAAGTTCGACCAAACTAATTTTGGGTATGGATATTATTCTCAATAATTCTACAAAATGAATGATTTTCGAAACTCATTTCAGGGTCCGAATGAATCCCAAATAATTAAAAAATTGATATTAACACTCCACTTTTCTTTATTGACATATTTTTTTGTCTTTATTGACAAAGTGTAAGAGTAATTTTACCTAATAGAGACAAAATAAACAATGCAAATAGAGAAAAGGGGAGTGTCAATATCACTTCCCTTGTAAATTGAATTGGTACTGTAATTGGACAGGAACCGTTCCATTTAAGGGAACACCATAGTATTATAATGGCCCGATTGGATGCCGGATTTATTTTTGGGGTATTATATATGGATGGGGATAAGATAGTATGGGGTAATATGTATAGAGGATAGCCCCACAATGATGTGACATTTATGGAAGGGGATTAAGCAATACCTCCGTCCCATTTTAAGAGTCCTCTCCGGAAAATCGAACTTTTTAAGAAGTAAAAAATATTACTTCAAACTTTCAAAATCAACCTTCAAAAACTGTGAAGTACCTGGGTGGGGGTATTAAAAGGGGTACAATGGTCATTTTTCAGGGGTATTAAGGGTAGGGATGACAATTCAACCCGCCCCGCTCTGAACCCGCCCTACCCCGCCCTGATAGGGTAAGGTTTTTTTCTATTTTTCTGGGTAACGGGTCAGGGCAGGGGGTGATTTTGAAAAATCCGTCAGGGTTGGGGTATGGGTATGGTCACCCCGCCCTGATATTACCCGCCCCGACATACATATATATGTATAACTATATTTATATATTCTTATATGTATATATGAAATTATATTTTCTCCCTTATATGCATCAAATTTTATTTGTATTTTTATAATTAAAATACAACATTAGATAATAGATTTTGGTTAAGTTGTAAAAGTTATTTTGTGAACTTTTATCATTTGTGCTCACTAATATTGGAGTCTAAAATATACTTTACTAATATGTGAAAAAAATAGGGACGGGGTGGGTGAACCAGATACCCGATGGGGGCGGGGACAGGGGTACCCATAAATTACCCGGACGAGTTAGGGGTGGTTCGGGAATTTTAGAGTCGGGGCCGGAATCATTAAAACGCGCCCGAACCCGCCCGTTGCCATCACCAATTAAGGGGGTGTTCCACTAACAAAAAACTGTTTTTTCCAAACACCGAGACAGATCATTTTCTCACAACCCATCACATAAAAAATCGTGAAAAACTAGTTTTTTCAAAAAACTAGGTTAGTGGAACACCCCCTATGGGGTCATAAATCTGGACACGCCCTGGGCTGTCCATAAATAACACTCCGACAGGGGTGATATTTAGTCCGAGTGATAAATAACAGAATCAGAGACCCTGCTTTTCGCCCAAAACGACGTTGTTTTGCTCGTTTTCTTGGTTACACCTCCAAAGCTTCCAAGGGCTCTATTTGGAGAGTTAATTTTGGGATTCAATAGGGGATTTAGGCTTTTTCGAGTATGATATAGTTGGTTTAGGCACTTTGGGTTTAAAGTTTAGGAATTTTAGGAAATTTACTCTTCAAACAGGGTTTTTGGAAGCTTTAGAGATATACCAAGAAAATGAACAAAATGACGTTATTTGAGCGAAAAGCAAGGTTTCTGGATCCATGAATAACACTTTCAAATTTTTTTTTGGACAAACCATTCTATAGGCATGGGTCGGACGTAAATTAGACGCTTCATATTTATGCACTCGGGCCCTAATCTCTAATTATAAGTTGGTGGCTCACTCATGAGTCATTAATTACACTGCCAACACCGTTGAGTGTTTCCAGTCCACTCTCAATTGTACTAGCCAGAAAAAATTAATTTCTCAATCTAGAAGGCAAACGAAAAAAGAGCGTATTAATTCTGACTACTATCTTAGCTATATAATTTACCGACAAAATTGGCAATTATATAATTCTAAAACACACTCTAGACAGCGCGCCCCTTCTCCCTCCAGTCTTCATACAGTCTTCCCCCGAATCCCACCACGGGTCACGCTTCTCTCTATCTCTCTCTAGAATCACATCGCATCTGCAGTCTCTTCCATTTATAAACTGTAGGTATAATTTGTACCACTTGAGTTCTTTATTACTCCAATCTTGAATTGTGTGCTTCTTCTACTGGAGTAATTTTTTAACTCCGAAATTGGTTTGTATGTTTTCAGATCAGATGCCGCCTTCCCCAAGCTGAAGCTTGGATTCATCGAAGTATGAGAGGAAATATAGGACCCGGCCCCGTAGAGCCCAGACAACGACTCTCTCTCACTAAGTTACTCTCTCTCTCTCTCTCTCTCTCTCTCTCTCTCTCTCGATACACACACATACAAACACGTAAAGTACTTACGTAAATTGAGCTGAAAACCAGTGAATTAGTTTGGTTAAGTGTAAACTTCATGAATGCCTTGTCCATCAATACTCAAACCTACTGTAGAGAAAGTAGATCGAACGATACCAAGCCAAATCGAGTGAATACTTGGGCTGAGTTTGGTAGTTTTGGTATTTCGGTGGCATTTTTGGAATTTTTTACCAAGTCATTCTTCTCACGTACGTTGCAAAACTACATTTAGAGGAAACAACCCCAGCTTTTGCCTACAGTGGGAAGACGGTATGTTTAGTGGAAACTCAGCCTTAGAAAACCAAGCTACTCGAGCTCGGGTTTGCTTGTTAAAAGTTCGTTCTGAGATTCGGTTGCTACAACCGTGAATCAAGCTTTCACACAAACGTGAACAAGCAGCTCCTCGTTTGACTTGTGATGTTTAAAAAATGGAACTGATTGACGTTGAGATCAGCTCTTTTAGAATTGGCTCACTTGATAAACAATTAAGGTAGAAAATATATTCTCGAAGCTTGTAAAGTTTCGACTTGTTTATCAGCCGATTCAGCCCTAGTGATTCATTATTGTGTTTATGAATGTAACAATGGAATGGTCTGCAAATCAAAATTTGCAATTTTGGCTCAGATGTGGTACTCCTATTGAGTTTGTTCATAGTTATACATTTGTTTGTGTATGCGCCTCTTACTTTTCCCCTAACTTGACAATTTAGGAGTCATTTCTGTAAGTCTTCTTGCGTTGGTTCTATTGGTTGTGGGTTTGTTATTGAGAATCAACTGGGGTGGTTGGAATAGAGGCGGTGGTTGTGCGTGTAGTTAACTGCCAGACCCTTTGGGTTAATTAGTGGTGTTAATATGAGGTTAATGAGAAAAGGGGATTCTGTTAATGTACTATACAGCAGTATAAATATTACTGGACTAGCTTTTTAGCCAATTACTTGGAGGTGGACTACATGGATCTTTTCGATTACAATAGTTGTTTTCCCGGTTCCAAAGTGAAAAAGTCATATGAGAACTAGTATTAACTTTTATATAACTGTTTCAATTATGTGATGGGCAAATCTCAAACACATTGAGTAATCTTTCACATAACACATGTCCTATCCCGGAGTTCCTATCCATTTTTTGGTTGAGCCCAAGTATCCTGCAAGTAAGAAAATTAGTGGGTCTGACTAATATAGGCTCTAGAGTCCTAGGCACATGTCGAGTCCAACATCCATACTGGGGTTTTGGGGTAACATAGAGGGTACTCTACAACTATCATCCAACGAGTAAACGGATTCACAATAGGAGAAGCCATCACATGCTTTTGATCTAGGAAAGTGAATCAGTGATGACTTTACTGACTTATGTGTGAATATGGTCAATTTACTTAACGAAATCACACCTGAGGAGTTAGTATCAGTTTCTGATTGGAAAGAACATTTCTGCTTAACTTCATTGCTAATTTTCAGTATGTGTTGCTTCACTTTTTCTTCTTGTCCTTAAAGTGGATTGACTCCTTGCAAATTTCTTGAGTGCAGCATGTAGCTTACCATATTTGTCGTTAGTTGTACCATTGAAGCATTTTGCAACTTTGTTCTTGCTTCTTCTCTCTCTTGTCTGCTCTGTCCTTTGGTCCTATTTAATTATTCCCTTTATTAGCTGACCATAGTCTATTTTTGTGATTGAAGTTCTTATTTTCATTAAGAGTGTGATTCAACTCTTAACAGATTTGTAATCATAAATTGTTTGGATCCCTAACAAATTAGATTTAGGATCAATCAAGAAAACACAGGGATAATGAAACCGACTTTTCGCATGCATTGGACCACTCCAGAGTATTTGACCTTAGGATTAAGGCCAATGAGAATGGGAAAAAGTGTGACACTACGAGAAAATGGTATCAGTTGATTCCTAAATTGATCAAATTCTATGGTTTTTCCGTAAAATTCAGCTGGATAACATTTTGCCAATGAAAAAACATCAAGTAGTTGGCATTAAAAATTACTCAAAGTGGATAGTTTTCTACTCCAGTTGGTTCCTATAGTTTTTTCCAAATAGTTCGTTTGCCTGTGAAACATGGTAATTTAGTGCAGGATCATAAACCTATGAGCTATTGTGCACAGCACCATGCACAGCATGGCTGTGCACAGCACCTCCCCCGCTTCCGTCATATGTTCATAACTCTGCCAAATGCTATCTTGAGACTGTTATTGTTGGTTTCTGATCTTTAATGTGTTACTCACCTGGGTAGTGTACTGATATTTTCTTGAATTTGGTCCAGTGACGATGCAGGCAAACAGAGATCTTTCAAAAGTAGAGTTTTTAAAGATAGTGAGAAGCCCTTCCACATCTCCAGACCAGATAGGAACTCAAGTTGCAAACTCTCCGCTTATCTTGTGTTAGTGGCTATTATTATTTTGGGAACATTTTGCACGTTTCTCCACTCTCCAGCAGTTTATAACACTGACCGTGTATCCAAAGGGGGATCTAGGTATGTTACAACTTTCTACGTGCTTTGCTTTACTGCTTTGAATTTAGTTTGGTACATTTTAAAGCTTCTTACTACACTTTCCTTGTCATGGAGACTAGTTTTAGTGCATCTGTGCATCTGTTTTGTCTAGCAAAGAGCACGTGTTGTTTAAGCATTTCAGTGCTTAATACTCAGTTTACTTTTTCTCGATCCACTATAGTAAATTTGTCTTGAATACAAAGTCTACACGATGCAGAAATACTTTCGTTGACAGTTGGAGAAGGGATGCAGCAGCCTTAGATCAGCATTATATCTCACATGTAGATGTTAACTGGGATCATATCTCTGAAGTAATTGAGAAACTAACCGACCAAAATGAGTATCAGGGACTAGCTCTCTTAAACTTCAATGGAAGTGAAATTGAACAGTGGAATCAGTTTATACCAGAAATAGAGCATGTTATTCTGAACCTGGATCATGTCTCAAACAATATCACTTGGGAGTCACTGTACCCAGAATGGATTGACGAGGAAGAAGAATTTGAGGTCCCCACTTGTCCTAAAGTTCCAAAGCTTCAGGTCCCTGGAAAACCACGTCTGGATCTTATTGCTGTCAAACTTCCATGCAACAAGTCAGGGGACTGGTCGAGAGATGTGGCTCGCTTGCACTTGCAACTTTCAGCAGCAACGCTCGCTGCCACTGCTAGAGGGTATCATCCAGTGCGTGTACTTTTGGTGACGGATTGCTTTCCCACTCCAAATCTTTTCACCTGCAAAGAACTTGTTGTACGTGAAGGCAATGTCTGGCTGTATGAACCCAACCTTAATACGTTGAGAGAAAAGCTCCAGCTCCCTGTGGGGTCATGCGAGCTAGCGGTTCCTCTTAAGGCTAAAGGTGAGTTAAAAGTTGTGTTTCTTGCCATTGGTTGTTCAAATTCCATCCTTATTAAGGTTTATGGCAGTGAAAGCAAGGTACTAATGTTGATTGAGTTGACTTGGATTTTTGTTGCACTTGCAATTGTTTATCATGATAACTTGGATGATGATAGGGTGAGCAAAGAACATTGTCTAATCCTGTTCATAAAAAAGAAAAAAAAAAAAAGAAGAAAGAAAAAGAACATCGTCTAATTTATAAAAATCAATCAATCATAAGTGCCATTCGGAACTGTATGTATCACACACTTCACCCTGCTAAAATTAGGAAAGTGCCGCATTCTGTATGGACTTGCAAGTGATGCTATTATGCATTCATGTGGTTTTCATAGTACGAAATTGGAGGCATTTCTGAATCGCAATTATATATCAAGTGCATGACCCAAAGAATAAGCTGACTGCTGTAGAAATCAAGTTGATCTAACTTCAAGAAAACAAGTAACATAACATCCTTGTGCAGAGAATTGGTACTCAGGAAATGCACGGCGAGAAGCATATGCGACCATCCTTCACTCGGCACATGTATATGTATGTGGTGCCATTGCTGCAGCTCAGAGCATCCGCATGGCAGGTTCAACGCGAGATCTTGTAATACTTGTTGATGACACAATCAGCGAATACCACAGGGGAGGCCTGGAGGCTGCAGGGTGGAAAATCCGTACAATTCAAAGAATCCGGAACCCAAAAGCAGAGCGCGATGCCTACAATGAGTGGAACTACAGCAAATTCCGTCTCTGGCAACTAACAGATTACGACAAGATTATATTCATCGACGCCGATCTTCTCATACTTCGAAACATTGATTTCCTTTTTGAGATGCCGGAAATATCTGCAACGGGAAATAACGGGTCATTGTTTAATTCTGGTGTGATGGTTGTTGAACCATCTAATTGTACATTCCAATTGTTGATGGATCACATCAATGAGATCGAATCCTACAATGGCGGGGACCAGGGGTATCTGAACGAGATCTTCACATGGTGGCACAGGATTCCGAAACACATGAATTTTCTGAAGCATTTTTGGGAAGGCGACGAGGAGGAGAAAAAGGAAAGAAAAACACTTCTCTTTGGAGCGGACCCTCCTGTCCTGTATGTCCTCCACTATCTGGGATTGAAACCGTGGTTATGTTTCCGTGACTATGATTGCAACTGGAATGTGGACATATTACAGGAATTCGCAAGCGATGTTGCGCACAAGAAGTGGTGGAAGGTCCACGATGCGATGCCAGAAAACGTGCAAAAGTACTGCTTGCTGAGGTCGAAGCAGAAGGCCGCATTGGAGTGGGACCGTAGGCAAGCTGAGAAAGGAAACTACACGGATGGTCACTGGAAGATTAAGATTAAAGACCCGCGTTTAAAGACTTGTTTCGAAGAATTTTGCTTCTGGGAGAGCATGTTATGGCACTGGGGCGAAACGAACTGGACCGACAACGCAACTGCTGCTCTGCAGCCGCCCGCAATCACCACGGCAACCCTCTCTCTTTTGTAATAATGATTCTTTTTCTCCAATATTACAAGTTGTCTCTATAGAGATGGATCAGGAGCTTCAACAGTTTCATGGTTTACCCAATGCAATGAAGAAGTGTATTTTAGTCTTCTTGGAGTGCTTGTAGGTCTGGCCTAGTTTACGCGTACTTTGACTAATTCCTGCTCCAGTCCGGTTAAAGGCATGCCATTCATTCCTGGAGTAGGGGATTCACAAGAAATTACTTTACCCCTCAAGAATCGAACCCGGTCAATTGGAGTAAACTCACAAACTAACCCTCGGGATTAACCCTCGTGCAATTTTCAGTAGGACAGCAACATTTCACACATGGTGGTTTAAAATAGATTGCTTAACCCTCGTGCAATTTGATAATTCCCTGTGAAAAGACGTGTAATTTTTGGATAAAATAATAAAGTAATAAACACACATGATTTAAAAATTAGAAAAGTAAAAAATTCTTAACGAAACTCATAATTTTTTAATATATTGAAAAATAAATAAATAAAATCAGTCATTTTGGCTTACTTTTTTTTTACTAAAAAAATCAATTTGAATCATAATTTTTTATTTTTTCAAATTTCTTTCGCTGAGACAGAAAAAAAACATGCAAAAAGTTGATGCAAAACTAACTAAAGTGCAAAAAAATTAAATAAAGACGAAAAATAAGTCAAATGACTTCTCAGGCCAAGCCAGTCCTAAGTTAAAAACAAAAGGAATTGATAACACAAAAAATAGTGTTGCTCCTACTTACTCAATTTGCATCAAGTTTTTGCATGTTTTTTGTCTGCCTTGGCGAGATAAATTGGAAAAATAGAAAATTATGATCCAAACTAAATATTTTTTAGAAAAAAAAAGAAAGTAAGCCACAATGAGTGATATTTTTTTTTTGTTTATTTTCAACTATATTAAAAAAATTGTGAGTGTCGATCATAATTTTCGACTTTTCTAATTTTTAAATAATGTGTAAGTACTTTATTTTTTTTATCCGAAAATTACACATCTTTTCTTAGGGGCTTATCAAAATGCGACTCGAAAAATCAAGTATGGAAGTAATTTATTTTTATTCGAAAATTACACGTCTTTTCATGGGAAACTATCAAAATGTGACGAAGAGTCTCTTACTTTACAAACTAAGGGCATCCATAGTGGGTTCCCTAAAAATGGCTCCTAAGTTGACTCCTAAGGTGTACACGTAAGCCTAGTTGGGGTCCATTTGACACTCCTAGAGTTTGCTAAATATAGAGAGCATACGTGCACCCAATGGACTAGCAAGAAATTTTCTTATTTTGTGAAGAAAGTTATCAAAAAAGTGTGGGTCCCATAAAAAAAAGGATTAAAAGGGTTTGGGTCTCACTTGGAGTTAGCTACAAGGCTAGTTAGATTTAGCTAATGGGTTAGGAGTTATGCTTAGGAGCCACTATTGGGAGCCCATTGAATACCATAATTGATCAAATGGCTTGCTAAATTTTAGGAGCCTCACCTAGGAGCCATTTTAAGAGTCCACTGTGGATGCCCTAAGAGTATCTCCTACCAATCTTCAAATCTCCAGAATGAAGAACCGAATTGACATATTAAGGGGAGATTTTATAATTTATATCCACTTTTCTTCAAAAAATTGTACTGTTTGGAGAGACTTATCCTCCTTTTTGTCACATCCATTCTTCAAATCTATTTTGGTTCTTCAGTCTATTTTGGTTCTCCAAATTTGAAGAACCAAAATAGATTTGAAGAACCAATTCTCCAAAAAGGAGGATGGGTCCCTCCAAAAAGTACAATTTTTTGAATAAAAGAGGGCATAAATTACAAAATTTCTCCTTGATATGTCACTTCCGTTCTTCATTTTGAAGGAAAGCGAATGGGTTAGAGATGCTCTAACATACACATACCTCCGTTGACATTAAAATATGACTAACGGTGTTAATTTTGATAAGTAAAATACCAAAATGACCTTGACACAAGTTGCATTGGTCTCTCATGTTCTATATCAACACATAGTTCCTCCGTCCAAAAAAAAAAATAGTCCACAACGAAAAGATGTGTATATTTTTGGGAAAAAATATAGTACTTTAGTTCATAATTTTTCGGTTTTTATCAAACCAAATTAAATAAGGTTTTAACTTGTTTGTTACTTTTTGGTAGTTAGGAATCCCTTAAGATGAGAGAAATCATTCATTACAAGTTGAGGAAAGAGCTTTTTGGTGTACTAATTACTCCCTCCATCCCAAAATTTTAGTTGGCTTTCACTTTTTCGATTCTCTTTTCAATTGTCTATATCTTTCAATTAATAATATTTTTAAGATTTCAAAAAATTTGTTTAAAAAAACTAATTGATATCTTTCAAATAAGATTCATATTACATATATAAAATCTTATATATTACAAGATATAAACTTTTTTTTTTCAAGTTAGAATAGTAACATGGACTAAAATTTTGGAACGGAGGGAGTAAAACTCAGTTTTATGTACTTTAAAAATCTAAGAACCGAAAAAGATTTTAAAACTTTGAAAATTTTCAATTTCTTACATTATATAGCGTTAAAAAAATAAAATACTTTTTCTGTACTTTTAACAGTCTAATACTAAACCAATGTGTTATGTTAATATAGAAAATGAAAGGCCAATGCAATCCAATATACATACACGTGTTTGGGGGTATTTTAGTCTTTTACTTATCAAAGTTAACGTTGTTAGTCCTATGTTAACGGCAAGGGTGGAATGTGTGTATCGGCTCATAAATAAGGGAGATGACAATTATTTTTGTATTTGTCAGAAACCTCATGGAAGGACAGTGTAATTTTACCTTCAAAAGTACCTAGAGTCTCTTCCAATTAGAGGTGTCAAACGTGCGTGATGTGCCGTGCCATTCAACTTCCATGCCAACCGTGCTTCGTGCCGTGCCTATTTACTTCATCATGCCATGGCGTGCCGTGCCAACCGTGCTACGTGTCGTGTCGTGCCGTGCCGTGCTTTTTTGAAGTCGTGCCGTGTCATGCCGTGCCCGATTAGTTAATCGTGCCGCGTTGTGTCGTGCCGTTGATTAACTCGTGTTGTGCCGTGTCGTTCCTTTTTTTAATCGTGTCGTGGCGTGCCGTGCCTTTTTCGTCGTGTCGTGTCGTGCCTTAGTCGTGCCATGCCGTGCATTTTTTTAGTCGTGTCGTGCCGACACCGTGCCTTCTTATCGTGTTATAGTTTGGATGACTCACTTGTAAAGTTGTAAGTTCGGATTTTTTTTTTTAAATAGTTGAAGTACTTTTTTTATTTATTAACTACATGCATTAGCATAAGCACAAATTAGCACAAATCTTGAAGAAAAACTGAAAAATCACACTTTAGTACTAATCGAAAGCTTAGAATAGGAAAGGATTGAATAAAAAAAACCCTATAGTACACGTACTTACGTACAAGGAATAAATGAATAATGGGGATCAACCAAACTGCAGTACTACACCAATCAAGATAAAACCAAATGCGTCTTCCTTTCGGCCATTCAAAGGTGTTGGAGATGATAAGTATGCCAATACCCAGATAAACGAGACAACCTTCTTCACGAACCTTCAAGCATATGCAAGCACGGATGACATCAAGTAGCATCTTCAATAGCATGATCCTTCAATAGCATCTTCCAAATAGCATTTGACATCAATTAGAACACTCCATGGAAATGTAGCCTAACGCCAAGTCACAGTGCATGATCCATTCCACAGTAGCAGTAGCAAATAGCAAAACCCGAGATTTTCAAAAAAAGACTGGACTTAACTAGATTCAAATGAGCCCTTGTGTATAAAATGGGCTCAGACATTACTTAAGGGTACCCACTGGCTGCAAGTTAGATTGCCCCGCCAAGGTAATTACCGCGATAACTTGAAATGAACATTGTAAATGATTCATCATTGCCCTTTAGTAAGATTGCAAAATGAAGTATGCATAATCAGCCCTTTAGTTAGATTGCCAAAAAGCACAGAATTACAACTACAACAGGGGCAGCAACAGCAAATCAACAGGCTCAACTTTGTCATCATTGCCCAGGTTTGACAAAAGTAATACCAGAATGCATAAGGCTCAGATTACTACAACAGGAGCAGCAACAACAAATCAACAGGCTCAACTTTGTCATCATTGCCCAGGTTTGACAAAAGTAATACCAGAATGCATAAGGCTCAGATTACTACAACAGGAGCAGCAACAACAAATCAACAGGCTCAACTTTGTCATCATTGCCCAGGTTTGACAAAAGTAATACCAGAATGCATAAGGCTCAAATTACTACAACAGGAGCAGCAACAACAAATCAACACGCTCAACTTTGTCATCATTGCCCAGGTTTGACAAGAGTAATACCAGAATGCATAAGGCTCAGATTACATTATTGCCTAGAATAGAAGGTCAGTAACCAGCAACAACAATAGAGTAACAAAACAGGTGCAGCACAGATGATAAAACTTGCTAACATGTGGATCAATGAACCAAAAGAGCCAGAACCTCAATATACACAATTATGCATCACTGCCCAGAAATCATGGTAAACAAATGAAGCCATACACAGCCTAGAAACTAAAGAAGCAACTCAGAAATGGCAACACACACACCCCTGCAAAACAACAACCCAGGCACCTTACCCAGGCATGCATTATAGCATATTCTTGACAGGTAATGGTAACACAAAATAGATAATCAGCAGCTATAACACCAAACAGGTTCAGAATTCAACACAAACTGTTGCTCCTTTTCGATGCTTAACAGCATTCAACCAAACAGGTTTAGACTTCAACCAAAAAAGTCTGAGTTCAGAATGTGGGATAACCATTAACCTGCTAGCATGACACATTGCCAGTAAGGCCAGACGTTAGCAGAATGCACCAAAATAGGCTCAATTTGTTCATCATTGCCCCAATACACAACCAGTAGTGTTAATTTAGGAAACATAAGCAACTTGTGCTAAGGATTCATCAGTGCCTACACCAATTCTACTTACCTGAAGTGCTTTTGCACCAGTGCTAAGAGTAGCTCAACAACAGGTTGCACAAGGGTCATATGCAGGGTACAGATATTATCGGTTGCAAAATATACCAGCAACCAGCTATTGAAGTTACGAAACAAATAGCCGGCAAACTACATTGGACCTGGCACAACATTCCGACTTAAGGGGTGTTCCACTAACTAATTTTTTTTTTTCAAAAAATAGTTTTTTTCTAAAAATTGAGACAGGTCATTCTCTCACAATTAACAATACATCACATAAAAAGGTGTGAACACAACAACCAAAGCAGTGTTAAAATAAAACTCCTTTAGCGGAACACCCCCTTAAAAAGGTACTTACAATCAATCGAAATTTAATGAGAAAAACACGGCCCTTGAATTTTGGCAATTAATATCCGCCAAGGACTCATATTACGACCGTCATATACAACCCAAGGCTCAGAAAAATTTCATCATAGCCACCAGCAACTCTATCATCACAGCCAAAATTCACAAAATAGCCCAGAGATGAAGTAACATGTTCAAGCACAATGGGTACTCAGACATACCATCACAGTACAAGTAATAGTTATATCAAGAAACACATCACATTGTTCAGCTATACCACTAATCTGAACAACAGTCGACTGCCCAGGCAGCAGCCTATCCCACAAATCAACTATACAAATCAAACCTTGGTAGTCCAGTATATAGGGCCATACATTCAATACTAAGCAAGAGGCTAGAACCAGCTACAACAATAGCAACTACTACTGCCATAACATGTAGAAAAAGAGGTGAAAGAGGCAGCAGTAAGTGAAGTAATTGCACCAAACTTAGATTCATATCTAGCATACATTGCATTCAATAAATCAAGCACAACTTCAGAAGAAGGTAAAGTAGTAATACATAAATTCGTACCAATCTCTCTTAAGAGCACTGAAACACCCGCTACCTTAATCCTAGGGTCCATTACCGCAGCTAACACAAATAGTGGTGGCATTTCCTCAAAATATTTTCTAAATTTTTCTTCCATATCCACACAAGCATTTACAAAATTTGGGCGTGCCCTATAAATACAAAAAGTGAGACTGATATTGTAGAGATGATTAAGCACAACACAACAAGTAGGATAACGAACAGCAGAACAAGCTAATGTAGCAACATAAAACACTTTCAAAAATTTCATGAACTCAAAACCAATTTTCCAATCAGATGGAGATAAAGAATCACCACAATACCTCTGGTTAACAAAAGCAAATATCACATCACTATATTTCCTACAAGACTTTAACATAAGGTAGGTCGAATTCCAATGAGTCACAATATCAGAGTTCATTTGTTTTGCTTTCACATTGTAACATGTAACACACAATTTATCAAATTCTTGTTGCCTAGATGAGGAAGTACCAATAAAAAGAACAACATATCTAATTTTTGAAATCTGTGGTGCTATATGTTTCAAACCATCTTGCACAACCAAGTTAATCACATGGCACACACATCGAACATGCAATAATTCACCAAAATAAGCAGGAGTCAAATTTCTTTTAAACGATGGTAATGAAGCAGTATTAGCACTTGCATTGTCAAAAGTAATGCTAAAAACTTTATCAACAAGTTCATAATCCCTAAACACGCACATAATACTTTCAAAAATCTGATCAGCATCATGAGAAAACTCCACTAAACGGAAAACAATAATTTTTTTTCGCAAAGTCCAAATAGAGTCTATATAATGAGCAGTGACACACACATATAACCACGATTATTTATACCAGACCACATATCAGAAGTAAAAGCTATTGTACCAAGTTTAGCAAGTTCACAAATCAAATCTTTTTTAACTTCATTATATGCTTTCATTGTATCACTACGGGTTGTATTTCTAGAAACTTTACCAAATTCAGGATTCACACAATTTTGCATAAAATATTCAAATCTAATATCATCACCAAAAGTAAATGGTTGTTCAGCTGCAGCTACGTAACGGGCCAGTCCATCTCTCATTTTTTCTTTCGTATAAACAAAATCTGCCAAACTACTCGCAGATTCACCACTCACTATTTTATCTGGATGTTTATTTCTAATATGTCTACCATGATGCCCTGTTCCAGTATCACTAACGCAAGTATAATGCAGGCCACAATAATTACATACAACCCTAGTTCCTATGTCAATACCATTTTCATCTTTAAAGTGCTCAACTATAGAGAAATGTTTCCATACCCATGACGTGTGTCTCCTTTTTGAACCAGTAGTTGAATTAGTAGGAGTTGAATCTGCTGGAGTAGAACTAGAAGGCCCTGCTCCAGTGTGAACAATGTTTGAAGCAGCTTCGCCTACACTTACAGACTCCAAAACCCGTCCCTCTGGTGCAACAACATGGTCTCCACCATGTTCATCATCAAAAAAATCAAAATTACCAGCATCCACCTACACAAAAAAAAGAAGTAAAAATCAGTGGTGAATGAGTAAATAAGTGGTGAATGACTGATCAAAATACAGAAACCCAAAATACTTACCAGTGATTAAATGAAATTATGAAACCCAAAATACAGAAATCAAACCCTAGGTTTTAGAGTCCAGACAAATCAAACCCTAGTTGTGAGTTGTGACTGGACTGTGGCTGTGAGCGGTGGTGGTCCGGTGATTAGAGTAGAGAGAGAGTGTGTGTATCGTGACTCGTGAGCGGTGGATGGTCCGGTGATTAGAGTCGAGAGAGACTGAGAGAGTGTGGATCGACAGATCCGACTCGTCAGCGATGGATGGTGGTGAATCACCACAGGTGTAGACACCCCAATTTTGAACCCGAAATACGCTCATGCATCTCCGATGATGAAACGGATCAATCACAATTACCTGGAACTGGTGAAAATGATTTGAGTTTGACCAAAACCAACCAAACACTACCCAAGCAATCAAAATGTGCCAAACCAACCCAAGCATTGTTGAACCAAGCCAAACCATCAATCTGCCATCCATAGCCTTGAGCGCTCAAGTCCATGGCTTTGAGCGCTCAAACCCCTGAGGAGCACCTTGAGCGCTCAAGTCCACAGCCTTGAGCGCTCAACCCCCGTCTAGTCAGCAACTTGCAGAGTATCTCATCATGAGATTTCCTGCATGGGAGCGTCTATGGTTGATCTTATACGATCCCTATACGTATAATACACCCCACTAAGTCCTAAAATACGCCTGAAATGCTCCCAAATACATAAACCCACTTCTCTCTCTCTCCTTTCTTCCCTCCCACTCACTCTATAAAACCACCCATTGCCCCTTGGTTTGAGGGACGGATTCTACCACTCCTTACCTTCAGTTTCTACCAGAAAACCACTGCTCTCTCTCTCTCTCTCTTCAAAACCATCCTTCTACCATTAAAACCACCTACAATACCACCCACAAAACCCAGAAATTCGACCCTTGATCATCTGTCAACCACCTACATTGTCCAATTCGTACAGAATACAAGCCAAGAACATCCATAATCAACCTCTCAAAGTCCAGAATCAAGCTCAAGTCTCAAACATTTTCCAAAAGGTAGTAAAAACATGTGATGAATTCACTGTTTTGATCTTTCTGAGGAAGGCTAGGGAGTTTAAGCAAGTTCTCTATACTTGCATTGAACTCACAAAGGCCTGAAAGTTGCTTAAAAACCTCTTTCAAATTTGCAGTTAGAACAGGTTTGAGCGCTCAAGCCTCTGGCCTTGAGCGCTCAAGCCCAGTTCTGAACAGACCACTGTTTTGTTAACTTCTGAGCTTTCTTTTGATTTTGATCATTGTCTAAAAGTTAATTGTGTTCATGTAACTTTCAAAACAGTTTATTTCCATACCAAAATTACATGCATGAATGCAAATTAACCATTTTATAGTGATTAAACATCAAAAACTTCAAATTCCTTATATTTGATTGCAAAACAGTGGTTGTCAAACCTTTTGAAACTTTGTTTTCTGTCTTTGGTGGTCCTGAGGAGGTATGGAAATCAGTTTAAAGATTAAACAGTGGAAAGCCATGTTATGGCTTGAGCGCTCAAGGTCAGATCTTTGAGCGCTCAAGCTGTTCTTGGCCTATTTGCAGTTTTCCAGCAATTCTGATGATGGCTTATGGTTTAATTCTTTGTTAGTGTGTATAAGTTGTCAGTATAGTGTTTGTGATCTGGATCCCTCTATCTTGCAGAATTGGTTTGAGCGCTCAACCCATGAGCCTTGAGCGCTCAAACTGGTTCTAAAGCAAGTTTGTTTTAAGCATTTTCTGATGATTTCTAAAGGGAGGTGATGCTTGTGTGATGTTTCAGTGGTGTATTTAAGTCTTAAATCAGCATCAAATATTGAAAACCAACAAGGAAAATGTTCGGGTGGAATGAGGGTTGAGCGCTCAAGTCACCACCCTTGAGCGCTCAATCCCCATTCTGGAATCCAGATTGCAAACAGTTTAACAAGTCTCATGTTCATGATTTCTTGGGTTATTGTACGATTTCTGTTGTAATTTATTTCTGTGAACATTTGTAGTATCATGTTCATCATCCATGTAGATCGCGCACACAAGCATCCACAGTAAAATTGCATCTCTTGCATGTTTTGTTACTATGTGAGTCCCGTCCCCGATTCCCATTTATGTGAATAAATCAAATTTTAAACATTTCCAAAATTCCACAAAATATCAAGTAGAGACCGGTTCACGGACCGGGCGAGAGGGGTGCCGTAAAACCCTTCCCCTCTCGTAACCAAACCCCCGAATCCGAGAAATCTTTGGTTTCGCCATGATCAGTAAAATCTTTTTCTATGGGCAATGAGTCATATTTTTATCGGTTTCTCGGGTTCGGACCTCAAATCCGGGTGGCGACTCTAACAAATCACAATCTTTTTCGAGCAATCCCGGTGGGCCGTCCACAACAGGGTGTGAGCGCCGACAGGTGGTGGCCCGGTGGATGGTGGTGGTGACTGGTGACTGTGGATCGTGATCGTGGTGACTGTGGATGATGGTGTTGACTGGTCTGTGGATCGTGTGACTCGTGAGTCGTGGTGGTTGGTATGGTGATTAGAGTAGGTGGTGACTGGTGAGCGGTGGTCCGGTGGCTGAGATAAGATCGATGAGAGAAAGAGAGTAGAGAGAGAGACGACCGTTTGACAGTAAGAGAGAGAGACGACCGTTTGACAGTAAGAGAGAGAGAGAGAGACGATTAGGGTTACAAGAAAAGTGGCTGCCATCTCTTATAATGGTATATTTATACTAGGGCTAGCTAGGCTACCGGTACAGAAGATCTAATGCACAAAAAATGGCTTTTGGGGGCCACTTTTTGGTCCCACGTGAATAATCCGAACCGTTGAATGGTTTCAAAATAATGTTTCGTACGGCCATGCAAAAAATCAAGTCAATTGGATATGTGTAACTGGTCTATCCAAAACTCCAAGTATTGAAATCAATTGGATATTTGTAACGTGGATCGACGAGTTACAGATATTCAATTGACCTATTTTTTGGCAAAGCCGTACGAAACATTATTTTGAAATCATTTAACGGTTCGGATTATTCACGTGGGACCAAAAAGTGGGCCTCTAAAGCCATTGTACGACATGAACGGTGAGGATCATCGTAATTGTGTTGCGATGGAGGGCCTTTCAAAATCCGATCGTCGAAAAATTTGGCGAGAGTCATTAAAACATCAACACAAACAAAGTGAGCGGTGTGGATCGTCATAATTGTGTTGCAATTGTGTGGCTATCGTACATTATACCATAACACAGTAGCTTGGTTCATAACCAAGTAAGTTCGATGTATAGAATTGCAAGGTAGGTGTAGACTCGTTTTTTCGAATGTTCGATCTGAACCGTTGCAATTTAATATCTCATCAATTATATCATCCTCCCCAAAATCAATGATCATCCGATATCGGTAACAACACGATCGAAACACATTCAGTGCTTGTAATGGAATTTCAGTACTATAATGCACCACTTCAAGGCCACCTAATCAATTTTTTAAAAATCTGAACCGTTAGATGTGTTTAAAGCATGTTTTTAAGTCCTATGCAAAGATTTGGAAAAAAAAAAACCCAAAAGGGCTTGATTGGGCCAGGTTTTCGTATAGTAGTTTTACGAAAACCTACTCCGATCAACTACTTCCGGGTATTATTTTTTGCAAAATCCTCGCATAGGACGCTGAAAACACGTTTTAAACGCATCTAACGATTCCAATCGTCAAAATTTGGTCCGGAAAGTGGAGGCCCATTATTGTGTTCCTGTGAGAGTGAGACAGTGAAACTATGAAAGGAATCAAATTTAATTTGTATAATTTATAATTTTCTATAACCAAATTTAATAAAAATAATTCCATAATTTATATAATTTCTATAATTTAACATCTAATAATTTCTAGAATATAATTTAATAAATCATCCTTTTTTTAGGCACCATGTAAGTTTTCATCCCTGTCACTTTGAATTATTATGTTTCATCCCTTTATCTTGTGGAATACCATGTCTACCCTTATTTAACATATTATTTAGTTGCCTAATTAAGTGGGACTCTATTTAATTGTTGTTTACCTTAAATTTAGGGATTTGACCCCTTCCATCAATTCCAAATTTCAAATATGAACGAAAAAAGAAATGAAAATTTTGAATTCTCAATTTTCAAATCTTTATAGGATATATTTTCAAAATTTTCACTTCTTAATTCTCAATTAAATTTTTATAAATTTATAATGATTTTTGCAATGCACTTATTTTTACCATGATTTATGTAATGCACTTGTTTTAACCATAATTTTTGAATGCATACAAATCGATCATAAGTCATGATAAATTTAGTGTTCTAAAGTTAAGTAGCTTTTTTTACCATATTCCTTGGAAACAAAAAACCATCCGAATAGATTTTTATGGTAAACTTGAATACCATCTGAACTAATTTCATGGTAAACTTCAATACCATAAATACCATTCAATCATATTCCAAAATACATTTCATGATAAATTAGTGAACTAACATTGAACTGTATAAGAATTATGGTAAAAAAAAATGACGTACAATCAACCCATGCCATCTCTGTAAGGATCTAAAAACGTAAATATTGGGAAAAAAAAAAAACAAAAAAAATGCAACGAATACTCTCACTAAATGAATGGAATCTGATAGATTCTTAGATGGTACAAATGTTTTCAAGACCATAGTATGTGCCGGCGTACAAGGTTGCGGCGGCGTCAGACGAGTTCATCCTCACATAGTAGCCTCACCCGTATTATCCCACAGATCGAAGACAACATTTCTCCTGCCAATCAAAGGCCTTCACCAACGTTTTCATTGCCATTGTGTGCGCCGGCGTTCTGGGCCTCTTGTACATGTTTTCAAGGGCGATGAACTACGGGATCGGTGGTGGGTGGTGGGCAACAGTGACATCAACAGGTTTGGGATGGGGGACGGGATGGGTGGGGATGAGTGAGGGTTTAGAATTTATTTCAAAACAAAATAGAGAAGGGAGATATTTTAGGGATTTCAAGAATTTTGATTTGCAAATTTTTGGATGAAGATTGACGATGAAATTTGAGGATGAAGATTTGGGATTTCTGGGTGGGTGAGAAGGATGAAGTTTGAGAACAAGATATTAGGGATTGAGTTTTATCTCCAATCCCGTAATTGTAGCGAGGACTTCATAATTTTGAAAATGGTCCACTACCTACCGCCCCATATATGCAACTTTTAATTTAGTCCTCAATCCCTTAATATGTTACAATTATATAATTATATATATATAAAGGGCATTTTAGGATTTTTTTGAATCTCGGGATGGAAACATAACTCCTAAATAGGCTCAGGATGATTTTCTAATTTCAAGTGACTAAATGGATGATTATTTAAGTGCCCCTTTTTTTATAAAAATAATTTGTATTTTTTTGTCCATCTCTCTCTCTCTCTCTCTCTCTCTCCCTAATTTTTTTTTTCAAAATCTTTATTAGATAAAAGGCAATGTATCAATTATCAAACATGTAAACAAATATTTTACAAGCTTATTTTATTTTTTTTGTCCAAACTTTCTCTCTATCT
Source organism: Vaccinium vitis-idaea (assembly GCA_963854785.1). Lineage (NCBI taxonomy): Eukaryota > Viridiplantae > Streptophyta > Magnoliopsida > Ericales > Ericaceae > Vaccinium > Vaccinium vitis-idaea. The sequence continues at coordinate 13,063,287 of OY978215.1, forward strand.
CTCTCTACAAAGAATTATTATTATTTTTTAAATTTTTTATTTTTTTGTTCATGACTTAGTGACTTACTTACAAGTTGCAAAACACTATTTTTTTATTTTTTTCACAAACAAAAAAATTTTATTTTTCAAAATGTTTATTAGATAAAAGGCAATGTATCAATTATCAAACATGGCAAAAAATATTTTAAAAGCTTATTTTATTTTTTTGTCTAAACTCTCTCTCTCTCTCTCTCTCTCTCTCTCTCTCTCTCTCTCTCAAAATTAAAATATAAAATAAAATAAAATAAATCAATAAAATTTTTGTAACTTCTTTTTCCCTCTTGTTTATTTTTGTGTTCATGACTTAATTTTTTTTAAAATTGATATAAATATTCACTAACACAAGTTACACAACAAAAAAATAATTCTTTTTTATTTTTGTGATTATCAAAAAATATATACAAATAAATTATTTAACATTTTTTTTTGCCTTGTGCCGTGCCCGTGCCGAGCCGCCGTGTCGTGCCGTGCCAGGCCAACTTTCGTGCTCGTGTTGTGTCATGCCAGGCCAACTTCCGTGCTCGTGCCGTGTCATGCTAGAATAAAGTTGTGTCGTGCCGTGCCTCGTGCCACGTTGACTTCTTATCGTGCCCGTGCCGTGCCCGTAGAAGACCGTGTCGTGCCGTGCCCGCTCATTTCCGTGCCGTGCCGCGTGCCAACTTATACCGTGCCGTGCCAGGATTTTACCGTGCCTCTGGCGTGCCGTGCTGCCTCCCGACGGGCCGTGCCCGTGCCGGCCCGGCCCGTTTGACACCTCTACTTCCAATTGGAGTAGTTTTCCAGCCTACGGAATTTTCTCTCTCTGATAGAATGATATGATAGGAGTACTTTTTATAGTATGCTGGCAGAATTTGTTTTTCTCCAAAAACACCTAAAAAATCGGCAGTCAAATAAACTTTCCTTCCAATTCTTGATGAAATAATAAAAACAAAAATATAGTACTACTAAAAATAAGGAGTGCAAAGATCACGTGCGGGCCTATCGACGCCGTCTTCTTATTATACCTCCCCTCTTTTCTTCGATAACCGCGTAATCAATACAAGGTCTAGTCAATCAATTCCTCTTCGTTAACGAACCCCTCTCTCTCTCTCTGGTCTCTCTACACTGAGCTCAACGTAGGGTTTCTCCCTCCCTCGATCTCTCTCTCCCTCTGCCCTTCGAGTCTTCGACTGTGAGGTAAGCTCCCTTCTCTACTTCTCCTATCTTTTTCTGCATCTATTTAGTCGTTTGCACAATTAGGGTTTCTTAATTCGTGCAGTTTTTAATGTGGTTTGCATCGATAAAATGCACCCACTGAAGTCGAATCTACCGTTTTCTTGTTTATGTAACTCTGCAGTGCGTCCAAAATGTGATTTTATGGTTGTTATTTCTCTCGTCTCCCCTGTTTGGTTGCCTGGTAAATGGGGGAAAGCAAAAGAGATTGTGATTTTCCTTTTTCTCTGTACTTCCGTGCTTTCCTTTCCCCTGTTGTGTGTGCTCATCGTGTTGTTTTCATTGAAAAGGGCAACTTGGAATGCATCTTATGGCAATTCAGCAGCTTTAGTTTCAAAACTGTTTTGGAGAACTTAAACACTCCTAGTTTTTCGCACTGTTCTACAGTGATTTGAAAATCTTTTCGGGTGTTTTGCGTTTTATTTTTCTTATGTAACCAAGTTTTGAAATCCGTCAATCAGATGAGCTCTCTGAGAAGCTGATTGTGCGAACTACCAAACACGTTTGACTTTCATGTATTACTCTATTGTGTAATGTAGTGAAGTTTTCGCTAGTGAATTATGATGGTTATAGAAATGTCAGCCTCATGTATAACGTGCACCTTCCTCTGGAGATATGGGGATGATGAGGGTGTGTGTAAGTTACGTGTGTAAGTAGACATGAATGGTTAGCATGAATCATGAAAACTAGGTGCCATGCTACTTCTGTATCCGTAAACAAAAAATTGAAGACTATATTTCTTTCTTGGCCGACATTAAATTAGCAGAGTTCAAAGACTTACTTGCTAACTTGTAACCACGATAAACCTTATTGTGGATGATAACTTTGCCTGATTTACTATCTTCTATGGAGCAGCCTAAAAAGCTCAATTTTTTTTTTCCTGTATCCCTTGCTCTATTTTGTGCTTGCGGATATTTTCAAAGTGGCTCAATGTCTCTCTTTGAATCTATTCTGGTTACCATAGAATAACTCATGGTTTAAAATAAGTCTTATGTTTGGTGGTTATGGCTTAAGGAGAAGAATGAGAATCCCATTGCTCCAAAAAAAAAAAAAAATCCTTCGTGGACGAATTCAACTATTACCAAATTTATATTTGAAAGTGGTGAAGTTTCATTATGGTGGGCCATCTTTTTGTTATTGATTCTTCCATGAATGTAAGTCATATGGTGTGGAAGTGAGTGTAGCTTTGCATGAATCTCATGCCGTCTTGGGTAGGTAACCTGGAAATTCTCTCTCAGAGACACCCAAACCAACGAAATTAGGGACACAGGATGAGTTTTTCATCCCGCTTTCGAGTTTCGATTATATGTGCCTTATCTCATATGTCGGTAGAGCATATGTGTTCTTTCATTATATGGTGTATATTCAGTATATTTGGTTGGGAATGAGTTATCATGCTTAAAGGTTTGAAGTAGAATTCATTTGCGTGCTTATTACAGGGTTAATGAGATAAGGCGCATATGCTCCGTCGACATGATAGTCATGGAGGAGAATGAGATTAGATGGGATTGTTGGGTTCATCCTAGTTTGTCTTGGGAGGAGGGTGGTGGCAGCCTCGACTAAACAACATGGACTTTGGGAGTTCTCAGTGGTCATTGACGATACTTGAGAATAGCCTTTTTTAAAAGAGGATGTGTTCATTCAATGCAAGATTTGACCAATATAAGGTTCTCAATCTCGATGACATGACGTTAGAATTCAAAAAAGAGGGTTGGAGGTTTCCAATCTCTTTTGTGACTCTATTGCTTTCAAGAGGAGTCTTTGTGCCTCATTTGTGACTTTGAGCCTTTGATCTCCATTCCCCAGAATAAGTAGTGCTAAGGACTGTTGATACTTTACACCCATTAGTCTCATTGGTTGTGCATAAGCTCTTGGCCAAGATTTTGGGTTCTTCACAAGGGTATTTCGAATCCTGAGAAAGCCTTTGTTGAAGGCTATTAGATCTTGGATGCTATGTTGGTGGCAATTGAGTGGAATTCAATACCGCGTGAAGGTTGACGAGAGTTGGTTGGTTTTTGTTTATTCATCGAGGGGCTTAGAGTAGAAGGATTCTCTCCCCTCGCTTATTCCTTTCAGGTATGGAGGCTTTGAGTCGTTTGATCTCGAAAGCAATGCAAGAGGTGATTTGAGAGGTTTGAGGTGCGGACAATGCAATGGATTCTTTGACTGCTTCTCATTTGCTTTATGTATGCTGAAGATTCGATTTGAGAGGTTTGAGGTGCGGACAATGCAATGGATTCTTTGACTGCTTCTCATTTGCTTTATGTATGCTGAAGATTCTTTTTAGCAGGGGCGACACGAGTTGTCTTAGAGGTTGTTGGGTTTGTGAAGCTTGTTACTCTTGGTTTGCCACTTCGCTGCGTAAAATATGTCGGGGGTTAGCGGACATGCCCACAAAACCTAAGTAAGGGCAAGACGATAATTTGTAAACCTTCCGATATAGTTTCATGCTATACACAACCACCAATGTAATCTCTAAACCTTCTTCATTCGATACCCAGTGGAAACTGGTGTGAGTTGTGGATGCAACTCTGAGTCTTTTCTTTGTGTTCTTTCTTGATTTGTTCTTCGGTAATTGTGTGTGTTAGGTCGAATTGAGATCGGGGGTTTCTCAATGCCTAAAGAAGGAAAAGTCAACCTGGAGAATTTTAATGGTTAGAAAACTCGATGGTCGAATCCACAACCCTCAGATTGAAGACGTATGTATTAGAAGGACTTGTATCTTCCATTGTAAGGTAAGCAACTAGAAGCAGTGTTCTAAAAGAGGTTTGGAAGGCCGAGTACTCGCCTCCTAGGTGCAGAGTACTTGGCCCTGGAAGCTAGAAGGTGCCCGGCCGCCCTGGGAGTGCCTAGCGAGTTTTAAAACCTTGACTAGATGTGATGAAGCAAGCAGATTGGGATATTTTGAATTGCAAAGCCCTAGGACCATGTGACTGAATTCGCATCATCGTTAGCATTTAATACGTAGAAGAGAAGACAACAATAGGTCTGTTTTGAGCCCTAGTAAATATGTACGAAAAACCATTTGCAGTAAATAAGGCCTACTTGAAAGAAGCTGTTTGACCTAGAGATATTTGAAAACGCTCTGATGGCTGAACGTCTTAACGATTTCAACACCATCACTAATCAATTGGAATCAACGGTTCTTGATTTCGATGATGAGGTTCGAGCTCTTGTACTCATATTGAGTTTTACATTGTATCAAATTGGTCGTCATAGTGAACAATTCCTCCAGGTTTGCGGAGATAAATTGGAGGAAGTTATTAGAGTTGTGTTTCGAGAAGAAGCTCGGAAGAGAGCATCAGGTGAAGGTTTTGGATCGGTAGAAGTTTAGTATTGAGGAAATGGGCAGAAATAACAACCGAGGAAGCAATGGGGGCAATGAAGTATTTAGGTCAGAATCATAGGGGTAGCACCGCAGAGGAGGTGCAGAGGTATAAAGTTGCTAGAACTGTGGCAAGAAGGGGCACCTTAATCGAGATTGTGAGGCATCAAAGAAGCAATGAAACGGGAACAATCAAGGGGGTAAGAATAATGGTACTATTATTGATGACGAGCACAATGATGCTTTGATAGCTCGTAGGATTTTTTCAGTGAGCCTTGGAAGAAAATCCAGGACTTGTCTTAGCAAAGGGGTGGAAAAGCAAAAAGTCATAGATTCGGAAGCCTCTTTTCAAGTCGTTTGGCGGATGTTTCGGGAAGGGACTATTCGGTGGTGATGAGGCCTGCAAAATTGTTGGAAAGGGGATGCATAGATTTCTTGACAGACGCGACAATGTTGAAAGCCTGAAATTGAAGGATGTTAGACACATGACTAGTTGACGCCCAGTTGATTGGGAAATCTCATTTCGGTCGGTCAGATGTCCGAGAGTGGAGTTGTGACATCTTTCATAGCTGATGCAGGGAAGATGAGCTGGGGCTCCATGGTTTTTTTTTTTTTTCTTGCGATAGAAAGGAAGGCACCTTTTACGTATCCTTAGGTTCTTACACTAGAATAGCGGTGCCATTGGCTGGGGTTGATGAGCACATGGCATTGAAAACTTGGTCGCAGGAGCAAGAAAAGGAATGAGGTTGATAATGTCGAAGGGGAAATTGTCGGGGTTAAAGTTGTTGGACTTGGACTTTTATGAGGATTGTGTCTTCAGGAAATAGAAGAAAGTCAACTTTATCAGTTAACTCGGGTGGGAAGGACTCGACAATCAAAAAGGAAGGAATTGGGCCATATTGATATGTAAGGACCATCTCAGACACCTTCTCTTTGCGGCTCTCCTTATTTCATTACTTTTTATGAATCATTGGTTCTCTTAGTCACACTAGATGCGTCCTCAAGCTCGGCTTGTGTTTAAGCGAGCTTGGGGAGAAGTGTCATGGCCAGACAAATGAGTAGAAATTCATATTAAATTTCCGTATTTTGTTCCATGAAACAAGCATGTGAGGTAACTAAAATCCACTCAACCATGATCTGCATGATGATTAGTACGGGTATGCGCTCAGTCACTTAGCATATGCGGCACGTCATTCCATGAGATATTCTCTATAAGAGACACTTGTTTGTGTGAAGCTAATCCCACATCGCCTGGGTACCAAAGTAATTATGCGTGAGGGCACCTTCACTTCAATAGCTATCTTTTTTGGGGGTTGAGTTTTACCCAAGACCATGTAACATGGTATCAGAGTTAGGTGCCAAGAATCAGTAGGGTGCGTGTCTCTGACATGCATGTGGCAGATACTGTCGAGCGAGCAAACTACGCATGAGGAAGGGTGTCAAGCAAAGTCATCACTTGGGTACCAAAGTAATATGATGTACACATGCGTGAGCGCACCCTCACTTCAATAGCTAGCTTTTGGGGTTGAGTTATAACAAAGATAGGTCAAGTCACTCCTAAAATGACTTTGCAAGATTAACTTGTGCAATGAAATTAGATTGTGAAATGAAGAAAAATGGCTTTTGAAGTAGCAATTGAAATGAGATTGCAACGATGTAAGAAGAGCACCCACCTACACGGAAGAGCGCGTCATGCACGCAAGAGCGTCTCCAATGGTCATGAATTGTTATGTTTTCTCAACTAGTGATGGTAAAAATGTCACATTTTAGCAATGTTGCCCCAATGGTGCAAAGGCTATTATTCTATCAAAATGCCACATGGAATAGCCATATGTGGGTCCCATCATGAGAGAGGCAGAACTAAATGGGCTTTCTAAGTTTTAGCAATAGTTAAATCGTGTGCCAAATTGGGCATAAGATTTAGCTATGGGTACATATAGCATGTGACCACCATTGGAGAAGAAAAATAGCAACTTTGGCAACCCATGTAGCACACCATTGGAGAAGCTCCAAGTGCATCTTCGACACTTCTTCATTGGCTCTTACCTGGAAACTAAATTCCATGATGGATGGATATTTGCTGATACTTTTGGACACCACTTTAGCAATTAGAACACGTCCTATGTGATGAATCTTTTCTATTTGAGGTTTTCTGCAATCCTTCAAAGAACATCTTATGCGCTCTTCATATGTTTTGTGACATTTTTGTAATAGATACATTTTGTGTATCACAATCTTTTGCAATCTTTACAATGAAATTATTATTTCAATGCTATTGGTGTTGCAATTTTTGAAACATTTGAAATTTTGATTTGCTTAGTGTTATTCTTATGTTTCATATTTTGGATTATTTTTAAAATGTTATTCATTTCACAGGTTGGACCCAATCGAGATTAGAATTTTTTAATAAATAAAAAAATTTAGAATTTTGATATTTCCGAGAAACTGTTTTGCAGTGTTTGGAATTCAAGGTCTTGCCATGTTTGTGTCTATGCTACTTAGTCAAGTATAGACAAAGTCATCACAATAAATCTTATGAATGATTTCCACAAAGTATCTTGATTTCCAAGTGTACATCTGTGCAGCCAAATAAACGCCGATGCTTAAAGGCAAAGGTAGCCAAGCTCCTTCACATAAACAAGGCTCAAGAGAACCAACATTAGCACCACGCAGGCTGATCACATCACTTGCATGGCGTAGTGCAACTAAGATGAACCCAGTGCCAAACATCGACTATGGAACAAAACAACTTAAATCGTACTGCATGGAACATACCTAATACCTTGATGTCGTGCCACATAGAGGTTTGACAAGCTGTACTACTTAGAAATGGCCAATCCCAAAGTACATGTCCATTCAACGGACATCATATACTTACTGGCATACTGGTCGCCGACCTAGTGAAGAACGTGCACCATACACAAGATGCCCAAGTTAAGATCATTTTTAGTCCGTAGGCATGAATGCCTCAACCTTTCGGGAAAGCGATGCTCATGTCCATCGAAAAACTACTTCTCATTCACACCACTAAGGCAGGATGACATTGTTAAGTTACCAACTCTCCCCAAAGCTTAAGCTGTTAGGAAATGGGCCCAAGAATGTATGGCTAAAACCCTCCCTCACGTGCAACTCCACCTTGCACGAGGACATACAAATTTTCAGAGAGAGGGAGAGCCTAACAGAATACGAAAGGGAGAAACAGAATGCAAACAGAGGGATTTGAACCCAAGACCTCTCGCAACAGAGCTCTGATACCATGTTAAGTTACGAACTCTCCCCAAAGCTTAAGTTGTTAAGAAATGGGCCATATATGAAGCTATCTAGTAGAAACATCTCCCATACTTGAGAAGTTATCACTTGGGCATGACATAGCCTTAAACTTGGAATTAGGCTTTTTGATGAAAGTTTTTTCTGTACAAAGTAATGCCCCTTTTGATGAAATGTACTCTACTTATAAGAAATATCACCTTTCTACTATGATTGAAAATTGAGTTGGCTCAATAATAGGTTTGTTGAGGTGAACAAAGCTGCCATTGCGGCTGTTCATGAAAAATAAAGCCATAATCTTGTGATCAGGACAAGAAATATTGGAATTTATATGATAATAACTTGCTGGATGTTTCATTTGATGGATGACCATTAGTTGTTTAGCTAATCTATTTTGCGTAATATTGAGACATGACGTAACCAAAGTGAGCAAAGATATGGCAAACTTTTACTTGTTTTATACTCCTTTCTACTCAGCACTAAGCTTCCTTGCCTCGGTGATTGATACAAACAGTGACAGGAGTTTACCCTTAAAAAGTTGGCACCTCATGTATGTCTTTTTGATAACTTCTGTGTCACTTTCTTGCATATGACAAAAGGGACTGACTTACCATACTGATTAGGAAACTCATTTCGACAAAAAAACTTATTCCCGTAATGGAGGCAGAACTTCAGCCTTCAGGAACATTTCCTAATTGTTCCAGAAACACTAGGCCCATTTAAGATATTTGTGTGGAACTTTTATGAAATGTTTTGAGAGCTCCCTAGAGTGAAGCTTCTTCTAATGTCGAGAATTATTGCATGGTCTCACATTTTTTCCCCAAATTAGTATCCAATAAGAGGTTTATGCTACATTACAGGGAGGACTGGAGTATGGATATTGGGGTTCTATCCAAATGTCAGATGTTTTAAAACTTAAGTATTAGGATATTGGGAAATGTGTCCAAAAGGACACATCGTTGACACTTCTGTGTTGCCTATCGTATTACAATACAATACTAGGTATGAGATTGTAAATCGTCAAGATATGTACTGAAAATATATGGGTTGTGGTTAAATTAGCAAATTTACATATCTTTTACTAGCAGATGTAAGTTCTTCCCTTTTTTCTCTTTACACATCAAAATAAATTTGAGGATGGTAGTGTCTAGATTGGGTACTAGTTGTAAATAAAAGAGTCCAGTGGTCACGGTTAGTTTGAGGGAAATAGAAGAATCCATGAAATGTTAATTGAGTTTCCATCTACAAATATTGTGCACCATTAATCCTTTGATTGTTTTTAAATATACATTTCTTTGTTATGCTATTTTTTGCGGATCTTAATAATTGTTTCATGGATATCCTACTCAATCAGCGCATTTCATTCACTGCTTATGGTGATGCAGACCACATTCCACGTTCTGTTCTTTGTATTGTTTATCCGCTTCTATTTCCCCTCTTGGTAACTAAGTGCATCTGTTACCAATAAGTTTTAGACATTGTTTTTACTTTTGTTTTATGCTCATAAATTTTCATTGATGAACTTAGACGGCTGGGCTTCTTAGTATGTTGTCATTTCTGTTTCCAATTTTGGATTTAATAGTTCTTTTTCCTGGAGCATCAAGACTCTAAGCTCTCTCTCAGATAATTTCCTATTTTGTGGTGCTCAAGTCCCCAATTGATTGGGACTTACGGCTCTGTTTGGTTGGTTTGGTTTTGGTGCTTGAGTGCTAGAATTGACTAATAGGCTTTGTCATGATTTCTCACACTGTTCTGTATCTGCATGTAGATCTGGCAATTTATTTTGTTTACGTTGGACCTGTTATTTTAAAATTTCCAGAAAACCTGCTAAAGGAGAACACATTGGGAAGAAAAATCTTAATCGCTTTCTCACTGTGATTTTCTGTATTAATTTCATCTTTTGTTGTCCAGCTTAAAGTACATGTTGTTGGCGTGACATTAACCTATTGCCTCAAAGTGGGTACACAATGAGTGGGAGTGCCAGAAAACGTAAATCTCTATGGGATCGCATAGGAGAGCCTCAGCTTCCAGTTCAAATCAGCGAAAAGGATGCTTGGCATGAGAAAGAAAGCTATTCCAACCGCCATGTTGGTCATGATCCAAAGTGGTCTGACTTGGAAGAAGACAGTGCATTCAAAACCAAGGATTTTTCAGGGCGGCCATCTTGGGAACTGTCAAAAGGAATTGGTAGCCAGAAGGACGATAGAAGAGACTTGGATGATTTTCCTGAAACAAGAAAGCATTGGGATGGGGACAAGAGCTATCATGCATCTTCGGCTTTTGATAGATTGGAACCACAAAACCATAGCCTTTCTCCTGAAAATAGTAGGAATGTGTCATCCAGGTTTGTTATCTCAAATGTAGACTAATGAAATCCCATATCTGTCCATGTTCCACTTCTGTAGGAAGAGTTCATCGTTATGGTTTCTATATCTACACCTCTTGTTTCTTTCCATGGATAGTTTTCGTCATTTATTGATGATGTTATACTCCATAGTTGTTCTTAATAGAGAAGAGGACTGACCTCTGCTTCAGTGGTAAAGACACTCAGCCTACTAATGTTTAGATTGTGGTTTCAACTTTGAGGAGAACCACTTTGTGAATCTAATGCCAAAAGTTTGGTCCATACCCAGCTCCTTGTGGATGCTCGTTGATGGGTATGACTGGGTGTAATATCTAATATCGTTTTTGTAGCTGGACTTTGAATGTTATGATTGTACTCACTACTCATTATGACATTATTGAGACCTTTATGTTTTTCGTCTTGTTGTTTTGATGTAGGTATAGAAGGAGCAGGAGCAGGGACAGGGTTAGGGGCAGGAGTAGGAGCCCTAGCAGAGGAAGGGGCAGGAGTAGGGACAGGGACAGGGACAGGGACAGGGACAGGGGCAGGGGCAGGAGCTGGAGCAGGAGCAGGAGCAGGAGTCCCCTTGGTAATTACAGACAAGAATCCTACGGATGGACTGACAGAAGAAGAGGTGGGTTTGGGGGAGTACCTTCTCAGCCTTGTAGAGACTTTGCTTCTGGTAAATGCAGGAGAGGCAGTGAATGCAGGTTCCTTCATCAGGATAACCTCAATCACAAGGATGGGGGGCGATTTGAGAGAGAGAAATCTGAAAGATGGAGAAGTACACAGGAACGTGGAGGAAATGGTTACGATGGAGGGAAGGACGAGCCCATGAGGAGCAGTGGTAAATATTCAGTGCTTTGTAATGATTTTATGAAAGGTAGGTGCAATAGGGGATCATCATGCAGATTTTCCCATGATGACGATGCTACGGGTTACAACAGTGAAAGAAGCAATAGAGATTCTTCTTTTGATCATGATTACAAGCGGAAACCACGTACGCATGGCAATATACCTTGCAAGTTTTTTATGATGGGAAACTGCAATAGAGACAGCTGTAGGTTTTCTCATGACGGCCCAGTGCAAGACTATAATGAAGGAAAACCACAGGATGATAGTCGGGGCAGAGATTTTGGTGGCACAAACAAATCATGGAGTGGTCCGAAATGGGGCGAAGCAACTGGTGTCTCAGACGTTTCGCAGGCCACTGGTTGGGGTGATGTGGGAAAAGAGACTTTAATTGATACAAAAGATGATGAAAGGAACAAACCCTGGAGTGGTCCAAAATGGGGCGAACCAACTGTTGTCTCAGACTTTTCCCAGTCTACTGGCTGGGGTAATGTTGAAAAAGAGGCTTCTACTTATTCAGCACCTGCTGAGAAACGAATTGATGATAGAAGTGATTATAGTTTGGAAGACAAGAACAAAAACTGGAGTGGTCCCAAATGGGGTGATGTAACTGTTGTCTCGGAGATCGGGAGGTCTATTGGGTGGGGTAACAGTGGTGGTGAAAATATGAATGTAGCTGATCTGGCTAATGCTGAGAAACACGCTGATATGGCTAAATCGTTTGATAGAGAAGAGCCCCTGCTTACTTCCCATGGTTTGCAATCAAAAACTTCATACCAAATATCAAAGGATGTTAGTGAACAAAACACAGGGCAAGAATCTTCAGGTTGGGCAAATCCTAATACACTCATGCATTCAGTGTTTGCTGAAGATTCTTTTCTTCAGCAGGGCCATAATCAGACGGGAGACAATAATGCAGCACGTGATGAATTTAATTCACTCAATGGGGTGGACGTCTATGCAAGTGCTCTTAATCCTGCTTTTTTGTCTGGACAGAACAACAATCGACAAGTTAATAGTTTTCCTAGTGTGGTTGGAACTAATCAAAGTCAGGTTCTGGTTTCTGTGAACACATCCAATGGACTTGATATCGATTTGAATGGGCCGGTGCAACAGAACTACTCTCCATCCAATCTGCAAAATCAGTCACAGAGTCAACATGGAGAATCTGTCCAGAAAATAGTGAACTCCACCCTGCCTCTGAACATTGTGAACAATGAGCAAGTTGGGCAAGTAGGTAGTTTTCCACCGTCTCTGATGCAGATAATTGGGAATGGGCAACTTCCTCAACTATATGCAGCTCTAAACCCCCCGAACTCCATAGAATCAGTGCCTTCACGTCCTCATTCTGCGAATCTTCTTCCCCAGGTTACGTCATTGGATATGCGGCCTGATCCAGCTTCAATATCTCAAACTCAGTATGAACCAACGGAGAATGATTCCATTGAACAGAACAGTGAAATGCTCTTGAAATATTCATCTACACCATCTGCTGTTGGGTTTGACTCTGTCAACCCCCACAAGAATGACTTTCCTGAGGATAACTCTCATAGAAGTCCTCAGTTGATACAGAAGAAGCCAGTTGCAGATTCAGTATTGGAAGAAAATCATAAATCAATAGATGAGAAACGAAAGCAAGAGCTGGAAAACATGAATCCAGGAAATGTCGATGCAAATCCCAGGATTGTAGATGGCAATACTGCAAAAGATGAAAAGGCAATGCGGCTGTTCAAAATTGCGCTGGTGGAGTTCGTTAAGGAGATTTTGAAGCCCAAATGGAAGGAAGGCCAGATGAGCAGGGAAGTTCACAAGAACATTGTAAAGAAGGTGGTTGATAAAGTGACTACTACCATTGAAGGAGCTAATATTCCAAAGACGCAAGATAAAATCGATCATTATCTGTCGTGCTCTAAGCCCAAGCTTACCAAACTTGTAGAGGTGAGTTCTTGGATGGCTGCATCTATTTTTACTGGCACATGAACATTTCCGACAAGTTGTTGTTGGGTCAATTCAGTTTCCAGCTCGAATTTATTAAGTTGGTCAGTTGATTATTTTCCAGGATGCTCACTGTCCTGTTTGGTGCAGTTCCACAGAGATCCAATAACCGAACCAGTCCAAACAGTTCTATATAATAGAGAATTAAAATCTAACCACTATATACGTAAAACCAGTCCGGTTTTGGTTCTTTTCCAGCCCTACCTTATTAGCATCCACTTATTCATGCAAACATGAGCTTGCAAGATAATTCATAACTTCAGCGCACAAAAGAACCCACAAAATAGTTACAATTTTTCTAAGATTCAAAACCTAATGGTTCACAAAAGCATCCTTAATAATCAGCATCAATGGTAATTAATTATAGGTTTTTCTGGATGAATTTAGACTTCCCTGATGAAAGCGATCTTTAATCTTAATTAATGCAGAATTATAAAATACCGAAAAATTGTTACTTAACTAAAATACGTAATTATAGAGTTTACGCATGTACGTATTATATCAAATGGTCCGGTTAGCTTCTAACCATGAATTCTAAGTTGATAGCTAATAACCAAATGAAAATTACCGTTTCTTATTTTCCAGACCCATAATCAGACCACTGAACTGTAGAACCTAACCAAATAGGAAGCTTTTGTCCAGATTGGATTGGTTAAGCAATTATTCCTGTTTTCATGAATGCCCCTATTTTTTTTATCATGTTCTTTAAGTAGGGAAGAGAATTGCCTATGAAAAAAAAAAAAAAAAAAGTAGGGAGGAGAATTGGTCAGTGTTTCCCTGAAGTTTCACATTTGTCTTGTGTGAACCAGTGGTACTATTGGTGTTTCTTTTCACAATAAGTCGTATATTTCCAACTATATCTCTTGGAGTTGGTATTTGTGCAAACTCTTGAGCTTGGATTCTAAACCTTGATTTTTCCACCTTTTGCAGGCATACACAGAGAGATTTTCTAAGGGTCCTTAGGGCACCAAGTGCTGCTGATATTTACGTTGCTGTATTGGACCTTTGGCAGTGTTAACTGTTAGGTTTTGTTGTTTATATATGGTTTCACCTCATAGCTTCCAGAAATTGTGTAGTTTTGTTTTTGAACTATTTTTTGCAACTTGTCTTCATCTGGTTTTGTATTCTTGATTGGGTGTGATATTGGAAATGATCTCATACTCGGTGGCTTAGTTAAATTTACAACATTGACGGTTCTTGCCTTGTTTGTGGTTGTCTTTTCAAATGATGCTTTTAGCTCATTTATCTGCAAGATGGATGCTTTTACTTCAGCTTTCTCATGTAAGCTGGAGCTTTCTTAGTTTCTGCTCTGGCTTATATTCTTTGCGGCCAGCTAATTACTCATCCCGGGATACAGCTTGATTTGTCAGCCCTTTGAGCATTAGCTACTTTCCTTTGTTTTCTTCTTCTTCTTCTTCTTCTTCCTCTTATGTTTCTTTTTTCATCTTGTAAAGAGTACTTTTTCCCGTTGCTGTTTTGCTGCTGCTGCTTCTTCTCCTCATTTATTTTGTAGAGGATACGACGTGTTGATGGATTTGCTTTTTCCTCTTCTTTTCCAATTGATTTGGTTCCCGGGCGTCATGATTTTCCAGGATAGATTTCAAACTTACTTGACACTCACACGCCTTTTTCTCGTAGATTCCCCTTTGGTCTTGGTCATGGCGGCTTCCTTGCAATGAGAGAACATTATTTTTGCTCTCTGATGCTGTTATTTTCTTAAAGTAATGATGATCTTATGACTCCAGTCCAGCCTATAATGTTTGGATGACTTTGTAAACTCCATGTTTAGGGTTTCCTTGGTTGCTACCATTGTGGTTTCACCTTTTTCGTGATTTATACATAGTTTTTTGTGCTAGTTGTTAATTGGTTTTAATGCTTTTATAGCTGGCGCAAAAGTTCAGCTACTGAATTTTTCTTAGGGACTTCATGTCCGGCTTTCCGATTTTTGAAGCTATTGTTTGGTTACATGCGTGCATGTTTCTGACCATTGAAATTGAAGTCAGAGAAAACAATTTCAGTAATAAAGGTGTCCTGGTGCTTATCTCTTTCTTTTTCAAAAGAAAAGGGTGGAAGAAGATGGCAAAGACAGCTGATAAGTTTGTGGGGGGGGGGGGGGGGGGACCACCTATCCATTTCCCTGTTCAGTTCCATCCATTACCCTTTTGAATTTCAAGAAAACCAAAGAGAGGGAGAAAAGTTGGTAGAGACTATTTGTAATTCAAATGTTCTATTCGTATTTGTGATTCAAATATTGTATCAGTATTCATAGCTACTGTCCCTGGCCTCCTCCTCCTCTATGTCAAGTTCAATAATGATCTTGTGTCTTTCAACCATATCCTGGATCTCCTTTGGAATTTCATTTTGGATAACGCTTTCTATTTCAAGCTTGCGCGGCTCGTTTTTGGGTTGGATGTCGAAATTGTACTCGAAGGGCGGGCTTTCTTCAATATCTGTCTGGTCATCGACTGTGTTGGATGATTCTCTGAAATCTGAATCAAAAGATGCCCCTTGTTAACCATGCCCTTTAAATCTCCCTTAAAATGCCCACGAGGATCACCATTGGTGCCTGTTGCCCCAAGAGTCCTCTTCTGGTCCCATAACTTTGTCTAGTATCCAGTCAAAGGATTCCTTATGGACAAAAAGGGCCGGTTGTCCTTCCTCATTGATAGTCTCCCCCCTTCTCTTGTGGGTTACCTTCTGTTGTTTACTTACTAGCTTATGCCCGTGCCTGAAGGCACGGCTTGAGCAATCGACGTACTTGCCCATTCTGTATGGCACTTCGAATTTCAGAGAGGGAGAATGAGAGGAGGTAGTGAGAGAAAATGTTGTTTGAATTTCGAAAAGGAGAGAGAATGCAGTTTGAAATTTTGGGTGTAATGGGCTGGTGGAGGAAGAGGGTAAAGAGAGAGAGAGAGGGAGCGAGTCAGCAAAGAGAAGGATAAAATATAATACGATGACTGAAACAAAAAATATAGTAACTGGAATAAAAACCGCTCTATTGTAATATAGATTTATCGATTTATCTATTTTCGGTATGTTTATTGATTTATTTATGACTTTATTATTATTATTATTATTTTAAGCTTCTCTTAATATATAATTTGGAGGCAGCTGAAAAATCTAGCTAGCTATGAGATCACTTTCTCAAAGAGATCTCCAACAGCCTCTCTTCTTCCCTTGGAGGTTTTGCAGATTCAAATCCCTCAAAACCCTAACCAGCAGCCTCGCCTTCCTCTTCCGCTATAGTGATTGTTCATGGACTATTGAAGATGCTCTAATACTATGATTTTGCCGTTTTGGAGCTGTGGCATGTGCACGTGATCATCCTGATCGATTAGACTGTGTTGTAAGGAATTGTGTTATAAGGAATTGTTGGTGCCGACTTTTTCTTCAACCAAACAGACCAACTCTAATCGTCCAAAAATTGTTACTTTTATTGATCAAAAAGCCATCGTGAAGTAGTTTTTGTTATGTAACATTCAAGGGTTGAAGTTAAGTCTGATTATTCCATCTTAGAGAACAAATAACATAGAAAAAAAAAAATTTCTGAAATGAGTAGTATTTTTTTTTTCCAGCTTTTTGGTCAATTTAGCTCATAGGCAAAAAATTGAGCCAGCAGCCTCTTACTATTTTTCTATTCGTACCAATAACATAAAAACAAAATGGTAACACAACAAGACAAATTTGCAGCCGAGGCAAATGATGCTCATATGACTTTTAAGATTGGTAATAATTGAATACTATTCCTTATATAAAGCTTATCCTGGTTTTAAGTTTGCAGTTGGTGATTTGACTGACGGGGCTCTAGGGAATTTTAGTCAATGGTGTTTTCCATCTGCATTTTGACCAAAATGCTGTAGCATATCAACTTGATCTTTAGGAAGGTTTTAAATAGCGGTAGCAGACTGCGTAGTGGTAAGGCGAGTATCGAATGATAAGTAGTGGGAATTGGATATCGCCACCGTAATTTTTTTCAAATTATTTTGGAGCCAGAGCACTTGAACCGGCTGCAGCAACCATGAAGCGGGTAAAAAATCAGATAAAAACCGATATGCAGAGGAAATCAATCGATACAGGTGTGAATTTTAGATAACGGCGGTATAACAAGGTGTAGCGGTACTGGAAGACCGAAAAATTGTTATGTAGCGGCCGATATGCTATGTAGCGACTGATAATTAAATCCTTAATCTTTAGTCTTACTTTTTCACATATATCTCTACTTTGTAATTATATGTGCATGATGAATTTGATTGTGGGATGGAAAGTGGGGGTGGGCATGGGAGCCTAATAAGGAAAAGGTTAAATAACTGTATCAACTTAGATAAGCACATCACTACACCTTGCAAATTAAAAACTGGAGTAGTTGAGATATTTAATTTGCTGTAAGTTATTAAAAAAATGGTATGCAAATATTTTACTACTACCTTTTTTTCCCTAAATCAACCTGAAATTCATACATTTGAGCTATTTGAAATACTCGATACACATGCCACTGTTCCGTCCAGATTAGGGGTGCAAATGAGTCGAGCTTTGTAGTGTTTGAGCTTGGTTTGTTTATTAAACGAGCTCAAAACTCAAGCTTGGACTCAGTAGGTTGTAAACGAGCTGAGTCCTTAAGGAGCTCAGTCCGATTAATTTATTTAACGGGCATCTTTAAATGAGCTGAGCCATACAAACAAGCCGAGCTCAACGCTTTTGAGGGTTGAGCACTAGTCTAAAACTTGAATTCGAGCTCAGCTCGATTGCTAGACAAGCCGAGTCAATCCAAGCTTTACCTTGCCTTGCCTTAATGAACCGAGTCATGAGGGCTCGTTTGGAGGCCTAGTCTAGATTATGTACATTAGAGAAACCACATCTTTGAGAGTCAGGGTTAAGTTTTTCTCCTTATAAAAACATTACTTTAAATTGAAAAAACTTACCCTTTTGTTCTGATATTGGCTTTTTGACTGGTACATTTATACTTTGGCAGTGCTGGCAAGATGATTCAGCATCGGCACTTATTTGATCAAATCACTTTCTTTCGACTAAAGAATTGGAAGGTCAACAAATTGATGAGGTGCTGGGATGACCATTTCGTCCGATTCATCCGTATACGATTCGTCCGTACTAAACATATATTATTTTGAAACTATGTAACTAGGTGCAGAGTTGCATAGCTTATCTTGAAATGTGTAGCTATTGAAAAATATTTGGTGGCCTTTTGCTATAAAGGATTCTCATGACATTGTTTATTCTGAAATTATGCTAGTGTTTCATCATTATTTGCCTTGTGTAAGTGTTCGTTTGTGCTTAACATTAGTACTTCAATATTTATGCTGCACCGCTTTCAGATATTTGTGATTGTTGTAATAATATATATATTTTTAAATATTTGGATCCCCGAATCCCCAAGAGGATAAAACAAAGTCCCGTTGGGGATACGGTCGGGGATGGGGTTCGGGGATTGGGGACGAAGATAATACTATCCGGCCCCGATCCGCCTCCATGCCCATTCTTAGGCCCCTCTTGTATTATTTGTTGTTCGATTTATGGTAACTTTCACTAACACAAAATGAATTTGCATATATACCCCTCACCTATTACAAACAACAATGAACCCCTTATAGTTTTTATGTACGTTTCACTGACTCCCCCATAGATAATTATTTGTCCAAACACGTGACGGAATGAGCTAAAAATCACTCATATCTAAAAGTTCACTCTTTATGATGCTGAGAAATACTAACAAAAAACTATCAACACTCACTTATTTGAATCAAAATGAATTTTTTTAACTTAGTGGAGCTGTTTTGATAAAAGGGTAAATTTTATGAGTTCAAAGGAATTAGTTAAGACACGCTTCTTTAGCACAGGCCACGGAGTGAAGCTGGAAGGTTCAATGAGCTACGCGAATGGAAGATCTTGGGCACTATTGTTGTCCATATACAAGTGGCGTAGGCGAAGCTTTGGTGAGATAATGCCTCTCTCTCTCTTTCGAAAGCTTCCTTCTTTGACAGTATCGGACAAGAGTTCTCTTTCCTCCTCTTCGGTTTGGGAAGAGGTCTCATCATGGGAGTCTAACTAACCCCTTAGTTATAGGACGTTTAAGGGTCAGAAAGGAAAAAAGTTATTATTTTTGGGTAAAAAAGAGAGAAGAGAATCGACAACTTTTACTATTTATTGTATTATTAAAAAGGCTAAGTTTGTCAATTTAAGATACTTGTGGCTAATCCTATTCCATATTTGGTAGAGCACTTGTTGGTTAGGTGCCAATGAAATGAACAATTAAACCAAGGGGATATAGTCATTTCTCTTATTTGAAGGAGTATCCGTTATTAAACCAAACATCATGGGGTGTCAGTGAAATTTACTGTTCAATTTATTCCTCTCAAATTAATGTTTAGATATTTGTTCCATTTTAGATACGTTTGAACAACTATAGCAATGAGATTTGCTTAGAGAATCTCCAGAAGAGGCAGTAAATGTTAAAAAACTAAGAGTTTTAAAGGTTTCAGTCATGTATTAGATGTTCCACCATAATTGTAAAAAGGGTTTTGTTAAAATGTGCACTCTAGACACATGATAATGTTCATTAAATGAGCCTAATTAAATCCATTTTTATAAAAAAGTAGGTTTTATAAAAAGAAGTTAAATCCACTTTCCTATTGCCTTCTTGAGTTTTTCATTACCTGATTTTTAAAACTTTTTTCACTTTCCTAGTTTTTTTTTTAATGTCAACATGAATTCTATAAATGTTCAAGAAAATAATTTTTGTATTTCGTAAATATCTTTTTCTACAATGTATTGATGTTAGACACTCTCAATTTCCTTCTTAATCCTTTAAACCACAAACACAATATGTGAGTAATTTATTGGCAAGTGGTAAGGCTAGAAAAACAAGAGCAACTAATAAGTAAATGGCAACAACTAATTGTAGCATCTAAAAGAAAAATGGGTCAATTTGTTCATAAATTATTAAAAATCCAAATTGATACAAAAATTAAAATTCGTAGAGTTTGCTTGAGCGCACTCTACTATTTGACCCTTCAAATGATGTAGTAATGTATCATAGTATATAATTTTGAAGCTAACTTTTATATTCTGTTGGGATGCTCATAGAGCATCCGTAACATTCTCAAAAAACTTTGGACCAAACTATACCTCAAAACCTACTTATCTATTTTAACTACTCACCTTTTTAAAACATATATTGCATCAGGTTCTCTATTCTAAATTCTATTATTACCATATTATACGTTGATTATCTTATTTTTGTAGTAACATGGTTTTTTGGTTATTTTTTCAATTGTTATAGTTTATAAGGACTACGTCCCAATGGTGATTTTTGCACGCTATTTGTAACTAGTAAAATTCAATTGTCACTAATACCATTTATTGTGAGTATTTTCGTCGAATTTGCTCCACGTTTCTCATTCATTTTTTCCAATTTTGAGATATTAATTCACTTTCATTTCATTTTATGTTACATCCATACATATTGCGGAGAACTTTGTCTTCTCACTTTAATAATCTTCAGTGACATGCGGAGCCAAATGGTCAACTCTCGCTGAGAAATTGAGCATGAACATTGAACAGTACAAAACTGAAAAAAGACATGGCGAAGACTGAATTCCAAATTCCTACTTTGGAGTCGTCTCAGGATTGGTCCTTTAATAATTGGCTTTTAGATAAAATAATTCAGTTTCATAAAGACAAACGCACACTCTGCCTTCTAATCTCTATCCATTGGGCCATTTGGAAAAGTAGAAACAAGTTGATCTTCTCAGGTACCCCTTTCAATGTAGTCTCTACTTTTGCTGTGGCAAAGGATTGTGCTCAATGGTTCTTACGAGCTTCAAATTGGTTAGCTCAATCCAAGGTTCTACCGCAGACATAGAATTCTCCAACTCCCGCAATGAGGAATCCTTCCTTTATTATTAAGCATTGTCATCAATTAGATACTGATCAACGTGTCTGTCATCTTCATGTGGATGGTGCTTGAAAGAAGGGGAACTATTGGAGTGGAATTGGTTTCACGGCCAGTCATCCTAATGGGATTCTCATTGCGCAACACGGTTTATCAACTTATGCCTCCACGCCTATCCAAATAGAAATTATAGCTTGTTTTGAGGCCATAAAATGGGCTCTATCTCATAATTATAATGTGGTTTATATATTTTCCGACTGTTTCAATGCAATAATGCAGATAGCAGGGAAGGCTGAGTGTCATTACCATGACACTTTTTTGTTGCGCAACATGGCAGCAGAAGTCTCAAAGCTGTCTTTTTGTCATATCTCGAAAGTTGCGCGCCACACAGTCCAGCGAGCCCATATCCTAGCCAAGCATGCTCTGGACTTTTTTGTTCCTCACCCGGACAACGGTGATGGATTTTTATATCAGCCTTCTAATTTCATTACTGCCGGAAAATTCCTGTTTATGTATTAGTGTTGGTCCTTTATGTTGCTCTTTTGTTTATGGTTGTCGTATTTGTTATGGTTGTTCTACTTTGATGTTTGTAATTTGGTCTTTATCTAATGAATTTCTTACTACTTCTCGAAAAAGAAAAAAAAACTGAGAAAAGAGGTTCTTACATGCCAGAAAAATATCACTACTTTTATTTTTTTGGGTACAAATTAAGAAAATGGAAAAGAAACGAAACTACAATCTCTCAAAGACTAGCCGCCTCTCATTTTAGCTTCCAGTAATGGGATGATGTTGGCTGGTTGGGTTAATGTGCGATACCATTTTTTCATCTTGATCAACTCTCATATTAGCAAAGTCAATCTGCAACTTTATTATCCTCCCGAAGAATATGCTTAAGGTTATTAAAGGGCTTTGTACTCTTGAATTAAGATCTTGTGAGGAGAGTGACAGTGGGTTCCTCTTTGATCAAGGAGACAACAATTTCCGAGTCACAGTCCACCTCCATCTCTTGCAATCATTGATAATGAGCAAGCTCTAGACCTCTAAACAGTCTCCAAAACTTAGTCTCCAAGCTTGTGCACACCTCTTAACTTTTTCATGTATCCCAGGATTCAATGTCCTCTAAAATATTTTGTAATGTGTTGCCTCTCCAAACGAGCAATTATGCAAATGCAAAATCTGTAGAAGTTCATTTTTTGGTAGTTACCCGGTACATGTAGGACGGATGAATTGCATGTATTCGAGGGATCATTCCAGTCAAAATGTTTCGGACAAAATTAATAAGCACAAAGTCTTTTCTTTTTTTGGTCTTTTCCTCGCTAATTTACCCTAAAATGCCATAACTACCTTATCTGATGCTCTATGGACTCACAATTACATTCTTTAGTGTTCTGTCCAGATTATGGACATGAGATAATCAAAATCTTTGGGAATCAGTGACAAATTACTTTCCTTATAAAAAAGTACTTTAAAGGGAAAAAAAAAAATTTCTTCCTATTGTTCTGATATTGACCTTCTTGACTGGTACATTCATACTTTAGCAATTTTGGCAAGATGCCAAGTGATTCTTTCTTTCTTTTTGTCTATTTTTTTTTATAGAAAAAACATGCCAAGTGATTCTCATTAATAACAAAAAATTGCACTCTCAGTCTTACCAGACCCACCCAACCCCTCTCTCTCTCTCTCTCTCTCTCTCTCTCTCTCTCCCTCTCTCTCCCCACTATATTTTCTCTATCCTAAAACAAACAGATTTGTTCCAATCAGCCGGCATATCAGCCAAATAATCCCAGATACCGGCATTTACTTCCCCAGCAAAACCCTGCACCTTTTGGAATACTAAATTTACGTTTCCCTCTCCCACACATTTAAAAGCTGTATGTATCTTATCTTAAGGTGTATCGGAGCTGTGTACCTAATTATAGCAAATTCCCTTTAGCTAAACAAAAGCCACCCAGAATTCACGTGCCCTCTCCCAACAGAATTCTTTACAATTTCAAATTCCTGACCCATACCCTTTTTTCTATTCGCTTTTGCTTGGAGTATATATTTGTTTACATAGGCATGTGAAATTCTCCACAGAGAGTGGATTTTAAGTTCTGGGTTTTCAATTTCTCATTGAGAGATCAAATGGGTGAGTGGTGGTTTCGTGTTTTGTTTGTGGGGTGTTTGGTTTTTGGCGTGAATGGGTACCCAAAGGAAGATCTGGTGGAGAGTTTGCCTGGGCAGCCAAAGGTTGGATTCAGGCAGTATGCTGGGTACGTGGATGTGGATTTGAAGAATGGGAGGAGTTTGTTTTACTACTTTGTTGAAGCTGAAAAGGACCCTGATCATATGCCCCTCACTCTCTGGCTCAATGGAGGTTTGTTTTGCCTTTTGTTTTCTTGATCTAGGCCACTGTCCAATTATCTCTCTCCCCATGATTAAGGAAACAGCCTGTTCTGAAAATTTTCTGTGTTTTTTGTGGCATTTTTTTTACCCCTGGTAAATGGGTTAAACCTTAAAGTGTACTGGCCAGATTACTGTGGTCTCAATTAACACAACAGTTATAATATTCATGTTGCCAAGTAAATGGGTTCTGATTTTTATAGTGAAAGTTTTGTCCAGCTAAGAGCAAGTTTACCCATTAGTCATTTGCTTACCAAAGTCATAATTTGGCCGCTTTTTTTATTTTATTTTTTATACCAAAATCCAAGTTCTCCTGTTGCTTTGGCTGCAAAGATGGCTTTGCC
This sequence comes from Vaccinium vitis-idaea, assembly GCA_963854785.1. Classification (NCBI taxonomy): domain Eukaryota; kingdom Viridiplantae; phylum Streptophyta; class Magnoliopsida; order Ericales; family Ericaceae; genus Vaccinium; species Vaccinium vitis-idaea. The sequence continues at coordinate 13,086,953 of OY978215.1, forward strand.
AAATATCCCATATCATGCAAGCCAATTAATCTACATAGAAAAATGAGAGATTTAATCCAGTGGTCTCGGTGCAATAACATTGCTATTCTTTGTCTTTCTTATACTGTAGTAAGTGCAAAAAAACGATTTTGGCAAAATTATGGTAATTTTTACTCTAACAAATTGTGTTGTGTGTAAGTTATCCATCCTGCAAAGTCTTTAGCTGTTGTTCTCATTGTGGTCGTGGATCTTTTTTCTTGTTTTGCTTTACATTCTGAATATTCATTCATTATTGTATTTATTAATTTCCTCAAGAATCTTTGTTTTGTCTTCACAGGAGGAATATGTTTATCCCTGGGCTTAGATGCTTTGAACTCCCTTTTCTTTGTTTTGTCTTGGTTTCAATTGACTAGCCTAGAGTTCAGATTTTGCTGCTCAACTGAATGATATCCAGAGAGGATGATTGAGAATTTAAGATTATTTTCAGTTTTAGTATGACAATTGCGGTTAGAATCTTAGAAAGAACACACAAAATCAGATCTTCTTAGGCAATTGGACCCAGTAAGGAATAAGGATTCAAGTGAAATCTTTACGAAAATTTGTAACACAATTCTGCGGGTGTAGTTAGTTTTATTCATCAAACCTTTGACAATAGTTGACCCCCCAAAAAAATTCAATTTTCGGGTCAGTAAATTGTCAAGTTAGAAATAGTGATGTAAAAGTGAATGGATGGAAGCATTTGTCCTTTTCAATAAGCTTTAAACATAATTGCATCCTCTGCAACTGTAGTACAATATGTGTATCATTGATAAGGCAGATGTATTATCCTTTGTAATGCTAGTAAACAGACATCAAATGATTCAAAACCAAAAATTTTAGTTTTTGGAGGTAGATAAGTAGATGGTGCAAAGTTTGAGGTTTGCTTCTGTGGTCAGGCCCAGGTTGCTCCTCAGTTGGTGGGGGTGCCTTTACGGAGTTGGGACCTTTCTATCCAAAAGGTGATGGCAGGGGCCTCAGAAGGAATTCAATGTCATGGAATAAAGGTACAGTACATAAAATGCTGTTCGGACTTAAATATGCTCTATTGATTATATTTAGTTCAGTTTTACTGATTCGGTTCCTGTTTTCACCTTTTGCAGCATCAAATCTGCTTTTTGTTGAGTCTCCAGCTGGTGTAGGATGGTCATACTCTAATACTTCTTCAGATTATAACAGTGGTGATGAGCCGACTGGTACGGAAATAATTCCAAGCTAATATTATTATTGCAATTGAATAACCTTTCGAAACATTGGGTTAGGAGGATAGATGAGTTTGAAGATGAAATATGCCAATAATATGCAAATTGGAAGAAATTTAACTCAATTCCCATCTCTTGTTTTCGGCAGCCAGGGACATGCTCACGTTCATGTTGAAATGGTTTGAGAAGTTTCCAGCGTTCAAATCCAGAGATTTGTTTCTTACAGGAGAAAGCTATGCTGGTAATAAAGTAGAATGGATATTTCTAAGTTTATGTACTTTTTAGTTTTGGGTGAAAACTGTATAAATGATATCCTTCTAGGCTAATTTATTTTGGATACGTAGCGGTGGGAAACTGTAACTGGAAATTTATCAATTAACATTGCTGCAAGGAGAAAGTATGAGTACCTCATTGGCATTAGTTTCCCCTTCACTATGACTGAAACGGCATACTTTCTATGATTTGGTTTTGTCTCCTCAAAATAAAGTGGAAAAGCTCACTTAGTCCCATCCATGTGTTTCTGTATTATGTTGTTTAGTAATCGTCCCAAGTTCCAACCAACTCAAAGAGACTTCCTTATCTATGAAGTGTGTTCCGGTTCTTGTTCTGATCTAGCTTTCCATAAAACCAAGATGAGGTCTACTAATTTTTTTTTTTTGGGGGTCATCTATGCATTTAAAAATAAAAAAGGGCAAGGATTCAACCATTTCTGTAACAGTACTATCTTGTATTGAACGTTAGATATTAGCTCACGGAAGCACAATGAATCAATGATTTGACAAAAAAGAATCAACAACCAAGCCATTTCTGGTTCTGATAAACGTCATAGTTTCTATTTTCCCTGTTTAGCGGTCTCAGCAGTTTCATTTACATGACAAATGTGTTTGTGCAGGGCATTACGTACCACAGTTGGCTGTTGCCATGCTTGAGTATAATGCACATTCCACTGGTTTTAAGTTCAACATCAAAGGCATTGCTGTAAGAACAACTTGAAACTTGTCTCCCTGTCTTGCTTTCATACATCTTTGATTATACATAATTAGCAGGTACTCAGAAATTTCCATGTTTCTTTGACATTATTTACACCAGATTGGGAATCCCCTCCTCAAACTTGATCGGGATATTCCATCAACATACGAGTTTTTATGGTCACATGGAATGATTTCTGACGAAATTGGCCTTGCCATCATGAAAGATTGTGATTTTGAGGATTATACCTTTTCTAGTCCGCACAATACGACCGATTCGTGTAACAATGCTATAGAGGAAGCAAACCGAATTGTGGGTGATTACATTAACAGTTATGATGTGATCCTTGATGTTTGTTACCCATCTATAGTACAACAAGAGCTGCGGTTGAGGAAATTGGTAAGTTTCCTTTTCTTATGATCATCAATTCTTCCACTGTTTTCATCACGATTTTGATGATGAATTTTGTGATTGCAGGCTACCAAGATTAGTGTTGGGATTGATGTGTGCATGAGCTATGAAAGGCGCTTCTATTTCAATCTTCCTGAGGTTCAGAAGTCTCTTCACGCTAACAGGACCAACCTACCATATAGCTGGTCTATGTGCAGCGAGTAAGTATTCTTTCTATGAAATGTAGCAAATGATCTCCCAATAAAGTTCGAGGAACAAGAGTTTACCATCCTTCATTTTGGACCATACCTCTGCTGTTTAGAGATTGTGTTTAAGTTATCTTCTCAAGGGTAATGTGATGGCTACTTCTTGTGGCTGTGTTTGGATCACCGGGTTGTGGAGGGATTTATGGTGTGAGAGAGAAGAAACAGTAAAGAAAAAGAGGAGAAGATAATAAGTGCAGATGCCAAACTAGTATTTGGGTTGCCCCATCATTTTGCTCTCCCTATCACTTCCCAAATCCATGATTTAAAACACAGGCTGAGGAGTCGTTCCAAGTTAACTCAATTGGAATTATCAAATGGAAACGTGATCTAAGAAACTGAACAAAGTTTATTGTAGGACTTTGATGAATGTCAGTATTCCCTAGTAGTGATTCCAATCTAAATTTCAGTTGTTCCTTCTCAGTAGAGGAACCTTGTAGTATGTACCAAAGCTTGTCTTTGACGTCTCATTGCCATAAAGTTAATATCTTTCTCCGGTATTGGCAGTATTTTGAACTACAGCAACACTGATGGTAACATCGACATCCTGCCTTTGCTTAAAAGGATAATCCAAAATCACATTCCTGTTTGGATTTTCAGGTACTTTTCTATTATTATTCTAAAAACAGAATTTATTCCATGACATTTTTATCCACAATATGATTATTCACCTTCACCAACTGTAGCGGGGATCAAGATTCTGTGGTGCCATTACTTGGCTCACGGACACTAGTTCGTGAACTAGCTCATGATCTTCATTTCAAGGTCACAGTCCCATATGGAGCTTGGTTTCACAAGCATCAGGTAATCATGCAATCTTAAATCAAAGGATCTTTTTTTCATTCACTACAACCTAATTCTTTTTTTTTTTTTTCGGGATTTAAATAGGTGGGAGGTTGGGTGACTGAGTATGGAAATATACTCACATTTGCGACAGTAAGGGGTGCAGCACATATGGTACCCTATGCACAGCCATCAAGGGCTTTGCATCTGTTCAGCTCATTTGTTCACAACCGGAGATTGCCAAACACAACGCGTCCTTCCTTAGACGGATGACAAAAACCGTGAACTGGATCAACGTTGATTTCGAATTATTTCCACATTTTCTCGAATTTCCCTAAAGCTAAAGGTTTTCAGCATCAATAAGGAAAGGAAAAAAGAAGAAGAAAGGAAGGATTTCAATTTACCAGTGAAAACTGACTGGAGATTTTAGTCTAGGAATTGTCTACAATTGATGAATGTATTGCTTTTCAACTTCGATTCAAGAACTAATTGGCTTCATTGAATTACTGCTGATTTAAGCACTACATAAAGAAGTGAAATTTTTAGAGAGCTGTGCATCGTTATTTAGAGGGTGTTTGGGAGCCCCTTTTCAACTTCTCATTTTCACATTTTTGGGTTTTGGATGTTTGGAAGCCTTGGGCCAAAATGATTTATAAGGGAATGAGTTTTCCATTTTCTACTTTAGAAAGGAGAAGTGAAAAAGAGGTGGGGAGGAGCTTTTTGATTTCTCATTTTCCACTTTTCTCATTTTCATTAACAAAAAGCCCCATAAAATGGATTCTGTACATCTCTCCCAAACACTACTCCTGTTATAAAATGCATTCTGCACATTTCTCCCAAACACTCCTACCAAATTCAAAATACATTCTGACCATAATCCAAAAAGTTGAAAAGCCAAAAACTTAAAAACGAAAAGCTGAAAATGAGGTTCCCAAACACCCCTTAGTAAGTCCTTCCCTACAGAAATTTGGTTTTTTTTTTTTTTCGGTAAACTACAGAAATTTGGTTTATTTGGTGAGATGTCAGCTTTATCCTGTGATAGTTGCTTACAATCTTGTTCAGCTCTCTTGTTCCCTAAGTTCTGCCCACCTGTTTTTTTTTTTTTTTTTGTTAAAATACTGAATTCAATATGCAATACATTCTTCATTTTTTTTTTTTTTTTTCCGGTAACGAGGTTATTCTGGATTTCGTTCCAACTAATCACCATAGGTAGGGATAGCAATGGATCGGTTCGGTTCGGGTATTGCCATATCCGAACCCATTACCCGAAACTAGATGGGTATCCAGAACCGAACCGAAACCCGAACGGGTAGGGAAAATTGAAACCATAATTGAACCAATCGGGGATCGGTTCGGTTCGGGTATTCCCCGTTATTAGAAAACAAAATAAAAACGAAATAATTATGAATGAAATTCAAATATGAAAATCAATTAAACTGGAAATGCCATAGATCCATCAATTAAAAGGTATGCATAAATACATTTAGATATTTTAAATGCAAAACTAATATACATCTAAGTAGAAATTCAATGCATTGAAGCTATACACTAGTTAAACTTCTACGCATATTAAGGGTAATTTTATAATTACACATATCCGGTTCGGTTCGATTCGGGGAACGGTTCGGTTATCAGCTCAAACCAAAACCGAACCTAACCCGTTCGGTTATCTCACATCCCATACCATACCCGCACCCACGGGGAATATTTCGGTTATGGTTCGGGGAAAAAAACCGGTTATGGTTTGGGTACCCATCGGTTCGGTTGAGATTGCCATCCCTAACCACAGGTTGTCCTCGTTGATTAAAATTTCAAGCAGTAGTTTCTTTGATTTTCTGAACAATACTCCTATCTCTTTCGATTAAGTTTTGGTGAGTTTGGACTTGACAAAAGAATTTCCTTTTTTGCTTCGAAAAAGGAAAATTTTTTGAAAAATAAGAATTTCCTTTTTTGCTTAGAATGAGAGTCAAGTCTCAGGAAACTTGGAAGCATTGTTCAAACAACATAATCAGAGGCTTACTACAAATAAGCACCCACAAACACAGCCTTCCTCACCAGTCCAAAAGCTTCAGAGTTTTTCATTTCAAAACAATCAAATGGCTTCTCCTGTCACTGACTTTCCCCATTTCCTGCCCCCACCACCCCCAGCAGCAAAACCTCCATCCTCACCACCACGACCACGACCACCACCGCCTCACATCCTCCCTCCTCCACCGCCTCCCCACATCACTCCCCCACCACCCAACAATGGCCCTACCGTCATAGTCATTGTTTTCATCTCCTTTGGCGGTCTATTTCTCCTTGCATTCTTCGCGATTGCTCTGTTCTGCTTCATCAAGAAAACAAAGAAGAAAAAGAAGATGGTTCAAGAAACCGACATTATACATGTCGACGAACACTTGAAGGTGAAGAAGGGTATTGTGCAAGGCCCCCACGGAGCGGAAGCAGTAGTGCTATCGGTCGAGGATGACGTGCATGTCGTAGAGGAGATCAAGAAAAATGAGAACTTTGTTGAAGGAAAGCATGTTAAATCAACAGACAATATTTCTAGTGCCCTGGAGGAAGGCACATCCTCTTCAAGTTCAACTCAACACCACTCTCTGGAGCACAAGCCCTAACTATGGATTAGCATCTCAAAATGGTTTTGGCCAAAACCTGAGACCTTATGCTGATACTTATAAATAATATCATGTAAATAATAAATACAATTGGATGAACGTCTAATAATTTGGCTAGTCTTGTCGGCCAGAACCTTCGACTCCCCTTGAATTTGTGTGGGATTTCTCGGTCACTTTGTAAGTTCTTTGTAATATATCTAATCTATTGCGATTTTAATTCATTGAACCTCATTACAAAGGGGCAAGCTATGTTTTTTTCTTTCTCACTTTGGAAGCCAAAAACCTCCAAGAGTTGGCTGCAACAAGTGCTATGATTTCTTGCCTCCATTTTGCTTTGGCCTAAAAACTTCTCCTCCCGGTTCGATTGAAAAATCACCGATCGATGTCCTACCGAGACAGAATTTCGTCGCTTGCTATTCACTTGCCTAATATGCAAAGATTTACCAACTAGCTGTCTTTTCCTACTGCTAGTGATGCTTAGTATCTAACCAATTTTGATTTGAATGTGTTGTACGAATACAGTTAAATAAAACCAACTGCCAGGGTAATAGCTGCTAATGATCTTGACTGCATGAATGCCATAAAAGTGCTACTCAAAAGCTGTGACAAAACCCCCCCAAGGAATCTCCCATGGTAATAGATGGGTACTTCTTTGGGAGGGCCATTCTTGAGATGGAGATTCACCCACCAAATTCAAGCTATAAATCTGTGTTCCTCTGCTGAGTTGCATCTATAGAAGATATGCTTTTCTATGTGAAAGCCTTTTCCGGTCCTGATCTGGCTTATTGCAGCGGAAACAAGCTTGCCACTCTGGATTTTATGGACTATCCACCCACCTCCTTGAGTTCCGACACGTTTTTTTATTTACTTTTTATTTGTGTTGTATTTTGTTTTGTTTTGTTGTTCTAAGCAGTAATTTTTTCGGATTAAAATAACTGGGATGATCTTTTCACTTAAAAAAAAAAAAAAAAAACTACTATGTGTTGAAGTTGAAGAATCACTCCATCCTGCTGTGCAGCTACTGCTGGCGCGGCGCAGGCATCCTTCCGACAATCGGAGACGTCCACCGCGTAGAGCTCGTCGAGTACTAAAGTTTCCCCAAAAATCAACTCGATCGGATATCGTCAAGTGCCTCATCGGAACACATATAACTTGAACATGAGTAATTATTTAGCAAATGTGTGGTTCTAAAGTGGTTTGGAGCATTACGTGACGGTGCTACCAGAATAGTGAATAATTTCACGGATAATATGGTCTTGACTCATCTACCATACGCTGCAGCGAGCCGACCTCGGCCCATCATGGTCTTGGCGTTTTAAATTCACCTCCAAGTAGGATCTTAAAATCGGATGAAACTGAGAATAAGAAAATTTGGATAAAACCCATGTCAAAGACAAGAAGAAATCGAAAGAAACTAAAAAAGTGGTTTCTACTTGTTAGTACACGTGGTCCTTTAGATTGTTGAGTTCAACCTGAGCAGTTGGCCTAATAGTTGTGTACCTGTACTTGGGTGTAGTGAGGTTGTGATTTCAACTCCAATGGAGACGATGTTGATTTCGTTTTGATCTATGTTGCACGGACACGGGTGCGTGTATCGGATTCGGGTGTATATCCGAGGGTCGGACACCTCAAATCTAAAAAACGAGAATTCGCGGATATGGATCCTAATTGGGATACGGGTGCGGGGATATGTCAAATAATTAGAATTTTATATTAAATAATTGAATTTATATGTAAAATAATTAATTTTTTATTTAAATAATTTTGGGCCACTTGTGTTTGGGCTTGGATCATCTCTATTGAAAATGGAGACTTGTTTCCTTGTCACTTCTTCAATTAAATGAAAAAGCCCAAAAGCCCAATTACAAACTCTTACTTCTATTCAATAAAGAAGCCTAATGGGCTACATAGGAAAGAAGTCACAGCTATCTAGTAAAGAAGCCCAAGGTCCAAACACTAAAATTGGGATCAGCCTATTCAGTCCTTTTAAAAAATAAAACCCTAAAACAAAATTGGGCAGCGATCGCAGCAGCTGCAACAACTTCAGGTCCTCTCTCTCTCTCTCTCTCCGCGTAAGCTGCAGCAACGTCGTCATCGAGTGTAGCAGCAGTTCTCTCGATCCTGCAGGCCATCTCTAGAAAAAGAAATTAAAAGTGGAATTAGCTCAGATATTAGGACAGTTAGATAGAGTTAATGTTTTCTTTGGTTGTAATAGTGTAGTTTGGTTGTTGTTAGCTTGTGTCAGGAGTGGAAGAAAACTACCGCAGGAGTGAACTGTGACATGCACAGAAGCTACAGCCGAGAGAGGAGAGAGGAGAGAGGAGAGAGGAAGAGATAGAAAAGTGGGGGTGGGTCTAACACAGTGGAGAGAGAGAGAGGGGGTGGGTCTGCACACACACAATTTTTAACACCACCATTGTGGCACTCAATAACTTAACAACACATTTTGTCATAACAACACATAAATGAGACCCACTTTTTACACTTTTGTGTCATATAACAACACAAATTTAACTCCACCACTACGGATAGGTCCAGATCTCGAACTTTATAGATCGAACTCGTTGGAGTTCGTCTCATCAGGTATCTTCTCTCCCTCACTCGTCTCTCGCCTCTTGTCTCTGTCTCTCTCGTCTCTCACTCGTCTCTGTCTCTCTCTCTCTCCGACGTGTCCGATTATTTTCCGCCGCACCGGGTGCATATCCTGCACCCGCACCCGCACCCGTATCGTGTCGTATCGACACGGGTGCTTCGCCTGAAAACGAGTATCCGTGTATCACAGGTTTTGATAGGTTGGATTGGGAATTAGCTAGGATAAGGATGACCAAAAACATATACGCAATGGAGCTTATGGCCGGTACCATTGATTTTTCCAACTATAAATACAATAGCGTCAACATCTAATAATTTGGCTAGTCTCTGTTGGGTTTTGTCTCCCATGTGAGGAGATGTACGTGTAGCGGGGGATTACTCCCCCGGGCCTTCCCATGTTCCCACCACACCGGATAACTCCCGGTATATATATTGTGTGGAGTGGTGTGGTGTAGTGTGTATGTGCACTGTGAGAGACAGGGAGAGAGAGAGAGAGAGAGCCGGTGAGAGCCCCTCCTTCGGGAGGGAGCCGTGCTCCGGATACTCTGTCAGAGCATGGGGTGAGCAGAGGGGTGAGAGCATGGGGTGAGCAGAGGGGTGAGGTCTGAGCGACGGGATACCAGTTTGTGGTCCCCGGGGAAAAAGTTTTTCATTGACTTTTTTTTTTTGTACCCAAATACCGGAAAATGTTTTCCACAGAAAATGTTTTTTTCAAGAAAACGTTTTCCGCCCGAAACAAATGGATAAGTATTGATTTTCTTAAGTTGACCACACTTTCTAGGTTTTCTTTTTTTTGAAGTATGGGTTACATTTTATCGAAGCTCCTCAAACGTAGTAGACATATTAGGAATAACTGTCCGCTTGGATTTTGCAACAGAAGAGAAAACATCCCAGAAATTATGGGATGTGCTAAGGTTGTTTTGGTAATTGTCTTATAGTTTTGTTTTTGAACTCAGAAGCTACCAAAAAGTGGCATATGAGGGCGAGCATATTCAAGACTTAGGGGTGTTCCACTAAGTTGGTTTTTAAAGAAAATTAGTTTTTCACGGTTTTTTATGTGATATATTGTGAGAGAACGACATGTCTCGGTGTTTGGAAAAAACAGTTTTTTGTTAGTGGAACACCCCATTCGATGTTATGGGATATGTAAATGATATGGTTTCTTTAAGCACTTTATGATATCTAAATTTCTTTTATGACTGTCTTGATTCGAAGGAGTTTATGAGTATCTTTAACTCAAAATTTAGAATATTTAACCACTCAATATATTCCTCGTATTGTCATGTCTCTAATTAGGAAAACTCACTTGCATGCAATCCTGTGTAGTATTCCCTCCGTTTCTAATTGTTAGTCCATTACGAAAAGTCGTGTCATTTTTTAAATAAAAAAATTAAGTACTTCCGTGTATAATTTTTTGCATTTTTGGCACCGAATTAAAGTACTATTCGACATTTTTAATACGGTGCGAAAAAATTCAAAAAATCATACCCGGAAATTGTTGATTTTTTGATATGAAAAATAACAAGAGAGAGAGATTATAGGATTAACAATTAGGAACAGAGGGAATAGTAAAAATTAAGTAATCAATGACATTCTCTTTCAACTTGATTGGACAGTAGCAGGAGACAATCCCTAGTATGTCAGCAATGCTTGACTCAAAATGAGTTCATCAGATGCCTACATTTGTTCAATATTAGTTGGCCTACTATTATAGTATGCTCAATGTATAGTAAAAAATACTCAATATACATTCAGAATGTGGGTCAATTTTTCTTCTTTTTAAAAACATTACTTTAGAAATAAAAATTCTTCCGTTTATATTTGTTAGTCGCAAGTCATTATTTAGATTAGTTCTCTTGTATAAGAGTACTTTGTTAATTTATTTCTTCACCGTATGAACTATTTTTTGAATTGTTGCGTATTTGACTTGATGGGTGCTTTGGGTAAAAAACCAAAAACTGGTTTTTTAATAAACCAGTTTTGTACTTATTCAATTTTTTTTTTTGCATTCGTTAGTTTTGCATCAAGATTTTGTGGTTTCTGGATTCCTCTCGACGAGACGAATCTAATAAGTATAAATTTATAGTCAAAACCAATAATCCAACTATTTTGGCTTTATTAAAAAAAATTTGAGTTTTGACCATAAATTTATACTTGTTAGATTCGTCTCGTCGAGAGGAATCCAGAAACCACAAAATCTTGATGCAAAACTAACAAATGCACAAAAAATTTGAATAAGGACAAAACTGATTTTTTTAAAAACCACTTTTTGGTTTTTTACCCAAAACATTAGTCGTTGCACACTTCACATGATTGATGTGATGTTTTATTATAACTACAGCTCGAATGTAACTTTCGATGGCAAGACTTCAAAAAAATTGAGAAAAAAATAATAGATGTCATAGTATTTTTCATTTATGTGGTATTTAATTCACCGAAATTGATTCCAAAGTAGGGTGTCAACTATCAAAACGTACGAACTTAAAATTCTCTCAGAAACATGGTGACTGTTAAAAAAAAAAAAAAAAGGAAGGAAGACAACTATTTTCCCAGGATTAATTGAGGTGCACGAAAGCTGGCTTGAATACTTAGTTACCAAAAAATAAAACAAAAATGGTGACTGTAAAAGGAAGACGACTATTTTACCAACCATCACACATTCGAGGAATCCAATTTTGCACCCTATGTTATGGAACCCACAATTAAGTGCATAAATGTTGCGCGAGTGTGTGTTGATTTTAAGGAGGTGGGCACCACGTGCCTGTATTCCAAGATCACCAAGTGATCACTCATGTCTCTATGGATAAGCGGACTATGCTAATTACAAACATGGCCTAAGATCCGACATATCTGCCACATAAATTGCTTCCCCAGCAGAACCCTGCAACTTATACTACTAAAGTCTTTCTTATCTCGCTGTCTCTAATTCCTTAAAAGCTGTATGTAGGAGCAGTGCATCTAATCATAGTGAGTTCCCTTCACTTAACAAAAGCGACCCAGAATTCACCTAGCCTACTATTTGAAACTCCCAGCGCATACCCTCTTTTCTATTTTCTGTTGTTGAATATACTTTGACTGGATACTTAAAATTGTTGCTGTAGATACTTTTTAAATATGGGCAAAATCAGAATTTCGGTTCGAGAAGGCCTAGTCAGGAGAGAAATTTTCTTCGTATAATAACAGAATCAACAAAAGAATATTGAATTCCACCAATATAATAAGAGTAAATACATATACAATATTGCAGATGAATCTTATAGATTTGAAAAAATATGGAGTAGGACTGTGACCCTGGCCGCCCAAGGCTAGGCCCACCCCTGCCTATATATACATGGAAATCTTCATTCAAACAGAGCAAAAGATTGTGGGTTTATATTCTCTGATTACAATCTTGAGAATTTGGATGAGTGGTCAAATGGGTGTGTGGTGGTTTTGTGTGTTGTTCGTTGGATGTTTGGTTTCTGATGCGAACGGGTACCCAAAGGAAGATATGGTCAAGAGGTTGCCCGGGCAGCCTAAGGTTGGATTCAGGCAGTATTCTGGGTATGTGGACGTGGACTTGAAGAATGGGAGGAGTTTGTTTTACTACTTTGTTGAAGCTGAAAAGGACCCTGACCATATGCCCCTCACTCTCTGGCTTAATGGAGGTTGGTTTCTTTCTTGAACATTTACTAGGAAAATATGGGCTTAGTTCTCTCTATGATTAACCCTTGAGCTGCTGTTCCTGTTACAGTTATGGGTCTTATGCAAAATTTCACTTTCCATTATGAAGTTGGAGTCTTTTAGGTGGTGCAAAGTTTCTGATTTACTGTTTGTGTATAGGCCCAGGTTGCTCCTCTGTCGGTGAGGGTGCCTTTACAGAGTTAGGACCTTTCTACCCGACAGGCGATGGCAGAGGCCTCAGAAAGAATTCAATGTCATGGAATAAAGGTTTGGTACATGAAATGTAGTTTGGACTTGTTATCCTCTATAGATCATCGTTAGGTCGATTTTATTGATTTATTTATTTTTATTACCTTTTGTAGCATCAAATATGCTTTTTGTAGAGTCTCCAGCTGGAGTAGGATGGTCATACTCCAATACTACTTCAGATTATAATGCTAACGATGATTCCACGGGTAAGAAAATTACGCAAATTAACCAATCTAATCATCGAAATGAACAAACTTTTCATCTATTGGTAGTTTATTATTATGAAGATGAAACACGCCAATAACATGCAAAATAGAAGAAAATTGTATTCAACACAACTCATGTTTTTGGCAGCCAAGGACATGCACATATTCCTGTTGAAGTGGTTCGAGAAGTTTCCGTCATTCAAATCCAGAGATTTGTTTCTCACAGGAGAAAGCTATGCTGGTAAGAAAGTGATGTTGAAACTTCTGAATTTGGTTATGTACTTTTTGGATGAGAACTCTCTTGAAATATTTCTTTTTGAGGCTATCGTCGTCATTTGGTAAGTAGAGGTGTGAACTTGTAAGTAGCTACCATTTCTGATTGTGATCTTGTCAATGGCATAGTTGTTTAATATTTGCTCATGTCAACAGCATGTCAATGTGTTTCTGCAGGGCATTACGTACCACAGTTGGCTATTGCCATTCTTGACCATAATGCACATTCCACCGGTTTTAAGTTCAACCTGAAAGGCATTGCTGTATGAACAACTAGAAACTTGTACCTTCGAAATAGTCTGTTCTTTTAGGTCGGTGATTTACTACCTTCCCAATGGTTACTCATATTCCCTTTTTTTTGTGTCAAATTATTTACATTAGATTGGGAATCCACTTCTCAAATTTGATCGGGATGCTCAAGCAACGTACGAATATTTGTGGTCACATGGAATAATTTCTGATGAAATTGGGCTTGCTATCTTCAAACACTGTGATTTTGAGGATTATACTGCGGCTAATGAGCACAACGTCACCCATTTGTGCAATGAAGCTATAGATGAAGCAAACCGCGTTTTAGGTGATTATGTAAACAACTATGATGTGATCCTTGATGTTTGTTACCCATCCATAGCAGAGCAAGAGCTAAGATTGCGGAAAATGGTAATTCTTGTTCTTCTTACATTCACCGGTTGTTTTGGTATTTCTGTTGAATAGTTCTAAATATGAAATATATGGTTGCAGATTACAAAGATTAGTATTGGGGTCGACGTGTGCATGATCTATGAAAGGAACTTCTATTTCAACATCCCTGAGGTTCAAAAGGCTCTTCATGCAAATAGGACCCACCTACCATATGTGTGGTCTATGTGCAGCGAGTACGTATTCTTTAGAACCAATATTTCAAATGATCTTGCATCCGAATTTAGATAGTGTTTGTACCGGTAGTTTTTCTCAAGCGTAGTGTGATGGCTACTTCTCGAGGCCATGTTTGATGTGGAGGAATGTAAGGGGGTAAAGAAAAAGGTGAAGGAAGAAGAAGCTCACAAAGCTAAGACGTTGAATTCATTAATCTGGCTTTCATAATGTTTTCCTTTCCAGTAGTATAATGTGTCACAAAATTAATGATCCAAACACAACATTAGATTGATTCAATACAATTTTAGTAAATTGATTTTTTTCAGATCGTAATGCGATCCAACCATATAAAAGTTTGATTGAAAACATTCTGGTGGTTCCTTCTAACTATAACAACCTTTGATTTATGTAACAAAGCTTATTTTTTTTTATCTCTAATGGCCATATCTTTGCTAAATTTTCTCCTTCTTTGGACAGTTTTCTGAACTACAACGAAACCGATATTGACACGAACATCCTGCCTTTGCTTAAAAGGATAATCCAAAACCGGATTCCTATTTGGATTTTCAGGTACTTCTTTTAGATTATGACGGAAGTTGGAATTACTTCCCTAGCTCATTCACTTTTGTTTGTCATTAAAAGTCCAATCTTGATACCAAAGTTCATCAACTATAGTGGGGATCAAGATTCCGTGGTACCATTACTCAGCTCACGGACACTAGTTCGCGAACTAGCTCATGATCTACATTTCAAGGTCACAGCGCAATATGGAGCTTGGTTTCACAAACATCAGGTGCTTAAGCAATCTTGTTTCTCTATATACCAATTCATCTTAATTCAAATGACCTTTTTCTTTCTGATTTTTTCTCTCACTTCATTCTAATTCATTTTGTTTTACTTTTCTTTGAAAAGGTGGGAGGTTGGATGACTGAGTATGGAAATATGTTAACATTTGCCACTGTAAGGGGTGCAGCTCATATGGTACCCTATTCACAGCCATCAAGGGCTTTGCAACTATTCAGCTCATTTGTTCGTAACCAGAGATTGCCTAACACGACACATCCTCCCATAGACGGATGACGAAGAAACCACCAACTTGATCAACTTTGCTATCAAGTTGTTTCCACATTTTCTTGAGTTCCTTTAGGCCAAGAGGTGTTCCGCATTAATAAAGTGGAACAAGGAGAAAAGAAAGATGAAGGAAAGGATTTCAAACTGCTAGTGAAAAACTGAAAGAACTTAGTGTTGGACTTGTCTACAATGCATTAGATCTATGATTTTCAATTGAGACTGGTTCCCCAAGTGAGTGCCACGTTGTAGTCATTACATGCTCGTTGCCCTTTGTTATGAGGTATCTCAAAAAGTAGTAAGCATAAAATTGTAATGATCACTAGAAAACCCGGCCACGAATTTTTATCACATCCTGCTTTTACGAAACACATAAAAATACAAGAATATATCAGAAATGAAAACATCAAAACAAGTTCTAATTTTAAACAAATGTGAAAGAGTACTAGAGCACTTAGTTTGAGAGAATGTAAAGTGTATTTCTTTATAGAGAAGTATGCAATTGCTTTTGGAGTAGTGTTTGTGGTACCTTGGCTAAATAAGGCCACCTCCCTTTCATAGGCACATGGGGAGAATTCTAAAACATCCTCTACGAACTGTCCACTCCTCAAATGATCCTCCTAGAATATGTGTGAAGGTTTCTTAGAATCCTCCAAGACTTACAAGAATTATCTAGATAATCATCTTCTAAAATATTCTACAATAATGTACATCTTTCATGAATTCCCTAGACATATCTAGAATGTTCCATATAGCCTTCTCGACTTAAATTTTTCTAGAGAATTCCGCATGACGTAACACTCTCCCCCACTTAATCCAGCGATGATCCTCGTTGAGTCTCCTTCATTGGACCTTCGTATCTGCTCCTGGAATTGCCACAATGCATCCCCTTCCATGTAACTAAGTACTCTGTGCTAGGTGGTACTCCTCGTTGACGGGCTCAACCACCGTCCATATCAAAAGTATAGAGATTCTCATGCTTCACAGATGAACAATAATAGTTCGGACAGAGGTCAAGGCCATTTGGACAGGTTCCGAATTTTCAACCTTTTGGCTCTACTTGCGGGTCATTCAGACCAAGTAAATGTCCAAATTGAGAAATTATCTAAAGTTGTAGCTCTTTCAATAAGCTTTTTAGCCCAACTTGAATCATCTAAATCATACTACTGAGCAAAAAGATATGGCCAAATTACCAAAGCCTGCATTGAGACACTCAGAATACGGGCTTGAATTTAACTTTAATTTTAATTTCCTTCCAAATTAAATTGGTCTAGATTTCCTTGACGTGTCTCAAATATCCAAGACTCCTCCCTTTCTTCTTTAGTCACTCCAAATGCCTCCAATCTTCATGGCAAGTATATAAAAGCCTCTTGTAAGTCGTGCTTCACATCCGGTACTTCTCTGACACCTAAAAACTTGCAAAACAAGTATCACACTCCAAGTAAAATGATAAACGGGCTTAACAGTGTAACTTAGGGGGCATAAATGTGAAATTTTTTACGCACTTATCAATCATGACTACCACCACCACCATCACTACTCCATTGTCACCACCACCATCACAACTTCACCGCTACCACCCCCACTCCAGCGCCGCTATCACTACCACTATAACTCCACGAATGCTACAATTACTACCACCACCACTCTAGTGCCATCGCCACGACCACTGCCGCTGCCGCCACTATCACTTTCACTACCCCCACCACCGCTATCTCTCCAACACCACCACCAGCATTCCAACAATTACTATCTCTCCATCATATTCTACTGCTACATTCACCACATTTTTTCACCACCACGACTATACCACCTTTTGCTACTATCATCATTTGAAAAGCTCTCTACCACCACCTCTCTACAACCACCACCCTCACCATACTTCTACCTCATAACCTCTGTTACCAACCACTACCACAACGCTTTCGCTACAACCATCACCGCCACACTACTATCTACCACCACCATTACCACCACTTCTCCATCACCATGACTTTTTATCAAATTGATTAATAAAAACAAAGAGAACAATCACAAAGTACGTAAGCTAAATTCACTTATCTTTGTATCAAAATCATTTCTTTTAGTTAAGCTCTTAATATTTTTATCAAACAACTTTTCACCTTAATAAATTAAGCATTCAACCCCCCACTTTTCAACTTGAGTTGTCAGTTTTATCAAACAACACTTGAGAAATATGAGACCACCCAATTTAGTTTCAGATTCATCATAGCTATTCATGAAATATGTTTTCGATCCTAACATTATTTCACAGGTTATTTTCAAGAAGCGTCAAATACAATGGAAAGATTCCCTTGTGCACGAGAACCAGTCATATGTATCTTTCCACCGTGAATGTTATTACAAGAACTAGTTCCTTTAATGACCGTTGTGCCCCCTCTTTGCCTAGGCAATGGGCTTGGGCGGTGTCAGTGTCGCAAACGGTCTGCATAAATCTTTAAAAAAAAAAAAATAGCCATTCCCAATTAAGATTTGACCAAGGATTGATTCATAATGATGGATATGCTTCAGTCATTTTAAAAGTAAGTAATCATTCCATGAATTATGGGATGTGTAACCGATATGGCTTTTTAAGTAACTCCCAAATTCTATTTTTCTATTATCTTGACAGGAAAGAAAATTAGTGACTCCATTAGTGACTCTATGGATATCTTGAAAATCAGAATTTCCAAAATTTAACCAATTTGGTGTTGTCATGGCTCTCTACTTATGAAAACTCATTCTGAAATACTCCTATACAGGATAGGATATGTGACGAAATTTCTGATTCAACTTGATTTGGCAGTAACACGAGACAATCCCTAGCATGTAAGATGTGACTGACGCATTATTTATTTAAGAATGAAATGGATTTGGACTACCGGTTTCATTTTCTTAATGGTGGGTCTTTCAAAGGTCTCAGTTTAATAGTTTGACCCAAAATTTGTAGAGCTCCAAAATATATCATGCAAAAAGAAGCTGGTTCAATAAGATACCGATATCGATTTGAACTGATTGGTTTCAATATCGATTGATTCACTTATTGGCTAAAAAATTTTAGTGGTCCTCATCATCCATTCTTTTGAGATAAAAGTGTTAAATGTCTAGTTGACCTAATATTTGTACATCCAATGTTCCCAATAGAGTACTTTTAGGTGGTGTTTTGGGAGTTTTTTTTTTCCCGTTATATGTCTTTAGAATTGTGAATCATAGATTTTGATTTCTTGTGAATATTTTTTGAAAGTAAGTCAAAATTCAAAGGAAAATGCTAACAGGCACACGTTAAGGTTGAAAAAGTGTATTGAAATGTGTGAAAAGTGTATATGGATATGTAAAAGTGTATTGAAAAATGTAAAAGGTGTAATGAGGTGTGTGTTGTTTTTGTTTGTTTGTGTACTTATTGTGTGCCTATTAGGCACACGTTAGCAAGACCCTAAACTCAAATACTCCTTCTTTAGTCCAATTTTCAGCACTCTTCTAGCCTTTGTTTCCTAGTCAAAACCCAATCCCATCGCAATTATATGTGTAGGGCCCACGTGCATGTGAGTGGGTCATAAATAAATGGTTGGGGACGAAATGGTTGTACGTGTAGACTTGTTCTTTCCTATCATAGCCAAATAGCTTTTGAAAAGAGGGTTTCGGGGTGCTGGATCATCACTCTCTTGGAGAGTACCCTGAAGATCACATCCAGACCTTCCAAAAGTGTTTTGAACGGTCCGGATTTAAAACAACTCTTCCATGAAAGAGTTCTTTTTTTTTTTTTAAATCCGGACCGTTTATCGCGGAAATGAACGGTCTGGATGTGATCTCCAGGGTGCTCTCCAGGGGGTGATCTCTAGTACCCTGGGTCCTTGAAAAATAGCCTCCTAATTGTTATGGATCGAACAAACAAACACCCCCCCCCCCACGCACACTAGTACTTGAAAAATAAGAACACAAACACACAAACAATTTTACGTGGTTCGGCCCCAATGCCTATTCCACGGGAGAGAGAACAATTTCCACTAATATTGAATGAGTAGTTGAGTACAATGAGATAAGAAATACCCCAACCCAAGCTCTCAAGCTCACTTGTATTTTTATCTCCCTCAAACTCACACAATATTCTCTCACAATTTCTCTCCACACACTGCAATTTTTCTTTGCTTTCTCTCTATTTTCCCGCTCTCACGGCATACAGCCATGCTAGCCCTTTAAATACAATGCATGGCCAATACAAGAGACTTTTCAATTGCCGATTGAGATCCAACCAGAGGCAGCAAGCAGCAAATGGTCTTGGGACATGCATCACCTTTGATGACCCCCTTCGGAATTACACTCACTTAACAACCTGACCCAATTGATATCCAACAAACCATTAAATGTTTTTCAAAGGACATTTGACTTGGGAAAATCTCAACATTAATTGGAATAATACCCACATCCAGATCCTTAGTTATATTGAGAGATTATTCATACTCTTGGAGCATTGTTTTAGGATCCTTTTCCAGCGTATGTTGATTTGGAACTCAATACATTTCGTAGTAAAGTGCACGCTAATGTGCGGTGAACAAAGCCTAATTTTTCCTTTTTTTTTTTGAAACGTATGAACAAAGCCTTTGAGCATTCCTCTAGATGCACTGAATAATTTTTCCCTTAGATATTTTGAATTCCCAACAAGGCTATAGAACTTCCGAGTTCCGAGATTAAGGTATTTTTTTTTTTTTTTCGTCATTCCTAATTACATGGGGAGGGACAAGGGCGGAGCCACAGCTGGGCTGTGGTGGGCTCCAGCGCAGGTGCATCCCAAAGAAAAGAAAAATCTATAGGTAAAATATTAGCCCACATGCTTTTAGCCCAGCTCATATTTATTTGTAGCCCAACTTAACAAGTGCTCCAACCAAATATAGTCCAACCCAAAACACCCAAGTCAACCCAAATCCATAAATGCTTGATCCAACAGTTTTTCAAAAAACTTACAGGAACTGGTGTTCTTAGAAATAATTTATTGTGTCTAATTATATTTGATAAATAAATGGGTGATTATTGGATATCAATTTTAAAATCTCTTTAAAATAATTTATTGTGTCTAATTATATTTGATAAATAAATGGGTGATTATTGGATATCAATTTTGTAACTCCCCACAAATATAATCATGGCATTTATGGCCTATATTAGATGATATTTATGGGTTTCTATATCATATAATTATTAACCTTTGGCCTATATATATGGTGTAGAAAATCACAAGTGGTGAGAGTATTTTACTTGATAAAATTAGGAAGCATTGCTTGTTGTTTTACAAGCTAAGTGAGATATAGTTTGAGTATCTAATATTTTGAGCATACGGGCAATTGTTGATTCGTGTGGAAAGCTTTAGCTGCACACAAAGCTTCCGTGGATGATCGTTGTATCTTGGGAGTGGAATGTCACATAACTCGGTGCTAGCGGGGACATATCTTCTCTTAGGAGAGCGCTTTTCGCGTGCCTCGATCAATATAAGTGTTTCTACTCTCTCTTATTTCATATTTGTAGTATCGTATACTATTTGTTTGTTGTGTCGTTATCTCCAATTATATAAGTTTACAGAAATTCTAACGAATATTTCCAACACTTCTCAGGGTTGCACAGCAGCGAGAAGGGTGGTACTAGTGACTGTTGAGTAGATATTGTGCTTGTGAGTTTTGGATATGGTTTGGGTACGTACGTAGATGTAACTGGTTGGGGTTATTTTTGTTCAGCTCAGAGTTTGGGGTTGTTTTCAGCTTAGAGGCGTGGGTATTGTTTCTTGCTATTGAGACGGGCTTGTTCTTTTAGCTTAGAGTCTTTGGTTTTGCTTCGGCTCGGGTCTTGGTTGTGTTTCGTGCGGTTTGTGGCTCATCGGAGCTTGGAATTGTTCTACTTCAAGCTGCTTTTCTATTTGGTTGGCGTCTTGGCTTCTATGTTCCTGGGCTTCGAGTGGCTTTTTGTCGGTGTGTCCTCCCTTTAATCTTTGTTTTCCTTTCAAAGATTAATAAAATTCTTTTGTTTTTGTCCAAAAATAAAAAAATAATAATTGAAATCAAAGATTTACATCAAACGTCCCCAGTCCCCATTTAGTATAATAATAGAAGATTTGGAAGAGGACTTTGGTCCCATGAACGTGCCTTATTTTAGGGGAAATCATGTAAAAATTTGGTGTCTCTTGATTTGCTTGTTGCCTATTCTCTATTTTCACAAAGAAAAATTATCGTGGCATTTTTTCCCAACAATTCGATCGCTTCAATGTGTTACGTTTTCTATAGTCTAAACCTCATGGGAAGGTTGCAATAACATTTTTTGTTATGTTTGAAAGAATAATTGAGAAATAAAGAGGCCATATATTCAAACGGAAAAGAGAGTCTGTTAAAGCAATATTGTATGATTAATGATAAAATTAATATAGCCCATGCAATCAAAATGTGAGTTAATAGAAACGGAGTTTGTGTTCAACAGAGAACTACTATAGGTGTTTGTAGATTTTTTTGTACCAAATACAATCTGCCCTCCATTTTTTTTTTCCGGGAATATGTAGCAATCTGCATCAGATAATCTTAGATTTTCAAAAGATAAATGAAACTTTTCAATTGATCCAGCGGCCAGCAATGGATGGAACAACTGAACAAGGGTATGGAGGAATTTATTGGGTACAGAATGTTTGAACCAGGGGCTTCACTCCGGGCCCCAATTTTATTTTTATTTGCAGTACAATTTTGGATTTTTTTTTTGTTTGTAAAATTACTGAAGAGCGATCCCTGCAAATCAGGTCAAATTGGTAATCATGTGTCAGCCACTGATTTTAACTCAATCCAATAATATATATGGCTCCTAAACGGTCGTGTTAGCCCCTACGTCACCTCTAGTCTTCTTTCTTTTCTTTTTTCCCGGCGCTTCAGAAGTTCACACGTCACCTCTTCTAGACCTACTAATATAAAGCAGAAACAACTATTTCCAACTCCCTCACGTATGTGTGAGCCCCCACATAATTATAGGTGTAAGCCCCACGTGTATGTAAGAGAGTTGTAAATAGTTAAAAGCAAAATGGTTGTACAAGTAACATTTTTGTTTTCAAACAAATCTCTATTAGTATATTACTAGTAGGTCTAGAAGAAGTGACATCTGAACCTCCAACAACTGACTATCAGATTAATTTATCGTTGGATGTATCTTCATTTGATTTGATTGTGTAATTTATCTTTCTTCTATGCATTATGTATTTTTCAGTTGTATTAGTTAATTAAACTCGGTAGGTTATAATATTTCTTATCAATGAAATTCTTCAACTTTCACACACACACACACACACACAAAAAAAAAACAGATCTCTAATGACGCAAGCTGATTTTTTCACACATCAAATGACAACGTAGTAAGTCAAATTATAATTCAAAAGGAAAGAAAAGGAGTGAGTAGGGTAGAGAGAGGAGTGCATAAATCAATTCCCTTACTTTAGACCAAAGCACCAGATCAAAACATCGATCCGACCTACTATTCCAAAAGAGCAATGCTAGGTATCCCGAAAATTATCCCGAATCTGAAATCAGTGATTCAAATTCACTTGGATCGATGTTTATCTGAACCATTGATTTTACTTTCGGGTACTTTTTTGAGATACTTAAGATTTTCTATTCCAAAGAAGGTATATTTGCAGTAACTCATTTGTACAGATGAACAACTAAGGAGACAAGGAATATGCAAAGGGAGCCAGAGAGAAAGACAAGCCCAAAAGCACTAATGACTGACCCCAAAAGCTCCAAGGACTCTACTACCATTGCATGACTCTTGTGCTTGTTATAATCATAACCACCTGCTTTGTATTTCCACCCATTTTCATACTCCAACCGCTCTTTCTTCCTCACCTCTCTTATTCTCTCCCTCAAAACACTCATGTTTGAATCCACCTTATTTGCCGATGAGTTTCCTGTAATTAAAAAGGAAAAAAAAAATGAAGGAGTTATTTTACAGAAAACACACATGCTAATTATTGGACTTTTTTTTTATCAAAGAAAGTCATCCGGCAATTACAAGAATTCCGTCAAAGTAAATACAAAGATCATAGTCTTGCGAAACAAACCCTCCAACCAAAAGATACATCAATACGAGCAGAAAATGAAAACCTACAATTTACACAGACACATGATCGAGCTTCAACGAACCCTTAACATATACATAGCTGACCGAAAATAATTTTGGCTTGCAAATTGCAAAAGTGCAAGTGCTGATCTGAAAAAGAAAAAAAAAAAAATTATTCAGTTGAAAATTTCTTCGTCAATTTGATACGATGATGGGTTTGTGTGAAATCAAAGGAAAAGTGGACTAAAGTTTCCAAAACTTCCTTGTCTAATGGAGTAGTATTATTTTTATTTTTCATCAAACGAAAAAACTTGTTTAGCAAAGTTTTGAGAAATCGATCTTTTGAAAACAAAACAACCCACACTTTCTTTTCGGGGAAGAGAGAACAGTTTTCCTAAACGCACAGTGATTGTTTTCGACCTTTTCAATATTTTTTTCGTTCGAAAAAGAGACGAAATTAAACAAACAAGATCAGTAAAATAATTAGTACTAGAAAAGAAGAGATGAGAAAGGAAGTACCTTGATTATGGAAGCTTTGGGATCTCACTGGGGGGATTTTTTTTCGGACCTCAGGCTTGTAATAAGATAGCTTGGTTAGGCTGCAGAAACCAGGCAGAGAAGAAGTTGCCATAATCTTCATATGGACTGCTACGTACTCTACTTGTCATAGATTGCAGCCCTAAAGTCTATTTCTAGTACTACTAGGTTGCTTCTACAATCTGAAGTCCTATGTCCATATTTTCATTAATCGACTTTTGAACATATACATACATACATATATAATATCATTTGACGGTGGTTACTTATTAGTTCTTATAAAGTGTCACAACAATAGTGTCTTTACTCCTCAATATAATAAACCAGGCCGTGATGTATGTGTCTTATTGCTCTGGGAGTCACTTTTGGGTACGTACCACATTTGCTAGTGGTATTTTAATTTATGCCGATCGACCAATCTACTGTGGGACACTTTTGGCTCCACATGAACATATGATGACAGAATGTAAGAGGTTCTTACTGTATATTGTAACATTTTTTCATTGCACTATTTGAACATATAGGTCAACTGATTATTTGATGGTTATTCAATAAAATTGTAGCTGATTAATTAGTTCTCATAATAATTAGCCCGTGAAGCATTTATTCGTCTCTTAATATTGCTCTTGGAATTAAATCGCCTTTGGTTAACACATTTGCTAGTCCTACTTTGCCCATGCTAATTTACTGTGATACACTTAATTCTAGCCCACAAGAACATATCGTGATAACATGAACTAGAATGCCACGGGGCATTGCGACTTTTTAATTGTTATACATAGGCTGTTAGATGACGTGCCAAAGTCATACTACATAAAAATGACACGTCGATCAAAAAATTAATATCCAAAGTACCCAAATATATATAATCACTTTAGTATTAGTTGAGGTTGATCTTTTTCTTTTGATTTATTTTCTATGATATGTTGCCACCCACCTACCAGTGCGGCGCAGCGTGTTGTGCACCCACGGCGTTGCCGCACCGGCATCGTTCCAACGATTAGATACGTTCACCGTGTAGAAATCGTGGAGTACTACAAGTGTTTCAAAAATCAACTCGATCAGATATCGTTAAGTGCGTCATCAAAACACAAATACCTTGAAAAGAAATGGAACACAAATGGACACAAACACTGGATCAAAACCATTGAACCATTCTTTTTCAAGTTATTGGTGTTCAAATGAGGCACTTAATGATATCCGATCGAGTTGATTTTTGGTATACTTGTAGTACTCGACGAGCTCTATTCGGTGAATGTTTCCGATCGTCGAAAAGATGCCGGCGCGGCTGCGTCGTGGGACTGCACAGCATGGTGTTGTCCATGGGGATGCACAGCACCCCGGATTTATTAGTGGTTTAATATGATAAGAAAAGTACGAGGATCAAATTAATAGTTTTATTAATTATAGAGAATGGAATTGAATAATCGCATGCAAGAAGACGTGACTCCCACTCAAACTCTAATAAACAAGATTTTGTTATTTGTGTAGCTGGCAGATGGTTAGGCGTAAAAACATTATTAATTCTGCGAATCATTTGTTCTCACGTCCAGGTTAGCTCCTCTCCCGTTTTGGTATTCTCGATTGGAACCATCACGGGTATATTTTGATGATCGAAATCATTCATGCATATAATTAAATCGTTGAAATGTTTAACTAAATCAAGATTACACTGACATGATATCTATGAACAACTGGCGAGATCATAGTTATTTGCAAATGAATAAATTCTGATACATGTGTTCGCATGTGTCTTTTAATATAAAATGTACGCGAGTGCTCTAAAATTATATTGTTTGATGTTCAATCAACGTGATTTTTTGAGATGGATAAATTTCTCGACTACAAAATAAATGGTTCAATCAAAGTGAGCCCCGGATTGACTCAAAACTGTCAAAACTAGAGCTATCCAATATCGTTACAACTGGAGAGGATCATGTCCTTTTGGAAAAATGAATTCTGGAGACTTTATATTAGTACTTAAAAGAAAAGAACTGAAAAATAAGCCGGTACAAAATAATTGAACTATATATATCTTTAAATTTACCTATCATTTTTTTTCCCCCTATTAAGTTTCTTTTCAAATTCGGATCCAAACAAGGACTAAAGACGTACGGAAAAACAGCCCAATTTCATGATGAGAATGATTGAAAATGAAATGTGAATTCCCTTTGCAAATATTTCCAAGGAGTTTGTGTAAGTAATTCGTAGAGAAAGCATATCTTCTAAGTATTGAAAGCCTAACTCCAAGGGGTTGGCTCAATAACACCAAGGTAGTTGCCACTTGCCAGGATGACGGAGGTGAGTGCAATAGATTTCCTCCCTTCACGTCAGGAGTTTGAACCCGGCGCCCCCTATCTGCTTCATTTGGTGGTAGGTGGTGCAAGTATTAAAGCTCGTTTCGCATGGAGGGCCCTTTGCCATCTTGTACCAAAGTGGTGTCAGTGGTGACGGCCTGTCCTCTCGGACAGTAGCTAGCAATGGCTTTAACCGGACATTTCACAAGCGGCCAGGAGCCCGTATGGTCTCGGACAGTAGCTAGCCCCTTTTTGTAGTTGAAGGGTCACACCTAAGTCGTATTGTCGTTCGGTGT
The DNA here is from genome assembly GCA_963854785.1 of Vaccinium vitis-idaea. Taxonomy (NCBI): domain Eukaryota; kingdom Viridiplantae; phylum Streptophyta; class Magnoliopsida; order Ericales; family Ericaceae; genus Vaccinium; species Vaccinium vitis-idaea. The sequence goes on from OY978215.1 coordinate 13,113,302, forward strand.
TTTTTTTTTTTTTAAAATAGAGAATTATAATTTAGAGATTTGCTCCCTCTTAAAGTTTCAGTTTCTTTGGAGACACTAGAAATTTGAACGGTTGTTAACTTCTGAGTCTCGAGATTATTTGAGTTGCGGACAAGCTGTCCCGAACACTCATTATCAAACAATATTGAAAGCCTTGATAGCACTGCATGATTTGAGCCAGTTACGTGGAACAGTTGATCTGATTATTATATAGTTCATTGAAATAAATTAAAGCCAATATCTAGAAGTGAATGCACAATTATAGATGTAAAACCACTTTAATTTGGGACAACTGTTTATGTAAACCTACTCATTGTAGGAGTATTATATCATTTCTAGACACTTGAATTCGGCCACGGAACAAAGTAGGACCTAGCTCAGTTTTCCTGTCTCATGGGAAGTGCGACAGCACTACATCGATCACCACAAATTAAACATACGTACCAATGTGTTGAGGAGAGAAGGAAACAAAATTACTAAACAATTGTGATGCGAGATAATAAACGGTAAACATATGGGTACAGAAGGTAGTGTACAGAAAATGTATCGATCGTATTCGGAGACCCCCACACGAGTGATCCGAACCGTTCATTATTCTTGAAATATTTTTCCGAGGGGCCCCCCAAAATTTCAGCTCAATCGGACGGTTAGAAGTGCTCGAACCAAAGTCCCACCGTTTCAACCAATTTTTTTTTTATGCATTCTATCATAAAATACGATAAGTGTTAATTATGACTTTCTTTATTAGTCTTCTTGTCCACCTACACAAGGGAAACTGATACGATAAGTGTTAATCATGACTTTCTTTATTATTCTTCTTGTCCACCTACATTTGCAAATCAATTTTGAACTAGAAGGAAAAACCAAAAAGAAAAACAAAAGGAAAGACATTGAATGACCTTTCAATATAGCTCTAGTCAGAATCAAGATAGCCTCAGGCCAGAGTTATCTGTTTGGAATGAAGTACTAGTCATATTTTTGTTAAATTGAGGGAGAGATACCGGGATGTCTTTACTTTGAAGTTGTAGCATTGTTATCCACTGCAAATAATCTTCGTTTAAATGGTAATAGCTATAACTCGATCATGAAAAAACTACCCGAAAGCCCAATCCAGCAGCTGTTTACGGCTGGCATTAGTAGTACAATTAAAGTATTACTATAAAGGCGAAGGAGCGCCGATAGAAATGAAATGGAAGAAATAGCGGAAAACAGGAAATGTCGTAAAGTTTATCTTGAAAGGGAAAAACACATACATTACGCCAGAAGCAGTCGCTATTTTTCCTTGTCGAGATTCTTCTTTGCGATGTACTTGCATGTAATAGCCTGAGGAATAATGCAAATCTACAACAGTCAGATACAGGAAGAAGGGGGGGAAAAACCTGAAAGTGCTGCCTAAAACAAAAGATAATCTGCAATACAATGCATCGCCGAAATCACATTCTACCTTCTGAGTTCTGATCCCTCAACGCCTCTTAACGGTTTCAATATTGTTTGCAGTTTACAGAAAGGAATGCATGAAAAGATATGCATTTCTCTCTTTTTTATTTCTTTCGTTCTTTTACTTTCAATAGTTTAGCTTCAGTCAAAGCCCTTGTAAATTGTGTGTTCCAACTACCCTTCACCTCTGAAGAAAATAATCTACCCAGAAATCCTATAAAGTAGAAAGGAAAAAAAAAAAAAAAAAACCCAATGTACTCCCATTTCAAGGATTCAACTAAGGAAAATGAAGCAACAATAAACCAAGCCTCCATCGAAGAGGAAAGCTCAAACTCTGGGCAGTGACTTTTGTATATTTAAAACCTAAGGAAGTGGCAATTAGACAACCCCAAAAGTAAAAATGAATGGCTCTAAGCAATATATGAATTTGCAGGAGAGCATAGTCGAGTCCTGCTAACAAGCCGACAGAGGTTGTAGGCGACTTATCTTCTGAAACGTAAAAAACAAGAGGACAGAGGAATCCATTCAATGAAAGAGCAAAAAGTTTCAATGTAAATTGTTGCTAGCAAGCTATCAGAATGTTATAGGTTCTATGCAGTATGCTCAAGCAGCTGCTATATCTGTCAAGTGTCAACAGAACTCGTTGCAATCCCTCATCTAACTAAATTCCTTGGAATCCCAATCAACAAAACAGAACAGCACATGAAGAGATGCCTGAGATATTAATACATCTACAATGACTGGATATTTAATAGGAGCATTAAAATACAAGTCCAATGAAATGTCGGAGCATGATATAGTTCTTTTGAAGTCTTCGTTTTTTTTTTCCTTTTTGGTGGAGTTTGTCTTCTTTTTGTTTTCAGCTGTGAATTCTGGGTGGAGGGTTTCAAGGTGCCCTTGCTTATGTTCTCTGTTTGGCTTTTGCCTTTTGGTAAGGATTAATTACGGGGAAGAAAACGTCCAATGAAAGAAATAGCACGAAATAACAGCATGTTGAAACTGCCATGGTTCAGAAAGACAACACAAAGACACAAAATCGTCTCCACGGTAAGAATCAAGGTGCACGAGGAAGCTCTTTAGAAATTACAAGATCTGCCTTTAGACAACTAAGAATATACAATCCTGAGCAACTGGTGGAAAACTCACTATGACAATACCAACTAACAAGAGAGTAAGACTGACAGTTCTATTTACTTCCGGATGTGAAGATTATAAATTCACGAATAAAAGAATTCATGTTTATTGCCAACCACGCTTGGTCTTCTGAATGACTCGTACCAAACAGCACCATGGTGCATGTAATGGTTCTGAGAAAAGGAAGGGCTGCCAAATGCAAAAAGTCTTGCCCAAGAATCATACAGGCCAACGATAATTCTTATAATACCATGAATGGGATACTTGATGAACCTCCCCTCTTTCTGAATCTTCCATGAACATTTTGCACCAAAACTGGTCAATTGCACAAATGTGCTACGGTCTGAGTCATTATTTGTTGCACGTGTTTCCTTTCAACTTTCCTATCTAACAAAAACTGGTTCAAGTGCACAAACATGCTGCTGTCAAATCATTGATGGTTCCAACACGTGCTCCTCTTTCTAATTTTCTATCAAACCAAAATTTGTCCAAGTGATTGTATTCTAACTAGGAATTCACCAGTAGTCACCGCATGAGCATTTCCCATCCTCAAAACGATGAAATCTATTGTTATCCCTCACAATAATTACTCTTCCAGTGCAGCTGGACATGAATTTTATTGCAGTGTGACAATCACCACAAACACGCAAGTTCTTCATCACTCGAATCGGTCTTTCAGGTGGAAAAGTAATGAGCCCAAATGCAATGGCCAGTCTTTCGCTATGATATCTAATTGCCTGATTCTTCTCATCACTACCCACTTCTCGCAGCACAAAACTGGTATCCGCAACATAACCAACTCTCTCCATTTTTTCCCCCAATTCCTCCAACTTCTGATAAATTTCATCAGATTTTGGGTGACGTCTATCCCCTGCAGCAAATGTATGGACACAATTTCCTTGCTCAACCCAACTTAAACCTGTTTCCTTCTTAACCCCTCGGTCCCTTAGCATTTTCCTGGCTCTGCCTGCCTCCTCATATCTTCCAGCTGCAGCATAAGCATTAGCCAGCAGCACGTGCATTCCCGAGCTCACCTGACCCAACTCAAAGACCCTATCCGCTGCATAAACTGCCAATTCTGTATCCTTATGAATTCGACAACCAGTCAATAAAGCTCCCCACACTGATTCGGTTGGTTTTATGGGCATTTCATTGATAATCACTACTGCATCATGTAATCTCCCCGCACGCCCAAGCAAATCCACCATGGAAGCATAATGTTGCTCCCCTGGTTCAATCCCATAAACCTTCATTAGCTCAAAATAATGCTTCCCCTCTTCAATTAGCCCTGCATGGCTACAGGCATATAGAACACATAAGAAAGTTATGAAATTGGGTTTCATACGAACACTTTCCATCTGTCTAAACAAATCAAAAGCTTTTCTTATGTGTGCATGCTGAGCACAAGCAATAAGCATTGCATTCCACATGCCTAGGTTCCTATCGGGTATCTCTTCAAAAACCTGATAAGCTCCTTCAATAACCCCACACTTCGAGTACAAAGAAACCAAAGAACTACCCACAAAGCTCGATGAATCATACCCCATTTTCAAGCACAAACCGTGTATTTGCTTTCCCAATTCAAGAAGGGTAGAATTGCCACAAACCCGTATCACACTGGAAAAAGTAAAATCGTTAACATCCAAATCCTCCCACAATGCCTGCTTAAAAAGCCTCAATGCCTCATCATCTTCACCCAACTGTGTGTACCCACATATCATTCCACTCCAAGAAACTACATTTCTCGCCGGCATTCCATCAAACACTTTCCGCGCATCTCTTATCTCCTCACATTTCGCATACATATCAACTACAGAACTCCCCACGAACACATCGCCATCAAACCCGGTCTTCAAAGCAAGACAATGAACCGATCTCCCAAACTCACACCACGAAAGCATCCCACAAGCTTTCATGGCGCTAGGATATATATGGTCATCAGGCCGAAAACCACAATCAAGCATTCGGCGAAAGAATTCAATAGATAATAAAGGAAGCTCATTTTGAGCAAAACAAGAAATGACAGAGCTCCAAGTAGTGGAAGACTTCACTTGGGTCTCTTCGAAAACTCCGTGGGAATCAAGTGGGAGTTGGGTCTTTGAATAAAAGTTGATGAGGTAGTGAGAAATCAGTGGGATTGCTTGGAATCCTGTTTTGATGATGTGGGCATGGAGTTGAAGGCCCTTAGGGAGAGTTCTTGATCGGGTTAGAGAGAGAAGAAGGTTGGAGATGTTTCTATAGTTGTGTTCGAAGGTGAATTGGTTATTCAATGGGGTTTGTGGGAGATTTGTGAAGGGAGAAATTGGAGTTTGTTGTTGGGCATTCGTTAGAGGAAGTGGATGAAGCATTAGTGCTTTAGCTGTAGGAGCTTGAAGGTTCAAGTAAGAGATTTGGCCATAGTTGTAAGGGAACTTCGGCCAACAATCAATAGGTAGGTACTTACAGCCGGAAGTCCTTAGTTGCAAAACTAACCTTGCACACACACGACAGTGTTCTTTCCCGGTTGTTCAATTCTCTCCGAATCCAAAATTGGGCCTCTTAAACCCTAATTCCGAATATCAACGGTAGTATATGGAAGAACTAGCACTGGGGCACGTGCTTTGCGGCCAAGTAACTGCACTCTTGATTATTCCAACATAAATAAACTGCAGCAAAATGAAAACAATGTATTACAATCATTAATCATGTGTAATTTTGAAGGCACAAGTCTATGACTGAAATTATTCCAACATAAGTAAACCGAAGCAAAATGGAAACAGTGTATTGCAATCGTTCTACATATATGTTATCCAGGTACGAGTCTGTGACTGAATTAGGAACACAAATTGTTCCAGATCACTCGACAACATCCCATGAAGTTTAGTGGGAGTTTTGCAAATGGTTCAGCATGTGGTTATCTAGGCATAATTTTGGATGACAAAAGATTGTATTCAGATCACTTGACTGCGTCAACGTCCAGGATGTTTAGGTGAGGGTGTTTCTTAGCGCTGTCACTTTCACAAGGAAGATGAATTCAGCGAACTTCCGTTCAATTGACCATCTCTCTAGTAGTTCAAGTTGTTCCTATAATGAAGGAGGAGAAAATGACCAAATTACAAGGAGATCATTAGGTTATGTAAAGATTTTCATGACAGGTTCTTTTTTCTACGGAGGTTTGTCATTCGCAGTCATAGTATATGTACAAGAACTCTACAATGGGGTTGATTTAACCAAAGACAATGAGCTTAGTTTTTGAATTCTGTACAACCATAGGGACCAAGATCGTGAAAAGTATGATGGAAAGATTGGCTTCCTAACAATTCATATATTACATGTTATATCTCGAGTAATATACCATTTCAAATAATATGAATTTAAGTATACCTTTATATCAAGATTAACAAGTGATATAGTCTCGCAAGCAAGCACCTTTTCAGCATGACTTTCAAATATAGTTGCTGGAATATGGCCTGTAGTGTCACACTGTCACCATACTAAAAAAATAATAAAAGAAAAAATGATCTCGAGAACCATTTGCACATTTTTCATCATTTTCAGTATTTGTCATTTTTTCCTGGATTACATTATCATTTCTTAAGGAGATACATAAGCACCATCTCGGCAAATACCAATCGAAAAATGTACTTTGCATGCATTCCATTAATAACTACTATCACTTTCCTGTTTTTTACTCCATATACTAAGACAATAACTTCATCCATAAAATTTGATAGCCAAAACTAATACTTGAGGATTCCCCTTGGTAGCTACCATGCTAAGTTCGAACTGTATTGCTCTGAATTACAACACTACCTTCCCATATCTAACACCAATTCAACTAAGGAAAAGAAGCAAATCTATTTCCAACTTCTCCATTTGGCTTTGGCAGGAACATGTGACATATCCTGCAGCCAAGCCACCCATTTTAAGGGAGAGAGAGGCAAGTTGATCCTAGTTTCCTAATCTGATTAGAATACTAGAACTCAACCCCTTCTGAAAAGAACATCAAATATGATACCAGCACATTACCAAAGGAGCAAAAATTTCTCTAACCGGAACAACTTTGGCAAACATAAGATCATACAAGGTGAATTGTGGAGTATGTCCCCTAGCCAGAATCTCTATCCCCAATTAGCTTGTGGCCTATCAAACAAAAGAGGGTTCTTCATCTTGAGCAACATAATCCTTAGTTGTATTCTCCGGGCAAGTTTTTACTTTCTAATGCTATTAATTTGTATCCATTCGGCCAAGCAAAAGAAATTGTGCTTATGATTGTTGCTGGCGTAAATTGCAACTAACCTGAAAGTAATTTACTTTTCTTTAGCATTCATCACATGGCAGCACGTAACTAAGTTTTCATCTATATGTTTTGACCATCCACAATTGAGGCATTGTATTTTCTAAGTTTCTTTGCGCCAAAGCACTGGTTTATTGTAACATCGTCTTGGTGAAAGTTATATTTCTGGCAATTTTTTTGGGGTGTTACTGCACTAATAAGTGAACCAAACTAAATTGAGCGGGCAAGCCTTTTATCCCGATCATATGAGAGGGATAAAAGAGGTAAAAGGTTCAAAAGCAATCCACATATTCATTTGGAAATATATTCAAACACCTTGCCTACCACATAATGCTTTAAGTACAAAATTAGGCTTTTTGTCGAACACCTGGCCTACCATCACATTGCGTGAACACCAAATAGTCTAGTTAATGGATTGGGAGACAATAGAAATAAAGGGGGCAACAAGATTTTGGGTTACCTGTATTCCATTGCCATGCTCACCAGCCGTTTGTTTTCAGAATCAAACACTGAGGCGCAGCAAATAAGGTCGGCCGCTGATTGTCCGGTCAATTAGATGAGGGGCGAGGGTGGCTTCGTTAAGTGTATGCATGTTATTTCGACGGTTGACTGGTGAGGCGGTGGGAGTGAGTGGACAAGGATCAATTGAGGCGGTGAGCAGGAAGTTTCCTTCCATATCCGGGGTTATTTTAACTGAGGACATACGGGGTATAAATTAGGGAATAAAGGCTATTTTGGTAATTCAATCTCAGGTTTCAGAAACGCAGAAGTCCCTCTTTTATGATAGGTAGTAGATACAGCTTTGCGAAGGAGAGCGGATCTGTTGTCCCGAAAATTCTATCCAAACCAAGGTTCTGAATCTCGTACCGGGCAGGGTACCAGTTTTCTTACTGGTACGGTACCGGTACCAGACAGGTACTGGTACCGTTTCGGATTTACCGGTACTACCGGTGTATATAATCGAAATTTTTCCTAGTATCACCCTTTTTTTTGGGGGTAAATTATATATCCAATGAACTATAATTAGACAACAAATATCATAAAATGGCCTTCAAACTAACAAATAAACGTTCCAAACCATTAAATTTGGGGAAAATGAAGAATGGTTACATTTAGACATTTCATCAAACACCATGTGAGCGTATATATATTCTACCAAGCAAAGCACAATCTTGTATATATATTCTACCAAGCTATCGAACCCAATGTGAAATGTTAACCATCAGACCTAATTTTACATTAAAGGCAGAATAGGTAAAGTCAATCCATTTCATCTCAAATCTACATGTGAGGAGTAATTTAACTGTGCTCCAATCTCAACTGGCATTGTTTATTTGGGAAAATATATAGAACAACCAAACTTCTATAAACCCAGATCCACAGACAACTCAAATAAAAATAAACTAAAATAACATTTCTTCCAATGCTGCGAATTTTTAGTGTCAAGCTTTACCCAGTTGAAATTCGTAGAAAATCATGCAGGAGAAGTACAAGAACGAAACTTTTTGAGTGAAATTTAAGAATTACATTTTCGAATTTCAAGAGAGCAAAGTTCTCTACTCCACTTACCCTACTACAAGCAGATAATTTTATTTTTTACTCACCAATCAGCTCAGGAGACGATCCTCCTGGAAAATCTTCAGAAAAATCTACAAGCAAGATGAACTGGAATGGTAATCGGCGGAGAGGTGGCCGGTCGCCGGAGAGGATCACACTCACGGCAGATCGGCAGTAGGGTGTCACAGGAGGGGAAACGTGAAAAAGAGAGCTTTTACATGGACTTGATTTCGAAAAATTTACGAAATTGCCGTCTGTAAAATCTCGGGCGGTATGGCCGGTATCGTGGTACCGTCTGGTATTGTCCGGAATGGCTGGAACCCATCGGTATTGACCGGAATTGACCACGGGACGGTATTACAAGGTGAGGTTACCGTTTCCATGCAAATCCAGTACGTACCGGCCGGTACGGTACAAGATTCACAACCTTGATCCAAACTCTCTGTACAATCATCCGAGCCGTTCATCCAAGCAATTGACGAGTCAGATTCACAAATAAAAATGGATGGCTCAGATTTGTTTGGAGCGAATGGAAGCCAAGCTGTTAATTGCTCAGATGGACGGGACAGAAAGTTCCGCCAGCCTTGCAACGGAGGAAGTTGGAGAATAAATAACTAATATCTTTTGGGAAAAAAAATCTGAATTTCTTTTTTAAATGGTTAAATATATTATAATAATGTTCCCATTGGTACTTGGTCGAGAAGACAAATCAAAATTTACTTCAGAATACAAAGCTGATTACTTTACGTTTTCTTTTGTGATAAAGTGGTGTGCGGATTATTTTGAGACTTCTTGATTTTTACGTAAAATGCGGTGAATTGATAGATGCGAGGAGGGTGTTTGATGAAATGTCTATGAGAGATGTATCGTCTAGGAATGCATTGATCGGTGGTTACATGAGAAATGGAACGATACATCTCGCAGAAGATTTGTTTGGAAAAACGGGAAAGAGGAATGTTGTGTCGTGGATTGCTATGATATCATAATCAGGGTACGCTGCTTTGGGCTTGTTTGATGAGATGTTGGAAGAGATGGCTCGGAGGTGAAGCCCAAGTGGGTGACGGTTATGAGTGTAATCCCCTCGCGTGTTCACATTCAGCTGACCTTGAGCGACGAAAACGAATTCACAAGCTTGCCAGTGGTGTTGGTTTCGATTCGAATCCTTCAGTGAAAGCAGCACTAGCTGCAATGTATGGTAAATTTGGGAGCCTCTCTGATGCCCATTTCCTATTTGAGAGTATACATCCAAACAAGAGGGGTTTGGTTGCTCATGGCTATGGAATGGAAGCTGTATCAAGTTTTGAGAATATGATTAGAGCCGGGGTTCAACCTGATGAAATCTCATTTACTGGCTTGTTTTGCGGATGCAGCCGTTTTGGTCTTGTCGATATTGGCTTAAAGTATTTCAACCGTGTATGACTGCAATGTACTTGGTGGAACCAACTCATGGTTTATAGAAAATTATAGTTCCATAGTTCGTGGTTTTGGAAAGAATCTGAGGGTGAAATACAAAGATTTCAAATCAAATGGATAGTCTTTGTTTGTTTCACCAGGCGACACCATAAATTGTCGTCACGGGCAAATGCATTTACTTCTTTACGAATCCCTCTTACGTTTACTGCCTCCTTCAAGAGGTCGACAATGACTGAAAATGCGGGGTTTGAATGTAGTAAATGTACCGTATTTCATTTTGATTTCCTACATATATCATATTACTTGTACTTTACTAGTTCCCGAAATAAATTTACCATGTTTCTTGCAATGTGACAGAATGGTTAATTTATATTATGTTTGATTTGATAAATATGTAGGAAAAATCAGTGATAGAAACAGTAAACACATAATTAAATTCTGGAAATTAAAAAATATGAACAAGAAATAATGGAAACCGGAAAATGCGCAAACCGAAAAACAAGCCAGGGCCCGTGTTTCACACGGTTTCCTTAAAGCAAATTCGCCGCCTCACCGTAGGTGTTTGAGGGATTGACCGACGTCTGCTTCCCAGGATACAGTGGCTTACGACAATCAAACGGTAACACCAACCGGATTGCCCTGTCGAACGAACTAGTGTCTGTACTCTCTTCCGAAAAAACTGAATGAAGAACAATGGAACAAGAGACTGATTTTCGGTGTGTCAAAACCAATGGAAAGGACTGACTTTATATAGGAGTTGAGAGGAGCCTCTCTCATTCATGGGGATTAACCAATCCATTAATCTGGCAATTGAATTTCCGTAACTTCTATTGCACTAAGTGCAATATTCAAATTCCAATTGAATTCACATTCAATCTGTATGTTATGAAATGTGGAAGTTGAATGCAATTCAATTACCGAGCATAAAACATGGGTATTAACCCAACATTGAATTTGCAAAACTAATTTGCAATTCAAATATATGACGTGGGTATTGGATTCTTACTCAATCAGTATGCAATTCTGGGCATTAGTTTACCGGCATAATTGATTTTATAATCATTGTAATTTTAACGGGTCGGGTCTTACCTAGAACTTGCAAGCTTCTGAGTAAAAAAAAGGATAAGGGAGCTCGGGCCCAAGCCCAATATAATCGCCTAGCCAGCCAGCCAAGCTCAAACCCAGGCCAGGACCACAGACCTCGAACTTACAGTCCCGGTCACGGTCCGGTCCGGGCAGGCGGCGGCAGCAGTGCGCGTTCCCTTCTTCAAAAAAAATTTGGATACTCCAAATAGTCCAACCCGTAGGCCAATTAAACCCACTTTGAGAGACAATTTCTCATTCATCTCTAATTGGAATTTGCTTATTCCTCTACCAGATTAGCGGCCCACCTCACGCGGTGTGGGTCCCACTTTAATTTAGGGTCAAAACCCATAAATATTAAATGGAAAAATTCCAATTTTCCAACAATCCCCCACATGAATGAAATTGGCTGAAACTGACACGAAAAACAAAGGAGACTCAGAAGACCTGGAGAGAGAGTACAACGGATCAATCCCGCATAGGATAGGTAGCTTTTGGCCTTGAACCTTCCCTTGTGAAGACCTATCGGATTTACTGGCTGACCAGTGTGCGGTCCCGCTTTGAACTGTTCTGCCGCTTGTGTAAACCGAGACAATAGGAATCACACGGAACATCACCTGACACAGTTCTGTTCTCACTATTGTGTTCGTTTTGGCCGTGAACACTCTTCCTGGTTCTGCAAGTATTTTCTCGAGAATGTTGCCAAAATTCTCAAAGAAGCGGCCCTCACTTCATACTCACATAGGTGACCTTCTTATAAAGAGTATCCTGCTATACCCCGCTCGGTAACCCGACACATAAGAGTCATTAAAAGCAACGCTTAACCTAATTTCCTTTACAGGTATCACTGTTTCACACCATAGGAATGGGCAAGAGAACTAGTCTCCTCAGTGATCGTTCTCGGCTACTCGCAAAAGATAGTCTCATTGAACCTAGATCTTGGGATCTCCAGTCAGCTAGGTTGGCTACCCCCACGGTAACTATGAGCGTAATGGCGTTCACCCCATTCCCTTCGATGTTTTCATCAACTAGCTCTCTCTTTTAACCTTTCGGTTAGTGGCCACAATGTTGTCATTTGACTTCACACAGTCAACAATGACAATCCCTACTTGAGAGCAGTTGTCTGATGCATGTCTACTATAGGGAAAACAACCCAAGAGACAGCTGCATAACCAAGTTGATGACATTTTTTCAAACAATTCATTTAATTCGTCAGACTCCCAATTATCCGAGAATATGCTAATTACTCCTTCCCCCACATTCTAGGATAAGTGGAGATACACAATTTCACGAAAGTATTCGAACTACTTTCGCCAAATACCCCCACATTCGAAGGTAATCATAGATTTATGCATCACCCACATGTTCTATGAATCTTAGAACTGATCGACATAAATCTTATAAACAATTTTGTTGATAGCCTCATTCTTGTTGTTCAACAAGTACATACACCATTATCTTGTGCTATCATTAACAAAAGTATAAAAATACTTATTGTCGCCTCGTGAGTGGACATGCTTCAATTCACACTTTGTTGTGAATTAAGTCCAATGACTCAGTGCTTCTCTCTTGTCAATTAGAAAGAAGACCATGGCATCTTTGCTTCGACACAAGTCTCACACTTGTGCGATTTCTTATCAATTTGGAAAGCAGATATGTGGTCCTCGTTAATTAATTCCGCAACATAATTAACACACCACAAATCAAATGACACAAGTGAGGGAGCAATAGGGTAAGCAAAAGGGAAATCCATTTATTTATAGTGGGAAACATAGTTATTACAAATAAACTTGGAAAGGAAAAACCAAAAAATAAACTAATTAGCTATTTCCCACATATACCCCACCCTTGGTGAGTGCCACCCTATTCGCCTCAAGCTGAGAGGTCGAGATCAGAGACATCTCTCGCGACTGCCTCCATCTCCGCCAAATGTGCCTGAGCCCGCGAGTTCAGAGGTTTCTTGCACTCTGACGCTCGGTGCCCAACCTTGTCACAATTGTAGCATTTGCCTTGAAACTGATACTTCGGTTTCTTGCCAATGCCACCTTTAGGTCCCATATTGACCTCCTTCCTTTTCTGATTTCCAAACTGTTTGCCAGCATGATGCTTCTTCGTTCCCGAAGACTGGCCATGCTCCACCATATTAGCCTTGGCTTCATAGGTATTCCCTGCATCCCTATCAGCCTTCTTGCTATCCTCCTCAACACGGAGCTTGTAGATCAAATCCTCCATTGTCATGGGCTTCTTCTTGTGCAGCAAATACTGCTTGAAGCCTTTCCAACCAGTTGGTAGTTTAGCAATAACAGCCGCCACTTGGAAAGGTTCACATATCATCATTCCTTCGGCTAAAACCTCGTGTACAATTAGCTGGATTTCATGGACTTGACTCATTACTGTCTTAGAGTCCACCATCTTGAAGTCCAAGAACCGGCTGACGGCAAACTTTTTTATGCCAGCATCCTCGGTTCTGTACTTCCTTTCCAGGGACTCCCACAGTTCCCTAGCAGTCTTCTTGACGCTGTATACGCTATAAAACGCATCACATAAGCCGTTGAGAATATAATTCCGGCACAAGAAGTCTCTGTCCTTCCAGGATTGCACAGCTATCAGACGCTGTCTGTCTTGCTCGCCTTCGGCAATGACAGGAGCATCCTCTCTCAAATACCCCGCAAGGCTGAGAGTTGTGAGGTAAAATAGCATCTTTTGCTGCCACCTCTTGAAGTTCGCACCATCAAACTTCTCGGGTTTCTCCCCGTGGTTCACCGGAACCGAAGGAATTGCCGTAAGAATTGGCTGAGCCACAGATGACGAGGGGATCTGAGTGTTCGGGGTTCCAGTTTCACTTGTCATTTTTCTGAAATTAAGATCATACACAAGTTAGTGATCAAATCTTAATTTGAAAATGCAACAGAACTAATATCCAAAAAATAAATCAGCTAACAGGAAAGAAAGCCAACTATTGAAATGATAAATAATTTCTATTGGGTTCTAACATAAACAGAACCACTAGCCCTAGTTCTCAGAACAAATTAGTTACAAGCCAAAAACTTTCTTTTTTCCTTTATCCGAACCAAATTACTGGTCCGAAAAAATCCCAATGAAATACAACTAATTTAAACACATGTAGGGACAACCAAGTCAGTAGTGTTGTGATCATTCATCCAATGGAATAAAAGACACCAAACAGATTGTTAAAACTCCCTAAAACTGTTCGGATCCCACTAGACAAAAAAAAAACAAAACTGATTAGTGCTTTAAGTTCAAATGCCCACTGTTCCGAAAATAAAAAATAATTAGCACAATAGATGTTCAAAAACCCATGTGCAACCCAATGTATAAATTAGATTAAACTGAAACTTTGTCTTTAACATAGTCAGAAAGCCACGTAGTGATGCTGACTCCAATACAAGTATTGAATCCGAGTATCAAGTAAATGACACTTGGTGATTTTCCAAAGAACAATTCAATGTTTCTCTATATACACGTATGAAAAAATCCAGTTTCCACACTACCCAGAAATTTTAACGAGTATACTGTTCTAAAAAAAAAAAAAAAACCCACTGATATTCAAAATCGAAGTTTGCTTTAAGATTGTAGGAAAAATCAGTGATAGAAACAGTAAACACATAATTAAATTCTGGAAATTAAAAAAATATGAACAAGAAATAATGGAAACCGGAAAATGCGCAAACCGAAAAACAAGCCAGGGCCCGTGTTTCACACGGTTTCCTTAAAGCAAATTCGCCGCCTCACCGTAGGTGTTTGAGGGATTGACCGACGTCTGCTTCCCAGGATACAGTGGCTTACGACAATCAAACGGTAACACCAACCGGATTGCCCTGTCGAACGAACTAGTGTCTGTACTCTCTTCCGAAAAAACTGAATGAAGAACAATGGAACAAGAGACTGATTTTCGGTGTGTCAAAACCAATGGAAAGGACTGACTTTATATAGGAGTTGAGAGGAGCCTCTCTCATTCATGGGGATTAACCAATCCATTAATCTGGCAATTGAATTTCCGTAACTTCTATTGCACTAAGTGCAATATTCAAATTCCAATTGAATTCACATTCAATCTGTATGTTATGAAATGTGGAAGTTGAATGCAATTCAATTACCGAGCATAAAACATGGGTATTAACCCAACATTGAATTTGCAAAACTAATTTGCAATTCAAATATATGACGTGGGTATTGGATTCTTACTCAATCAGTATGCAATTCTGGGCATTAGTTTACCGGCATAATTGATTTTATAATCATTGTAATTTTAACGGGTCGGGTCTTACCTAGAACTTGCAAGCTTCTGAGTAAAAAAAAGGATAAGGGAGCTCGGGCCCAAGCCCAATATAATCGCCTAGCCAGCCAGCCAAGCTCAAACCCAGGCCAGGACCACAGACCTCGAACTTACAGTCCCGGTCACGGTCCGGTCCGGGCAGGCGGCGGCAGCAGTGCGCGTTCCCTTCTTCAAAAAAAATTTGGATACTCCAAATAGTCCAACCCGTAGGCCAATTAAACCCACTTTGAGAGACAATTTCTCATTCATCTCTAATTGGAATTTGCTTATTCCTCTACCAGATTAGCGGCCCACCTCACGCGGTGTGGGTCCCACTTTAATTTAGGGTCAAAACCCATAAATATTAAATGGAAAAATTCCAATTTTCCAACAAAATATATCACCAAGTAGTTCTATATTGCGGTAAATTTATCAAATAAGCACAATAATTTATATCTGTTTTATGATAAATTTGTCATTGGAGCAACATTGCTAGCGTATAGCTAATTGACACTTTCGCTGTATCCAAACTGTAAAATGAACTGAAAGGAACATAGTAAATAACCAAAAGCAGAACGAAATTGTAGGCTTGCAACATACTTTACACGGAAGAAAAAGTAGCAATAAGGTTCTTACAAACTGAATAGCACAAAGGAAAGAGATATTGTTTTGCTTGGAGAAAGAAAAAGGAATATCAAACAGAAATCGAAGAAAGCATATATACCATCCACATGCAATAAAAAAAATTCGGCTTTGCACAGTTTTTGAAATAATGAGTTTCATAATTTGGAAAATTTCTTAAAATAGAACTAATGAAGATCTATTAAATAAGATTCATATTGAATATTTTTAGAGATTTGAATTGAAAGATATGTACCATTTTTTAAGGAGTGTAGAGTAGTGAAAGTGGACAAACAAACACGGACGGAGGGATTAACATTAGAAGTATGGAGAACTGTCTGGTATCAATTCATATTTGGGCTGAAACAAAATTACAATTCCATGGTATCGAATTTGCTAAAAAAACAAGACCAATGGACAGATGAGAATTAAACTGAAGCAAATTAAAGACAGAGGGACCACATTTTAGACTGCTCAGATTGTAAAGAGAGAATGAGGAGAGAGAAATAATAGAAGGATAAGAGTTGGAAGAATTTGGGCCATCCAAAACATTTTTGGACAGGTGATCAGATGTGTACTCAACACCGCGTCATTCCTACCCTACAGGCACCCAAATTCTCTCCGCCTGCCATCAACTTTACAACTTACGAACTAGAAGAACCAAAGTAGACTTCCATGATAGTTATCAAAAGTTATTGATCCAATATATAATTATTTGAATTTTATGTGTTCATTCCCTTGTACACCACGCAGTCAGACCTTAATTTTTGATTTGTCTATGTAATGCTGAGACAAATAAAAAAATGATAAAGGTACAATAATTGCCTCCAACATGGCTCTAACACACGTACATGATATGTAGAGCCCACATAGGCTTGGGTGTGAAGTGTGTATGGGCTCCTCATACCATGTGATTGTGTTAAGGCATGTTTAGACTTTAGAGCCAATTTTGTTATACACTTGTCACTTTTGAAACAGATATACTTAAATGTATCTATTTTGTGATCTTATACTTGCCATGATAATCAAGGGAAAAACTTCAATAAAACAAAAAAAATTATTTGGCGGTCTTGGGACACCATCACGTGATGCCCAAGATCACTCAATAATTACTTCAATAAAACACCGAATAATTACTCCAGTAAAATGGAGAAAACTAATTTCACATTATTTATTACAGACCAAAACATGCATAACATCATAGATCATTAGTACACAAGCAAACCCACAATTGAAAACCATTAGCCAAACCCTATATGACAAGCAAATCCATGACCCAAATACCAAACTAATTACATTATATGACAAGCACCACCACCACCTCCTTGCGAAGCGCTGCCACCACCAGTACTACTACTACCCTTCTGACTGCTATGCAAGCTTGAGAAGTAAACCTTTGGGTTACTTTCAAAACCAGGCCTTGAAATATAGGCTCCGCCCCCTCCGGGCGCCTTCATCATACCACTACCACCACCACCTCCTCCTCCGCTTCCTTTCGAAGTGCTGCCACCGCCGATTCTCCCAGCCCCGCTACCTCCCCCTCCGCCGCCTTTTCCTCCACCTCCTTTACCACCGCCACCACCACCTCCTCCTTTGCCACCCATTTGGAATTTCTTAATATAATGTTTCTGGTTCAACTACAATACCAGTATAATATAAGTGAGCTATGCATATATTAAATATTAGCGGATCGACATGAAATGAGTAAAAGAAATAAAACAAGTACTTACAGAAGTTCTGCTTTTATTGATTTCTTCAGAAGATTTACAAAGTGGGAGAAAGAAAGAAAGTAGAAAGAATTCTGATAGTCTGCCAAACAAATGGCAGGATACAGGTTTATATAGAAAATCTATATTACTGTTACGGACCTCAAATACTTCAAATTCGGATGGATATTGTTGGGTTGTACGGACTTTAAATACTTCCAATTCGGATGGATATTGTGGAGTTGTACAGAGTATCTTTGCTTTTCCTTAAAGTCTAAATTTTAACTATTCTTCTGCTCAAAATATATCCAGTATAAAGATACTCCCATTGTCCCTAATTTTTTGTCTCAATTGTATTTTTTTTTTTTGGTCCTAAAATTATGAGAAAATTACGAAATATGACATGGAATCATGGATGAAAAAAAAAAATATGACGATTTCATGGTCACAATTTCAAAAAATCACCAATACATGACACAAAGAAAAATAATTACACATACATGGTATTTTATCACTGCACTGCCCAAAATATCCCTGAATGTATTTTTTTTCCCCCTCAAATCATGTAAAAACCTAACTGCAATGAGTTTGAGAGAAGGTGCAATGATGTTCATACAAGGTCCAAACCTAATTCAATTACGGTGCATGATTGAAAAATCTGTTCAAACAATTTGATTTGAACGCAAAAAAAAATAGCAATCTTTTCTTTTTAGGAGCAATTGTCATTTTTTCCAAAATAAAAAAATTAGATTTAGACATCATACGGGTAACTCAATCTTCCTCGGGGTGCAATTGTATTCTCAAAAGGCACAATGCTAATTCACTCTAGGTGCAATGTTTTTTAGATTCCAAACCCAGATTTTTGCAATGCTTTTATTGTAAGGTGCAAGGGTTTGTCATTTACAGTGCAATGATATTGCATGCATGGTGCGAGGGGGTTGTTCTGGGTTTGATTTTTGATTTTTTTTTCTTTCCTTTTGAAGGTAGATTGATCTCCTAGTTTTGATCCGATGTTATTTGGTTTCTGGGTTTGAATTATGGTGGATTGTTTTAGTGAGTGCAATGCTTTCCCTGCAAGTGCAAGGTACAAGGATTTTTATTTATAGTACAATGCTATTGCATGCAAGGTGCAGGGGGGTTGTGTGTGTTAGGGGCTTAGGGCTTCAAAATCAAAATGGTAATTTGGACCTGTAATTTGTTGGTGCCATGTATGTGGAATTATTTTTTTCCTTGTCATTTTCACGTGATTTCCAAAAACTATACCATGAAATCGTGTTTTTTTTTTGTTTTAAAAATCACTGTTTCGTGATTCACTCTAAAATTATTGTCCCGGTTGAAAAGTAATTGGCAAAAAGTTGTTAGTTTACTTTTTTTCCCTCTTACTTTTTGAAATTAAGTACATGCAATGATGATGTTTTGAAAGGTAAAATGAGAAAAGAAAAGCGCAGTGATAATGCCAAAACGGTTTTTGATTGTGTCAAAACTTCAATGCATAAAAGGTATATACATTGCACATAAGTACAAACATTTTATGCATTGAAGTTTTAGCCCAATCAAAAACAGTTTTGGCATTAACATTTGCCAAAGAGAAAATATGACAAGAATAATGATTATGCTCCTCGAATAAGTTGGAATTCCGAAAAAGAAATAATAAATTGGGATGAAGGGAGTATAGAACTCGATGCAAAGAAAGATAGTGGAGGAAAAAGAGAAGATTCTCTCCGTCCTCATTTTTTGTAAAGAAATATGGTGGAGCAAAAAGAGAAGATGACCAGGGCACTTGGCCCATTTGGTCGTGTAGCCCCTTCTATAGGGGTGAGGTTCTGGGTTCGATTCCTATGGAGAGGAGGTCGACCCTTATGGTTTACTAACAACTAACTCTATTGATGTATATCGAATGGCAAAAAAAAAAAAAAAGAGAAGATTAGCTTGTCCTCATTTTTTACTTCTTTTGCTGCATTATTGTATGGTAAAGATATGGGTACTGAACTAGGGGTACCGAAATTGTACAAATCGGCATGCGGGGCTCATACGAAGGATCCAAACCGTTCAACAATTTTAAAATAATTTATCGAGTGTCCCTTCAAAAAATTAGCTCAGTTGGACATGCGTGATCCAAACTTCAAGAATTTCATTTAGAATTTAGGATCCCGAATTCTGAATGAAAAAGTTGAAGTTTGGATCACATATGTCCAATTGAGCTATTTTTTGCATGGAAACTCGAAAATTATTTTAAATTATTGAACGATTCAGATCATTTGTGTGAGACCCAAAAGTGAGTCCCGCAAGCCGATTTGTGCAATTTTGGTACCCTAGCAGGGTCCTTTATTTGTAGGCGCTTCTAGAGGCTTCAATAATTCAGCCCCTCCGAGCCAGGCATTTGCTGCTTTTTCCATTTTAATCGCTATCAAAGAGTTTCATAAGTCCGGGTGCGGGGTTGGTGTTGTGCGGCAGTGCACAATAGTCGTGTTGTACAGTGGTTACGGGACTCATCCAGCATTTTGTTATTTGATCCGAACCATTCATTTTAATCATCTTGTTGAGTGCATAGTCCACGTAAAAATTGAGGTTAATCGGATATCGATAACAATGTTTTGGGACTGCATTTTGCATGGAAGCGAAACAGTTCAAGAGCCCATTGTAGCTGATTTTTTTCCACAAAACGATAATTTTAATGGTCCCCGATCAAATTATTACCGTTTTCCGATCAACTTGAATCTTTACCGCATTCTGGGAGAATCTGAAATCTCATTTGAAGAAGATTTTTTCATGACTGCTTTTGATATACTCGTGTGGAACTGTAGAGGTGCAGGTAACATGAATTTTCGTCGTCATTTTACTGCTCTGGTCCAAAACCACAAACCTGAAATTGTTGCTCTCATGGAAACAAAAGTGGATATTAGTTCTATGGATATGTTCTTTTCAAATCTTGGTTTTACTGCTACCTCTTATGTTGACCCTGTTGGTAGAACTGGAGGAATTTGGCTTTTATGGGATCCTAAAAATGTCACTGTTAGTACATTCCACATGACTAACCAGGCTATTCATGCAACCATAAGTAAAAATTCTTACGAAGATTGGATTTTGTCTGTTCTTTACATGAGTCCCAATCCCCGTAACAGAGAGATTATTTGGAATGAGCTGGAGTCCATGGCAGATAACATAGACCGACCTTGGGCAGTTGCTGGAGACATGAATGATATTGCAAGCTCCAATGAGAGGAAAAGTGCTTCCCCAGAACATGATAGCAGCCGAGTTCGCCTCTTCGCCGAGCGTATTAACAACTGCAAACTGATCGATCTTGGCTGCTCGGGTCCTAAATTCACATGGACCAACAACCGCAAAGGGCTAGCTAACATTCAGAAAAGGCTAGACAGAGGCCTTTGTAACTCTCAATGGAGAGCTCTCTTTCCTGAAGGTATGGTCCAAAACTTACCACGCACATATTCTGATCACTCTCCTTTCATTTTACATGTTCTTGGTCGTCCCAGACCTTCCTTTAGTCGTAGACCTTTTAGATTCGAAGCTGCCTGGTTGCTTGATAATTCGTTTTGTGATCTTGTTAATGCTAGTTGGATTGGTGATAATGTTATTGAGTGCATCAGTAATTTCACTAATGCTGCGACCAATTGGAATAAAAATGTTTTTGGCAATATTTTTAGAAAAAAGAGATGGCTTTTGGGTAGAATTGAAGGAGTCCAGAGATCCCAGGAACAAAACTTTTCCCATAATCTCCAATTTCTTGAAAAAGATCTTGTTGATGAGTATAACAACATTCTTGCCCAGGAAGAGCTTCATTGGTACCAGAAATCTAGGGCTAGATGGATCACGCAAGGTGAGCGTAACACTAGATTTTTTCATCTTACTACTATCATCAGAAGACGTAGGGCCAATATTACTTTCCTTAAGAATGATCAAAATGATTGGATTGATGACCCTAATAGGCTCAGGGAGCTTGTTCAAAACTACTTCTCCTCTCTTTTTCAATTTTCTGAGGTTATCCCGGATCTGTACTTTTCAGATCTTCCTCATGCCTCCCTGTCGCTTGATGACAACAGACAACTTGTTAAACCTGTTTCTAATGCTGAGATTTGGGATACTTTTAAGCATATACCTGCTTATAAAGCCCCTGGCCCTGACGGTATTCAGTCTTTTTTTTATTTCAAGTGCTGGAACATAGTTGGTCCTAAAGTTTGTCACTTCATCAAGGAGTGCTTTCTGTCTAATTCTGTTCCTGCTGGCATCAATGAGACTCTTATTGCCCTTATCCCTAAGACTGATACCCCCGATAACATTAATTTGTTTAGACCTATTAGCCTTTGTAATGTTATTTATAAAGCTATCACTAAAATTCTGGTGTCTAGACTAAGACCTTTTCTTACTAAAATTATTAGTCCTTTTCAAAGTAGCTTCATTCCTGGCCGGTCTACTAATGATAACATCCTTGTTACCCAGGAGATTCTTCACACCCTCCGTACTAGAAAAGGCAATAAAGGTGGTTTCATCTTCAAAATTGATTTGGAGAAGGCTTACGATAAAATTTCTTGGTCTTTTCTTAAGGACACTCTTCTCTACTTCAACTTTGACCCTAATTGGATTAATCTCATAATGAGTTGCGTTACCACTAGCACCACGGCCATCTTGTGGAATGGGGAACCCCTCCCTTCTTTCTCTCCTGGTAGAGGCTTGAGACAAGGAGATCCCCTTCCCCTTATTTGTTTGTGCTATGTATGGAAAGGTTGTCCAATATGATTTCCCTTAAAGCTGAGCAAGGCCAGTGGAAAGGCATTTCGGTTGCTAGAAATTCCCCCCCCCCCCCCCCCCCCCCTTAACCCATCTTTTCTTTGCTGATGACCTTATCCTTTTTGGGGAAGCCACTAGTAATAATTGTGCTATTATTCTTGAGGTTCTTGAACACTTTTGTGCTATATCTGGTCAATCCATAAATCTGAATAAATCCAAACTTTTTGTTTCTCCTAACATCCAACGTCAGGTAGCTAGTGATTTGAGTGCTATGTGTGGTATTGCTTTAACTAATGATCTAGGAAAATACTTGGGCATTCCTCTTCTGCATTCTCGTGTCAATAAGCAGCATTTTAACCACACCATTGAGAAAATTCAGAAAAGACTTGCAGGTTGGAAAATCAGTAATCTGGCCATTACGGGTAGAGCGACCCTCATTCAATCTGTCACTTCTGCATCTCCTAGCTACACCATGCAATCCTTGGAATTGCCCACATCCGTGTGCAATAAAATTGATAAAATCAATAGAGATTTTCTTTGGGGAGACACTAGTGAGAGAGAAAAGATCCATCTCCTTAATTGGCATAAGGTGTGCAAGAGTAAAGATAGAGGAGGCCTAGGTTTGAAAAAAGCTAAATCCCAAAATGTTGCTCTTCTTTCTAAACTTGGTTGGAGTATGCAAACAGATAGCCCTAGTCTCTGGGCCTCTGTTTTTAAAGACAAATATCTCAAGAATCATAGCTTTTTGAATTGCCCCACCAAGTCGGTCATGTCCCATACCTGGAGAAGTATCCTTCATACTAGACCTCTCATTGAAAAGGGTACTAAATGGACCATTGGAGATGGTAAATCTGTCAACCTTTGGACAGATTGGTGGTGTGGGAAGGAACCTTTGGCTGCTTCTTATCCTGGCCCTCATGTGGAAAGTGACACCAAGGTCAGCTCACTCCTTGATGGAGATGGTTCTTGGGACCTTAGAAGTATCTCTCATATTATTTCTGATCTTACTCGTCTTGATATTCTCAACATTCATATCTCAAGGTATAATCTGACCAGGGACTGTCCTCACTGGGCTCCTAATTCGAATGGTTTGTTTTCAGTTGCTTCTGCTTATGAGTTCTTAAATATGGAAGATAATGATGTTCTGGGTTGGAATTGGATTTGGAAATTGAAATTACCTCAAAAAATTATAGGCTTTCTATGGCTTATCTTGCATGGGAGCCTTCCCACTAACCAACTTCGAGCTCATAGGCAGATTATCACTGAAAATTTCTGCCCGAGATGTGGTTCATCCAATGAAAACAGCTCCCATTTATTTAGAGAATGTGTGAAGGCCAAAGCAATTTGGCTCCTCATGCCGCATAGTCATTGGAGAGTGGATAGCCTTGAATGCCCTTTGAAAGACTGGATTACCTCCAATCTTAAGAGGAAAAGTACTTTAGGTATGGGTTATGATGTTTCTCACTGCACCTTATTTGCTATTTCCCTATGGCAGATTTGGAAGGATCGAAATAAAATGAGTATTGATAATATTGACGTCGATCCTAATTTTAGCATGAAAAACATCATAACTTATGCCTCTGAGGTTACTAATGCATTCAAACCCTCACTCATCAATGACTATCCAGCTACCATGCTAATTTCTTGGTCTCCCCCTTTGGCAGTTGGAGTAAAGCTCAACACGGATGGATGCGTGTATGCCTCTAACAACAAGGCTGGATTTGGAGGTCTATTCAGAGACCACAAAGGACAATGGCTCTTAGGCTACTTCGGAAAGCTCATATGCACAACAAGTCTTGAGGCTGAACTTTGGGCTATTTACCGAGGACTCACAATCATGCTGGAGAAAGGCTATGCCAACATAGCCATGGAATCTGACTCCATTAATGCTGTCAAGTTAATCACAGGGGGTTCAACCGATGATCACCCCCACTCAGCCATCATTCTTGATGCCAAAGCCCTTCTTGCTCGGACAAGCTCCACGCTTTCTCACATCCTCAGGGAGGCGAATCAAAGTGCTGACCACCTCGCCCATTTGGGTGCTGAACAGGATGAAAATCTTGTAGTTACGGAGGTTTCCCCCCAGTCCGTTCGTCATTTTGTGCTTGAGGATGGGCTGGGTATTGGTTGTCTTAGGAACTAGTTTCCGTTCTGTTGTAATATGGATCTTTAAACTCTTGTTGTTTTAGTTATTTATCCTTCCGTTGCACCAAAAAAAAAAAAAAGAATCTTTACATGGACTATGTACTCAACGAGACAAACAAAATGAACGGTTTGGATCAAACAAAGGGACACCGGATGGGCCCCAAAACAGCCGCGCAGCACAGGTGTTGTGTACTGCCGCACAACACCAACCCCGTTCCCTACAATTCCACATCCTCTGGATCTATGTCACTGGTGACATCATTATCTGGATTTTGGGCTTCTCCTGCTAAACGAGACCACCATTTTACAAGTATATTGACTCTGGCCGGAAATTTGCTCTGTTTCTGATGAAGACTGTAATATCTTAGTCCTTCAATAGCTAAATACTGATTTTTAATCCCCTCCAAATAAACCCATGCCGTTATCAATTGGACCTAATAGGATGCAAAGACATAGTTGAGGGACGACATAAGGGCTTTTAATAGTTTGAGAACCACATAAAAAAAAACTGAGATAGTCTAGGGGATGAAAACATAGAAAACTCAATAAATTATATTGATATTCCTCAAGTTGAGGTTGAGTCCATTGAAACATTAATTCATCAAGGACTTCTTGTCTTCGGCTTAAAATTCTGATTTTTGTTTTTAGAATAACCCTATCCATTGAGATAGGCATAACCTGCAAAAGATTATTAAGTACTAATTTGTAAGAATTCTCTAGTTGGAAAATCTGGTAAAGAATTATGTTCTCCTTTGATATACTCTATTTCAAAATCAAAGTCCGATGTATAATTCTGATTGCCACCAAGCAAAAATTTGTTTTGAAACAAGATTTTTTAAATCTTTAGCCAAAATGAATTTAGCAGAGGTGCAATCAATACAGAGTAAAAATGATTGATTTAATAAATCATCCTAAAATTTAGAAACACATTTCACAATAGAAAGCATTTCTTTTTTAATTGCGGAGTAATTGAGTTGTGCATTTTTCCATACTCCCAGAAGTATATCTAACTAATTCTTCTTTTTTAGAATTAGAATTTTCCTGCTTAAGAATACCTCCTATAACCTGTGTTTGAGGCATCAGTTTCAACAATTTTATACCAACTTGGATTAGCCAAACAAAGGCAAGGTAATTGTTTAGCTCTTAACTTAATTGTTCTTATTACTTTCGTATGCTCTTCAGACCACAGAGGAGGATTTTCCTGCAATTTTTGGTAAAGAATAGCAGTATCCTGAGCAAGATTCTGGTAGTAGTTAGCAATATAATTAAGACTACCTAAACCTTTGTAATTGAGTTTTATCCTTAATTTCCTCAGGAAATTTGGAATAATCTTTCCCTGATGAATATTATTGGCCCAAAAATCTTACTGTTGTTTGGAATAATCTAATTTTGGAAGCAGCAATGTCCAAACCATTTTTTTTAATAACATCTTTAAGATTTTAAGATGCTTAAAATGTTTATCAATAGATGATGAGAAAACAAGAATATCATCTATGTAGATAATGTAATGATCAATGTACGGAGAAAAGAAAAGTTTTCATTCATAAAATTCTGAAACTTTGATGGTGCATTCATTAAAGAATGCAGAACATTCCATTCATATGCCCGAATGGAACAACAAATGTAGTTTTGTACCGGTCTTTCTCCTCAACCTGGATTTGCCAATATCCTAATCTTAGATCAAATTTAGAGAAAATAACTACGGATTGCAACCTATCTAGTTAATAGGTCTTTTTTATTTTGGCATTGGATATCTTATCCATTTCAAAACATCATTAAGAGGCTTGTAATTGATACTAAGTCTTAGACCTCCTCGTTCTTTGTTAGCATTTTTATTCACGTAAAAAGCAGTAAATCTCCAAGGAAAATAACTTTTACTGATGAGTTTTTTATGAAGAAGAGATTGAATTTCCTTTTTACAAAGCTAATCAGCCTTCATCTGGCTCAGACGGGAATTGGGGGAGGTGATGCGCAGCCCCGTGCTGTGCGGCCCATTTCTGCGCCGAGCCGGCACCGTTTTGACAATTGGAGACGTCCACCGCGTAGAGCTCGTCGGGTACTACAAACGTACCAAAAATCAACTCGATCGGATAACGTTAAGTGCCTCATCAGAACAAAAATAAGTTGAAAAAAATTGGAATACATATGTCTTGAAACACTAGATGAAAGCCATTGAAACCATTTTTTTAAACTTATTTGTGTTCCGATGAGGCATTTAACGATATCCGATTGGTACACTTGTACACTTATAGTACTCGACGAGCTCTACGAGCGTTGCCAAAATGGGCCCGCACAGCACGCTGTGCAGCTCGTGGCTGCGCAACACCCTCCCTGTTTCCACTTGGACAAGCTTTTGTAGGAATATGTCTTTCATCAAAACTTCGTTCATAAGGAAGAGAAACAAATGTCTTTTACTTTCCCAAAAAGCTTTTCGCAAATCACTACAAACTTTTTTGATAAATTGATCTTCAACACCTTTTTTTTCTATTGAAAAAGGTAATTGAATTTTCTGATTACTATCCATGATTTGATTTTTTTTTTTTTTGGAAATTTTAATTAGGCATCCTATTCCAAAAAGATCATTATGATTCCATCCTGCGAGATTTAAATAGTTATGATTTCATCCTGGAAAAGGATATTCGGACCATTGTGCCCTTATTATGTATTTAATTAGCATATATTATATATTAATAATATATTCTATACTAATTACTAGCCCAAAAAATCCGAGTAAAACACATCCTGTTTGACGTCCAGAGTTTCAAGTCATTAATTTGTCCATTACTAGTCCACAAATTACGGTATGGAAATCACATTCAGTTTTCATTTCCTTCAGTGTTTGATTTTTGAATCTAGCTGATTCATTTCCTTAGTTTAAGGTGAATTTGAATTTCAAAAACTCTAGTCCTAAGCAAGTGTAGTTTACTCATACAGAATAAGCATACACTCGCGAAGGTGAACAAAGCAAAGGTGAATAAAATTGATCTCGTCGTGAAAGATATACTTGTAAATGCTTATCCCCTCTTTTTGGACCGTAAAAAAAAAAGGGGTTATCCCCTCCCTCTCTCTTCTACTACTCATCAAATACAAACAAAATTTCATAGTTCCAAAATTCCATGGTGCTTTATAGTTTCAATAAAAAAAATCACATAGCTCGGGGTGCATCTTAGCCCTGTTTCCCTTGTGGTTTCAAACAAAAAAAATTGGAACGAATCAGAGAAAGAAATATGAAGATTTCAAATCAAATGGATAGTCTTCGTTTGTTTCACGGGGCAACACCACAAATCGTAGTCGCTGGCCGATGCATCTACATCTGTACGAATCCCTCTCACATTATTGCCTCCTTCGAGATGTCGACAATGACTGGAACTGCGACTTCAACTGAAAAACCGACCGTTACCTCAGTGCTAACTCAGCATTGGAGTTCGAATGTAATAAATGTACCATATTTCATTTTGATTTCCTAAACATATCACATTACATGTACTCTATTAGTTCCCAAAATAAATTTACCATATTTCTTGCAATGTTCTCAAGGTTCTCTCTCGTTTGTTAAAATGAGAGAATCATTGGAAAGAAAACATCAAACAGGAGTCAAAGAAAGCATACCACCCACATACAATGAACAAGCTACGCACTAAATTTATTCCTAAGCATGAACAACACCTAATAGTACACTACCATGGACATCATTCCAGGTCAGGAATCAACAAGCAGTTGCAACCCTCGGAAAGGTATACATACAGAGGCGTTCAAAAGCAATCCTTTTAGTTACATTAATATGTCAGGACAAGAGGGGTTTTCTGGATATTAACATCACACACAGAATCTGGAGACTCATATGTCCATGCCGTCAAATATTTCTCCATCTTCCTCGGAAAATGATCCCTCCTCCATAAGAAAACCGTCGGCCACCAAATTGCTGCCACACAGAATTCGAAATATAGAATAACATAGCAGCCAGTCACAAATACTGATCAGAAAATGTGTCACAAACAAACAATTATACAGATTCTCTATGAGAATAATGTTTGCAACGCCACTTTCTGGAGTTTGGGCAAAAGTTTATGGGTGTTTTAGTTTGCAGTGCAACCACATCATTCCGTGTCAAGATTCTGTTTGGATAGCATTATTCTTATTTTATAAAGAAAAGATTGAACAATGAACAGTAATCACCTCAAACAGCTGAAGTGGAAGCTCACAACACGCTTAAGCTTTCTATTATTGAAGAAGAAAGTGAATGACCATCTGAAAAATAGGAAACCATCTATCATAACTGCAGTTACATGAATCACAACATGAGGTATAACATTATAAACCTTACATTGCTCCTCTCTCAAGGAATGGGTCAGCGTCTGAGTCTGGATTGTAACTGTAAATTTCACATTCTTCTAGCTTCACAACCTGCATCGCTAAATTATCAGCAAATTGCACCTGGTACAGACAGCATCATCTTTTGTAACTAAGCTCACCTCATCTAGAGCCTTGTATAAGGTGTCAAGTAGGGGATATCCCTCATTTGCCTCAGTCGACTCCTGAACTCAAAAAGAAGAAAGAACATAAAACGCTTGGCACAAAGAAGCAGACCATTAATCATAAGAATTGAAAACTCAAATATCAAAAATTTCGGTAGTTTTATGATTAACAAAGACATGAATCATATGCTCCACCACCACTTATCTGCAATTTGTGCAATAACCACTTAGGAAACAAGTATGTAAAATTAACAGACAAAGGAACAATTGTAAATAAGAAAAGAATGACCAGGAAAACATAGGCATTCCCAACTTACTTTATTCCTCGCTTCCACCAGGTGCAGAGACTAGACACATAAATATCCACCCATTGTTTAGAGTAGGTATTTCCTCACAAATGAGAAAAGTAGAGCATTGATTGTTTTGCCATATTAGAAGTTACATAATGCCTCCACCTTGACGACATCGACAGGATGCTCACTTATCCTTTAATCAACCCATTAGAATTTGTCCACCTTCAGTTTTCCTGTCTCATGGGAAGTGCGACAGCACTAGTACATCGATCACCACAAATTTAACATATGTACCAATGTGTTGAGGAGAGAAGGAAACAAAATTACTAAACAATTGTGATGGGAGATAATAAAATTTCAACGTGATACGTCTCACCAACCACTAAAGGCTTTTTGCCTTGTAAAACCTAAGGATAGAAACTAAAGCATGATATGAAGCCCTTTTCTACCAGTATTTCTGATTTAAGGCTCCATTATTGTCAAAAAATTTCCCTTCTAGTATTGGCTAAATATGCCTATTGAAAAGAGCAGACCATACAGCTGCTATTTATCTTCAATGAATTACAAACATCCATTCAAAGAAAATACGATCCACGGAGAAGTGACACACCTAAATTGGTTCGTAGCTGGAAAGAAGTAGCCGTTGCTTGGTACCAAAATTGTAAACCTGTATCAAATAAAACAAGAAAGAGTGGAAGATATTAAATGTCAACATGTAGTGAAAATTCACCAGCTGCATATCTAGATTGAAATTATACTCAATCAATAGCCTAACATTTGCTCAGAAACTGGTTTATGAAGTTCTCAACGTCATCTTAGCTCGAGTGTAAAAGATTTCTATCATGTGGGTATTTCCCAAGTTCATACGCATAAAACAACCATGGAATAATGTGCAGCAGGCAATCTGACATATATAGCGTTGCATGACAGACAGTAAAGCATAAAAGACACAAGAAAACAAGGGGAGGGGAAAGGAAATTTACTTCCACAAAAGTAACTTTTGTATATTTAAAACCTAGTCCAAGGAAGGTACAATTAGAAAACCCAAAAAGTAAAAAATGATTGGCTCTAAGCACTAGTTGAATATGCAGGAGTGCATAGTCGAGCGACAGAGGTTGTATGTGACTTATCATCTGAAATGCCAAAAATTGGGATCAACATTGAGGACAGAGGAATACATTGACTAAATGTTTATAAAAGAGCAAAAAGTATCAATGTAAATTGTTGCTAGCAAGCTATCTGAATGTTATAGGTTCAATGCAGTATGCCCAAGCAGCTGCTCTGTCAACTGAACTCATTGCAATCCTTCATCTAGCTAAATTCCTTGGAATCCCAATCAACAAAACAGAACAGCACATGAAGAAATGTCTGAGATTCTAATACATCTACAATGACTGGATAGACTAAATAGGACCAAGAAATGTCAGGCATGATATAGTTCTTCTTTTGAAGTCTTTGTTTTTTTTTTTTTTTTTTTTTCTTCTTGTGGAGTTTGCTTTCTGTTTGTGTTCAGCCAGGGGCGGCGCCACCCTTGGCCTTCAATGGTCACATGACCACCCAAAGAAATTTTTTTTCCTTGGAATACATGTAGAAATTTTTTTGATAGTCCATTGTTGAACACCCTACCAAAATTAAATTGAACACCCAAGCCCCAAAAATTCAACATCATGTCCAAAAAAAGCCCAAGTATTGAACACTTAGGCATAGTTTTTAAAAAGATTTTAGCAATCCAGTAGCAAATGAGTTCAACAGGTGCTAAAATCATTATTTTGCAATCAAAAAATGAAGTGGTTTCGTGTATCGTTTTTCGATTTTTTTTGCACCAAATTAAAGTACTCCTCGTGTACTTTAATTCGGTGTGAAAAATTCAAAAAATAATCCACGGAAACACTTAATTTTTTGATTTGAAATACCATGATTTTAGCACTTGCTGAACTCATTTGCTAAAATCATGGTGATTTTAGCAACTGGGTTGCTAAAATCTTTTGAAAAACTATGCCTTAGGCCAATAAAAAAAAACCCAAGTTCAATTCAAATTGAAACCCAAATAATTAAAGCCCAAATAAAAACAAGGTAAGTGAAGTACCAAAAAAGCTAAAGGCATGAGTGACATGTTTTTTTTCTAGTGATCAGCCAACTTCAAAATTTCATTGTAGATATGAGATCTGATACAAGATTTGTTGGGCTTAAAGGGATTGGAGAACTTGCTGTAAAGTTCGTGGAGACAGATAAACATGTCATATATAGATTGGTCTATTTACTTGTGACATTGGTGTTGACTCTTCCTGTCGCCACTGCATCAGTTGAAAGAAGTTTTTCGGCGATAAAGTATATAAAGAGTAATTTGCGTAATCGAATGAGAGATCAGTGGATGAATGATTGCTTAGTTACTTATATTGAGAGTGATGTATTTGATACCGTTGATAATGAGGCTATTATGCAACAGTTTCAAAATATGAAAACTCGTCGAGAGCAATTGTAATATACTTTATGTCTTTATCCGTTGCTTTTGGGCGGCGTTGTCGATATTAATGGAATTTTTTTTGTCTATATTAAGTTGTGGTTTATAGTAGTAGACCATAAGAATTTATGAACACCCTTAGAAAAATTCCTGGAGCCGCCACTGTGTTCAGCTGTGAACTCTGGTAGTTCTGTGGCGGGTTTCAAGGTGCCCTTGGCTTATGTTCTCTTTTTGGCTTTTGCATTTTGGTAACGTATTAACTTACGGGGAAGAAAATGTCCAATGAAATAAACAGCAGGATATAAACAGCATGTTGAAACTTTCAGAAACACATCACAGAGACACAAAATCGTCTCTATGGTAAGAATCAAGGTGCAAGAGGAAGCTCTTTGGAAATTACAAAAGAATAAATAACCCTGAGCAACTCGAGAAACTCACGATGATAATACCAACTAAAAAGAGAGTCAGACTGACAGTTCTTCTTTTTACTTCCGGGTGTGAAGATTATAAATTCACGAATAAAAGAATTCATGTTTATTACAAACCGCACTTGGTCTTCCGAATGACTCGTACCAAACAGCACCATGGTGCATGTAACGGTTCCAAGAAAAGGAAGGGCTGCCAAATGTAAAAAGTATTGCCCATGAATTATACAGGCCAAGGATAATTCTTATAATATCGTGAATGGGATACTTGATGAACCTCTTCTCTTTTCTGATTCTTCCATGAACATTTTGCACCAAAACTGGTCAATTGCACAAATGTGCTACAGTCATTATTTGTTGCACAATTGTTTCCTTTCAACTTTCCTATCTAACAAAAATTGGTCCAAGTGCACGAACATGCTACAGTTGAATCATTGATGGTTCCAAGAAGTGTTCCTTTTTTCTAATTTCCTATCGAACAAAAATTTGTCCATGTGATTGTATTCTTACTATGAATTCACCAGTAGTCACCGCATGAGCATTTCCCATCCTCAAATCGATGAAATCGATTGTTATCCCTCAAAATAATTACTCTTCCAGTGCAGTTGGACATGAATTTTATTGAGGTGTGACAATCACCACAAACACGCAAGTTCTTCATCACTCGAATCGGCCTTTCGGGTGGAAAAGTAATGAGCCCAAATGCAATGGCCAGTCTTTCGCTATGATATCTAATGGCCTGATTCTTCTCATCACTACCCACTTCTCGCAGCACAAAACTGGTATCCGCAACATAACAAGCTCTCTCCATTTTTTCCCCCAATTCCTCCAACTTCCGACAAATTTCATCAGATTTTGGGTGACGTCTATCCCCTGCAGCAAATGTATGGACACAATTTCCTTGCTCAACCCAACTTAAACCTGTTTCCTTCTTAACCCCTCGGTCCCTTGGCATTTTCCTGGCTCTGCCTGCCTCCTCATATCTTCCAGCGGCAGCATAAGCATTAACCAGCAGCACGTGCATTCTTGAGCTCACCTGACCCAACTCAAAGACTCTATCCGCTGCATAAACTGCCAATTCTGTGTCCTTATGAATTCGACAACCAGTCAATAAAGCTCCCCACACTGATTCGGTTGGTTTTATGGGCATTTCATTGATAATCGCTACTGTATTGTGTAATCTCCCCGCACACCCAAGCAAATCCGCCATGGAAGCGTAATGTTGCTCCCCTGGTTCAATCCCATAAACCTTCATTAGCTCAAAATAATGCTTCCCCTCTTCAACTAGTCCTGCATGGCTACAGGCATATAGAACACATAAGAAAGTTATGACTCATTCGAACACTTTCCATCTGTCTAAACAAATCAAAAGCTTTTCTTATGTGTGAATGCTGAGCACAAGCAATAAGCATTGCATTCCACATGCCTAGGTTCCTATCGGGTATCTCTTCAAAAACCTGATAAGCTCCTTCAATAACCCCACACTTTGAGTACAAAGAAACCAGAGAACTACCCACAAAGCTCGATGAATCATACGCCATTTTCAAGCACAAACCGTGTATTTGCTTTCCCAATTCAAGAAGGGTAGAACTGCCACAAACCCGTATCACACTCAAAAAAGTAAAATCGTTAACATCCAAATCCTCTGACAATGCCTGCTTAAAAAGCCTCAATGCCTCATCATCTTCACCTAGTTGTGTGTACCCACATATCATTCCACTCCAAGAAACTACATTTCTCACAGGCATTACATCAAACACTTTCCGTGCATCTCTTATCTCCTCACATTTCGCATACATATCAACTACAGAACTCCCCACAAACACATGGCCATCAAAACCGGTCATCAGAGCAAGACAATGAACCGATCTCCCAAAGTCACACCACGAAAGCATCCCACAAGCTTTCATGGCGCTAGGATATTATGGTCATCAGGCCGAAAACCACAACCAAGCATTCGGCGAAAGAATGCAATAGATAAAAAAAGGAAGCTCATTTTGAGCAAAACAAGAAATGACAGAGCTCCAAGGACTTCACTTGGGTCTCTTCGAAAACTCGGCGGGAATCAAGTGGGAGTTGGGTTTTTGAATAAAAGTTGATGAGGTAGTGAGAAATCTGTTATAGATCGATCAAACCAACACACCACACGCATAAATAAACCGAAACAAAGAACACAAATGATTTTACGTGGTTCCCCAAAAAACGGGTACGTCCACGGGAGAGAACACTTTCACTATATTGGATGAGTTACAATGAGATAAAATACCCAACCCAATCCCACACTCACTAGTATTTTTACCTCCCACACACTCACCAATATTCTCTCAACACACTACAATTTTCTCTCTCTCTTTTCTTACACACAAACACTGCACAAATTTTCTCTTGTTCTCTCCTACACACACGGCATGCACACTGCCTTATAAATACATGCCATGGATTAATAACTCCACAAGCAGGTCGGCATCAAATGCTCCTTGAAAACCAACTGCCCATAAAAACTCTTGGACTTTGTGAGTCACCCATTAATCACCTCCACCGAAAACCAACTCATTTTAATTCTAGTTTCACCGAACTTTACAATTCCAAATTTCCAAAGCCATTTTCTTCTTTTTCTCCACTAATGCTATTTTCTCCTTTTCCTTTTTTTTTTTTTCAAAGACATTTAACTTGGGAAAACCCAACAAAATCAGCGGGATTGCTTGCAATCCTGTTTTGATGATGTGGGCATGGATTTGGAGGCCCTTAGGGAGAGTTCTTGATCGGGTTAGAGAAAGAAGAAGGTTTGAGATGTTTCTATAGTTGTTTTCAAAGGTGAATTGGTCATTCAATGGGGTTTGTGGAAGTTTTGTAAAGAGAAAAGTTGGAGTTTGTTGCTGGGTATTCCTTAGAGGAAGTGGATGAAGCATTAGTGCTTTAGCTGTAGGAGTTTGAAGGTTCAAGTAAGAGATTTGGCCATAGTTGTAAGGGAACTTCGGCCAACAATCAATAGGTAGGAACTTACAGCCGGAAGTCCTTACTTAGTTGCAAAACTAACCTTGCACACACACGACAGTACGTTCTTTCCCGGTCGTTCAATTCTCTCCGAATCCAAAATTGGGCCTCTGAAACCCTAATTCCGAATATCAACGGCCAACGGTAGTATGGAGTAGGACAGCTTGCGAAAGAGAGTTAATCTGCTGTCCCAAAAACTTTTTCCCAACTCTTTGTCCCGTTATCCGAGCCGTCCATCCGAGTAATTGACGACTCAGATTTGTAGATGAACATGGATGGCTCAGATTTGTTTGGAATGAACAGAATTTGAGCCATTGATTGCTTGGATAGACGGGACAGAGAATTAAGGACAGCGAATCCAGTAGCCTTGCGGAGAAAGTATGGACTTGGTAATGGAGAATAAATAAATAATAATTAATCTCTTTGGGAAATAAATATTTAGTTTTTTTATTTAATTCATTTCTTATATTTAAATATTTATTTATATCTTCTTCTTTTTTCTCTTCTATCTTTTTAGAAATTAGTGACCCACAAGTCTTCATCCTAGTCAATAAATGAAGCTTTTGTTGTCAGCACAATCTGCATTTTTTTTCTTCCTCCATTTTGACTATGGAGCTTTGCATTTAAAGTTTCTGAACGTTGCAAATAATTTACTATTCCAAATTTGATATTGTGCAGCCTTTGTTGTCTCTCAATTACAAGATTAAGGCATGTGAATGTCTTTGTCAAGGAAGACATGTGAATCTACTAAAGAAGATTGCACGTCATGTGAATGTCTTTGTCAAAAAAAACATGTGAATATAAAGTCAAATTTTAATGTCAATTTAAAATAATAATTTACTTGCAAATGTAATTTGAATAAACCAAATTAAATGACTAATTAAATAAATAAAGTTAAAATAGTAAATGAAATTAATAAAATTAGAACCAAAATGGTTAAATATATTATAATGATGTTCCAATTTATACTTTGTCGAAATGACAAATCAGAATATACTTCAGAATGCACTTGATTGGTTTGAAAGCTGATTACTTTACGTTTCCTTTTGTGTTAAAGTGGTGTGCTGATTTTTTTGACAGTTGGGTTTGGAAGATGTGTACATGGGTCAAGTTTGAGAGGTGGGTGGCGGTGAACTGAGAGATGCGAGGAGGGTGTTTGATGAAATGTCTATAAAAGATGTTTCGTCTTGGAATGCATTGATTTGTTTGGAAAGATGGGAAAGAGGAATGTTGTGTCATGGACATGGACTGCTATGATATCAGGGTACGCTGCTTTGGGCTTGTTTGATGAGATGTTGGAAGAGCTGTTTCGAAGGTGAAGCCCAAGTGGGTGACGGTTATGAGTGTGCTTCCCCCTGCGTGCGCACATTCGGCTGACCTTGAGCGACGAAAACGAATTTACAAGTCTGCTAGTGGTGTTGGTTTCGATTCAAATCCTTCTGTGAAAGCAGCACTAGCTGCAATGTATGGTAAATGTGGGAGCCTCTCTGGTGCCCATTTCCTATTTGAGAGTATACATCCGAACAAGAGGGGTTTGGTTGCTCATGGCTATGGAATTGAAGCTGTATCAAGTTTTGAGAATATGATTCGAGCCGGGGTTCAACCTGATGAAATCTCATTCACTGGCTTGTTTTACAGATGCAGCCATTGTGGTCTTGTCGATATTGGCTTAAAGTATTTCAACCGTGTATGACTGCAATGTACATGGTGGAACCAACGCATGGTTTATAGAAAATTATAGTTCCATAGTTCGTGGTTTTGGAATGAATCTAACAAGGAAATACAAAGATTTCAAATCAAATGGATAGTCTTTGTTTGTTTCACCTGGCGACACCATAAATTGTCGTCACAGCAAATGCATCTACTTTCGTACGAATCCATCTTACGTTACTGCCTCCTTTGAGAGGTCGACAATGACTGAAAATGCGATGTCAACTGAACCGACTATTGCTTCGGTGCTGACTCAGCCTTGGGGTTTGAATGTAATAAATGTACCGTATTTCATTTTGATTTCCTAAATATATCACATTACCTGTAATCTATTAGTTCCCAAAATAAATTTACCATATGTCTTGCAATGTGACCGAGCAGTTAATTTATATTATGTTTGATTTGATAAATATATCACAAAGTAGTTTTATATTGCGTTAAATTTATCAAATAAGCACAATTATTTATATCTGTTTTGTGATATATGTATCATTGGGGCAACATTTCTAGCGCATAGCAATTCGACACTATTCATTGTTATATTATACCAGCAATAACTACCCAAATAGCAACTCCACTGTTGCAGATGTTAATGCAAGTTTAGGCAAAGTAAAAGAAATTCTATCTTAACTTTTGTTGTATCCAAACTGTGGAATGAACTGAAAGGAACAAAGTTAACAACCAAAAACAAAACTAAATTGTGCAACTTAGGGGTTCTGTGCGGTCGGTGTTATGCACCGTATTGTACGGCAAAACTACGTCGTTTTGTTCATTTTCTTGGTACACCTCCAAAACTTCCAAAGGTCATGTTTGGAGAGTTAATTTTGAGGTTCAATTTTAGGGGATTTAGGCTTTTTGGGGTAGGGTATAGTGGGTTTAGGCACTTGGATTTATACACTTTGGGTTTAGAGTTTAGGCATTTTGGGTTCAGACACTTTGTAGTGGTTTTTTCTTCCTCCAAACAAGGCTCTTGAAAGCTTCAAAGGTGTGTCCAAAAATTAAGCAAAACGATGTAGTTTTGCCACACAATACCTACTGCACAGCTAGCTCTCCCGGATCCTAAATTGTAGGCTTGCAACATACTTTACACGGAAGAAAAGCAGCAATAAGGTTCTTACAACGTGGAATAACACAATGAAAGAAATACATTTTGCTTGGAGAAAGGAAAAGGAATTATGGGTGTTCTCAAAGTTTCCTCTCTCGTTTGTTAAAATGAGAAAATCATCAATGGAAAGAAAATATAAAACAGGAGTCAAAGGAAGCATACCATCCACATGCAATGAAAAAACTAATAAATTGCACTAAAGTGTAAAAGACTAAGGGTGATGATTTTAAGGCTTCTTTTTTTTTATGCAGACACTTTAATATTTAACAAAGTTACAAAACTATCTTTTTTAATATATAAAAATTATTAGAGGCACTCCACCCCCAAATTATCTCCTCATTTATTAAGGCACTTCAAACGAAAAAATGAACCAAAACCAAACATAAACATTAGGTTCTAAATATTAACATTAACATTACGTTCCAAACATTAAACATCCACAACATAAATATTAGGTTCCAAACATTAAACATGCATCTATGTCAGATTGCTTCACGCCACTACGCAAAAAGTAAATAAATAAATAAATAAACATTGCTAGAATTCTCCAAAATAAACAGCACACAATTGAAAATGTTGATGCTGCAAAATTTTCATAATGACTGTGACACAAGATCTTTATATTTTCGTGCTCATTATCTACCATTTTTCCCTGAAAATCTTCATACCGGCCGCAAATCTACATTTTAAAACTCATAGTGAGACAAACAAAACACATCACCAAAGTTAGAGAACTCTTGAGAAGAAAAGTAACAGAACTCTCAAGAGACTTTGCATGGACAAAAAGATGGTTCTACAATCATAGGCCGAAGATCACTTGTTCAGGTGCATAACATGGAGACAATAACATAAAAACTCTACTAAGGAAACATTACATATGGAAGTAGACAATTCAGTGACGTGCAGTAAAATGAGGTGAGTAACTATGTGTTTTTTTCTGATAAAAAAAAATTATTTGCTTTTTTGGAATGCCTTAAGTAAAGGAGAAGAGTAAAGATTTTTTGGAGTGCCTGAAGTAAATCATTGCAAAGGGGTAATTTTGGGAAACTACTGTAGCTTGGAGCCTTTGCATTAAAATTGGGAGTGCGAATATCAATTTCTAAAACTAAAGTGTGTCATGTTTTAAATTGTTTATATCTTTTAATATATAATGAGTTTCAAAATTTAAAAATTTTGTATAATAGAACTAAATGAGATCTATCAAATAAAATTCGCATTGAACATTTGTAGAGATTCGTATCGAAAGATATGTACAAACTGTTAAGGGGTGTAAGAATAGTGAAATTTGAAGCAAATTAAAGACGGAGAAAAAACTACACAATAGTTACTGTTGACTTTAATTTGAGTGTATTATACCGCACAAGGAGAATTTGGGTGCGTGTAGGGTAGGGATGATGTGGTGCCGAGCGCACATCTTGGTCATCAAAAAATATGTTGGACGGCCTAGATTGTAAAGAGAGAAAGAGTACAGAGAAATAAGAGAGGGGTAATGGTTGGAAAAATTTGGATCATCCATAACACTTTTGAACAAGATGAGATGTGTGCTCGAGACCACCTCATTCCGACCCTACAGATATTAGTAGTATCTATTTTGTGATCTTATGCTTGGCATGATAATCAAGGAAAAACCTCAATAAAACTAAAAAATTATCTTGTGGTCTTGAGGCACCGTCACGTGGTGTCCAAGATCACTGAATAATTACTTAAATAGAACACTAAATAATACTCCAGTAATAATTTCACATTATTTACTACAGACCAAAATCTACATGCACACCATCAGGGACGGATCTGTACAGGGGCAAGGGGGGGCATGTGCCCCCGCTCAACTCCAGAAAATTGCAGAGTTCACCCCCCCCCCCCCCCCCCCCCCCCCCTAAAAGTGAAAGAAAGAATAGAAAATAGAAGTGAAAATGCTTAGAACGACCCTCCAGAAGTTTGATTACGCCGGAGTTCACTCCATCGCCGTCAGTCAAAGACCTTGGGTTTTCCAACCATGGAGATTCGGCTTCGCCTTCTCTTGTTTTGAATAGAGAAGAAAGGTTCAGAAATGGGTAATAAAGAAGAGAAGAGATACGGATCTTGTGATAAGAAGAAGTACGTGTCATCAGCTGGTGGTTTCCATCCAAATGAAGTAAAGTAAAATAAAGGTGGGAGATTTGATCCCCTACAGCCTGCAAAAGTTACCAAGATGAATTTTCCTAGACAAATTCTCGAGAGGCTTATGAAGTAAGTAAAGGTGTGCACATGCTTTGAAACATTTAGAAGCTGAGAAGCACATATAAGTCTAATTGCACAAGTGAAAACTAGTTTTATAGTATTGTACTAGGCTTTAAATTTGGGAATGAGCAATATGATTCATAACATTTTCTATGATTGGTAATATTTTGGTGTGTCTTGTAACTTTTATAAAAAAATCATAACTTTTATATAAAAAAATCATAATTTTTGTAAGGGTGTGTATCATACGCACCAAAATAAGGGATGTGTAGTCTAGCCTTTTTCATTTGTGTTTAAGCTTAGTAGAATTTGGTACCCCTGCTATGCAGAATTCCTAGATCCGTCCCTGCACACCATCATACACATTAGTACACAAGCAAACCCGCAATTGAAAACCATTAGCAAAACCCTATATGACAAGCAAATCCATGACCCAATTACCAAACTAATTACATTACAACTCAATAAAACAACCTTTATTCCAATACCAGTTACATCTTCCAATACCAGTTACATCTACGTACCCAAACCATATCCATACATTTTCCCATATCTCACAAGCACATTAATAACTACTCCAGCAGTCACTACTTACCCTTCTGACTGCTATGCAAGCCTGAGAAGTAACCCTTTGGGCTACTTAAAAAGAGAAATCCTTTGAAATATAGGCTTCGGATCCGCCCTTTTCGGGCGGCGGCATCAAACCACCACCACCACCACCACCTCCTCCACTTCCTTGCGAAGCGCTACCACTACCAGTACTACTTCCACCACCACCTCCTCCTCCGCTTCCGTTTGAAGCGCTGCCACCAACAATGCGGCCGCCCTTACAACTGCTGCCGGCCTTGGGACCACTGTCACCACATTTTCTCTCAGCCCCGTTTCCTCCCCCTCCGCCACCTTCTTCTCCACCTCCCTTACTGCCGCTGCCACCCATTTGGAATTTCTTAATCAAGTAATGTTTCTGGTTCAACTACAATACCAGTATAATATAAGTGAGCTATACATATATTGAATATTAGAGGATCGATATGAAATGAGATATGAAATGAGTAAAGGTTGTTCCTTAATAAGTGTGTGTTTTGAAAAGTTAATGGGTAAAAATTTGTACAATTATCATTTTGCCCTTTTGAAAAGTTAGTGGATAAAGAATTACAAAATGGGTAAAAGTGGAGGATAATTTTATAAAGTAGAGGTAAAATTGATGTGAATAGTGTAAAGTGGAAGTAAAAGTTAATGTGAAAGATGTAATGATGATATTTTTTTAGGGTGCTTCTTCGATAAGGACATGATATATGAGTTAATCATGCAAATAGGACACAAAATAATTCTTTAATGCTAAAAGGACAAATCAACCACACGTTCCAAAAATTTCTCCTTTAGCCCCATGAAAGTACCTAAACCCCCAAATCTAATGAAAGTGCCTAAACCCCTAGAAAGTGGGCGAAGGTAAAGTAACGAGGGAAGTAGCAAGCCTCTTGGAACCCTAGAAAGTGGTTTTGGCTCTCTACAATAGCCAAGAGAGCCTGAGTAGAGAGGGTCTTGGAGTTGCTCTAATTGTTTAGCTCTTAACTTAATTGTTCTTATTGCTTTCATATGCTCTTCAGACCACGAAGGAGGATTTTTCTGCAATTTTTGATAAAGAATAGCAGTATCATGAGCAAGATTCTGATAGCAGTCAGCAATATAATTAAGACTACCTAAACTTTTGTAATTACGTTTTATCCTTAATTTCCTCAAGAAATTTGAATGCAAACTCAATAGTTCTGTCTAAAATCTTACTCCTATTGTTTGGAATAATTTAATTTTGGAAGTAGAAATGACCAATCCATTTTTTTTAATAACATCTTTTAAGATTTTAAGATGCTTAAAATGTTCATCAATAGATGATGTGAAAACAAGAATATCATCTATGTAGATAATGTAATGATCAGAATACGGAGAAAAGAAAAGATTTCATTCATAATATTCTAAAATTCTGATGGTGCATTCATTAAAGAATGCAGAACATTCTATTCATATGCCCAAATGGAACAACAAATGCAGTTACAAATGCAGTTTTGTACCGGTCTTTCTCCTCAACCTGGATTTGCCAATATCCAAATCTTAAATCAAATTTAGAGAAAATAACTACAGATTGCAACCTATCTAGTTAATAGGTCTTTTTTATTTTGGCATTGGATATCTTATCCATTTCAAAATATCACTAAGATGCTTGTAATTGATAATAAGTCTAAGAACTCCTCGTTCTTTTTTAGCATTTTTATTTACATTAAAAGCAATACATTTTCAAGGAGAATAACTTTTACGGATGAGTTTTTTATGAAGAAGAGATTGAATTTTCTTTTTATAAGGTTTGTAATTCATCTGGCTTGGACGAGCTTTTGTAGGAATATGTCTTTCATCAAAACTTCGTTCATAAGGAAGAGAAACAAATATGTCTTTTACTTCCCAAAAAGCATTTGGCAAATCACTACAAACTTTTTTGATAAATTGATCTTCAACACCTTTTTTTTCTCTTGAAAAGAGGTAATTGAATTTTCTGATTAATATCCATGATTTGTTTTTTTTTTTTTAAATTAGGCATCCTATTCCAAAAAGATCATTATGATTCCATCCTGCGAGATTTGAATAGTTATGATTTCATCCTGTAAAAGGATATTCGAACCATTGTGCCCTTATTATGTATTTAATTGGCATATATTATATATTAATAATATATTCAATACTAATTACTAGCCCAAAAATCCGAGTAAAACACATCCTGTTTGACGTCCAGAGTTTGAAGTCATTAATTTTTCCATTACTAGTCCACAAATTACGGCATGGAAATCACATTCAGTTTTCCTTTCCCTTCAGGGGCGACGCCAAAGGGAAAGGAGGGGGGTTAGCCGACCCCACGGCGGAAAAAAAAAATACTACTTCTATGTTAATTTTTTTTAGTAAATTCATAAATGAACCCCCACAAATTTAGGGCTGACACCACTGGATAATTCTCCAACTTTCATCCCCCCGCTTTGTGTGGCTTGTTTGAATCCCAGTCACTCGTTTTGTTCTTTTGATATGGAGAGGTTGATTTGTCTTGCTAAGGAAGTACTCCCTCCGTCCCAAATTGTTGCTCCTAGTTACTATTTGGGAATTGGGACCTCCAAAATAATTGTTCATATCATCATATTTTCAATGATTTAATCTAATATGGATATTGTTTGATAGGTTTCAATTAATTTTATCAAACACATATTTTAAAACCATAGAAAAGTTATAGATTATAAAATATAGATAATTGTTTGAATCGTTCAAAAAGTGAAGCAGAAGCGACAATTTGGGACGGATGGATTATTTGATAGTATGCAACAATTTCAGAATTTGAGACCGCGTCGAATGCAATTGTATTAAGCTTGCGTAGATTTTTTTTTGTGGTGAAAACTGAAATCTGAGAAAACTGTTTAATGTCTTTTGATGATATCTTTTGTTTATTAGGTTGAGCTTTTAAATGTGATTTTTGTTTGAACAAAATTTTAGTTGCCATTACTGCGATATTTTCTTTGATTTATAGTTGGTAAAGATATTTGATGTATATAAATGACCCCACACTACCGAACTCTTGGAGTCGCACATAGATGATAGAGCTTGGAACCACTGCCTTTATGGCTATTTTCTCGATGGGAGAATGCCCTTTGCAAGGGCTACGGCACATACTGCTTGGAAGGATTGTGCCGCCACTGTTTCCCTTAGCGTTTGATTTTTTAATCTAGCTTATTCATTTCCTTAGTTAAGGTGAATTTGAATTTCAAAAACTCTAGTCCTAAGCAAGTGTAGTTTACTTAGGATTTGGGGGTACTAGTGATCAGGCCCTAGTGATCACCCTGAAAATCACCCCCAAAACAACGTCGTTTTGGTGTCTAAAAGACACAACCAAAAAACTCACTCAAAACTACGTCGTTTTGCCTCATTGTCATCACATGTTTCACCTACCTTGCATTGATAAATGGCTAGTAAGACACGGTTCTTGCCCATTATGGAAAAGGGGTTTGAGTTTTTCCTATATAAAGTACTGAGAAAAAGAGGCTCTTTTTATCGATCCTAGTCGTAGGATTTCTTTTTTCGCGTTATGAAATCACCTAGTTTCACATTTTCTCCTGACAACCTCGTCGTGTAATTAGCTTAAGCGCAACGTATCATGAGCGGGGTCTTTGTACTTCACCCTTGTATAAAAATTTTGGGTAGCTCAACTTATTTTGTAATTGGCTAAACACATGCAAAAAAATTGGATGTGTTATATATGCTATTAGTTCTCAAGACCGTCGATGAATTCTGAAATCTCACTTCCCATTTTTATTTGGTTCGGTATATGTTGATGTTTCACCTTCCTTAAGAACAATAATAGAAATAAAAATAAAACGAGTTAATTTGGTTTCGTAAATTCGAGATTCACACATAATTTAGTTTAGTAAATTCGAGATTCACACATAATTTAGTTTCGTAAATTCGAGATTCAATGCACCTGTTTTATGGAATTCAGGGTGAAAAAGAACGGGTTATATTCAGTTTTGGGCTCAAAATGACTTAGTTTTGGGTAGGTTTTTTGGTTGTGTCTTTTGGACCCCAACTCAAAACAACGTAGTTTTGGGTAGGTCCTACCCAAAATGACGTCGTTTTGGGGTGATTTTCAGGGTGATCACTAGGGCCTGATCAC
Organism: Vaccinium vitis-idaea; assembly: GCA_963854785.1. Taxonomy (NCBI): domain Eukaryota; kingdom Viridiplantae; phylum Streptophyta; class Magnoliopsida; order Ericales; family Ericaceae; genus Vaccinium; species Vaccinium vitis-idaea. The sequence goes on from OY978215.1 coordinate 13,158,090, forward strand.
TAGTACCCCCAGATCCGTTTAGTCGTACAGAATAAGCATACACTCGCGAAGGTGAACAAAGCAAAGGTGAATAAAATTACTCTCGTCGTGAAAGATGTACTTGTAAATGTTTATCCCCTCTTTTCGCACCCCCAAAAAAAAAAAAAAAGGGGTTATCCCCTCCCTCTCTCTTCTACTACTCATCAAATGCAAACAAAATTTTATAGTTCCAAAATTCCATGGTGGTTTATAGTTTCAATAAAAAAAAATTACATAGCTCGGGGTGCATCTTAGCCCTGTTTCCCTTGTGGTTTCAAACAAAAAATTTTGGAACGAATCAAGAAAAGGAAATACAAAGATTTCAAATCAAATGGATAGTCTTTGTTTGTTTCACGGGGCAACACCATAAATCGTAGTCGCCGGCCGATGCATCTACGTCTATACGAATCCCTCTTACATTACTGTTTCCTTCGAGAGGTCAACAATGCCTGAAAATGCAATTTCAACTGAGAAAGCTAACTCAGCCTTGGGGTTTGAATGTAATAAATGTATCATATTTTTTGCAATGTCAATGGTTAATTTTATAGTGTTTGATTTGATAAATATATCACCAAGTAGTTTTATATTGCCGTAAATTTATCAAATAAGCACAATAATTTATATCCCTTTTATGATAAATTTATCATTGGAGCAACATTGCTAGAGCATAGCACTTCGACGCCACTATTCATCGTTATAGTTTACTGGCACTAGCTATCCAAATAGCAACTTCACTGTTGGAGAAGTTGATGCAAATTCAGGCATAAGTAAAAAAAAATCCATGTAACTTTTTCTGTATCCAAACTGTAGAATGAACTGAGGAAAAAAAGGTAAATAGCCAAAAAAACAGAACAAAATTGTAGGCTTGCAACATACTCTACAAGGAAGGAAAGCCAATAAGGTTCTTACAAACTGAATAACACAAGAGGAAAGAAATATTGCTAGTGTTATCAAAGTTCTCTCTCTCGTTTGTTAAAATGAGAGAATCATTGGAAAGAAAACATCAAACATACCACCCACATACAATGAACAAACTATGCACTAAGTTTATTCCTAAGCATGAACAACATCTAATAGTACACTACCATGGACATCATTCCAGGTCAGGAATCAACAAGCAGTTGCCTTAAAAAGCAATCCTTTTAGTTACATTAATACGTCAGGACGAGAGGGGTTTCCTGGATATTAACATCACACACACACAGAATCTGGAGACTCATATGTCCATGTCGTCAAATATTTCTCCATCTTCCTCGGAAAATGATCCCTCCTCCATAAGAAAACCGTCGGCCACCAAATTGCTGCCACACAGAATTAGGAAGATAGAATAATATAGCAGACAGTCACAAACACTGATCGGAAAATGAGTCACAAACAAACAATTATACAGATTCTCTATGAGAATAATGTTTGCAACGCCACTTTTGGAGTTAGGGAAAAAGTTTGTGGGGTGTTTTAGTATTGAATGCAACCACATCATTCCGTGTCAAGAGTCTGTTTGCATAGCATTATTCTTATTTTATTAAGAAAAGATTCCACAATGAATAAAGAGTATCACCTCAAGCAGCTGAAGTGGAAGCTCACAACACGCTTAAGCTTTCTATTATAGAAGAAGAAAGTGAATGACCATCTGAAAAATAGAAAACCGTCTATCATAACTGCAGTTACATGAATCACAAGATTCACAACATGAGGTATAACATTATAAACCTTACATTGCTCCTCTCTCAAGGAATGGGTCTGCGTCTGAGTCTGGATTGTAACTGTAAATTTCACATTCTTCTAACTTCACAACCTGCATCGCTAAATTATCAGCAAATTGCACCTGGTAAAGCCAGCATCATCTTTTGTAACTAAGCTCACCTCATCTAGAGCCTTGTATAAGGTGTCGAGTAGGGGATATCCCTCATTTGCCTCAGTCCACTCCTGAACTCAAAAAGAAGAAAGAACATAAAACGCTTGGCACAAAGAAGCAAAGCATTAATCATAAGAATTGAAACTCAAATATCAAAAATTCCGGTAGTTTTATGATTAACAAAGACATGAATCATATGCTCCACCACCACTTATCTGCAATTTGTGCAATAACCAGTTAGGAAACAAGTATGTCAAATTAACAGACAAATGTACAATTGTAAATAAGAAAAGAATGACCAGGAAAACATGGGCATTCCCAACTTACTTTATTCCTCCCTTCCACCAGGTGCAGAGACTAGACACATAAATGTCCACCCATTGTTTAGAGTAGGTATTTCCTCACAAGTGAGAAAAGTAGAGCATTGATTGTTTTGCCATATTAGAAGTTACATAATGCCTCCACCTTGACGACATCGACAGGATGCTCACTTATCCTTTAATCAACCCATTAGAATTTGTCCAACTTCAACACTTACTGGAGGCCTTGACGATATCAACAAGATGCTCACTTATCCTTTAATCAACCCATTAGAATTTGTCCAACTTCAACACTTACTGGAGGAGGGAACTAATGTCTAAATAGATAGGTATGGAATAGTAATCGCTCCTTGGGGAACTTTCCATGTTCTTGCCTTTCTTTAAAATCACACAAAAGGACCCCTCTTTGTGAGAAAATTCAAGCAACCACCAATTGATGAGGCAATTTTCATTAGGAAGTGAGGGATCCACTTTATCGACCTCCGGAAACAACATGACACATTCAATTGTTTTGATGCAACTTTTGGCATGGCAGCCATTTCCTTGTAAAACATCAGCAGGTATATGAGAAGAATTCAAAAGGCCAGAGCTATCTCTTACTCCAGAAACCATAACAGATGAATGTAGCCCACTTGCAAAGAGTCCTTGCACATTATTGGAGGTCAAGGTTCAACTCAATACCCTTCCCCGAAGAAATTTTCTCTCCCTCTGCGGGATTTGTATTTTTAGTTATTACGTACCTTGGGGTTACGTAGGTCGTAAGGTTGTACCTATGTGTTGGACTTGAAACAGAGGAAATGTCCAATATAACGTAGTTTATGTTGGTTGTGCCAATGCGTTGAACGAAGTTCATAATATTTGCTCACCATTACTTACCATGGACTAAAATAAGGAACTCTACTTTATATAACAATGACACGTCAAACAAATGATACATCCAATTAATCCATATTCTTTAACCAATTATCCAGGATTCGCTTTTGTGCAAATTCATGTTTCCACCAATTGGTGGAAACAACTAGTGCACTATATAGCAAAGCACATGGGTCATGGCCCTACCTCATCGATTCAAGCAAAACTTACAATACAATACATGTATCTCTAGCCAGACAGAACTCCAACTTTGTAAGAATAGAAAGAAAATAGAGAGCAATACCTTTGATACTTCAAACATGTAGGCATCAAATATCTGCTTAAAACAGTCCCAGCTTTCCTCCGTGAAAAACTGGTGAGCTTTCACTGCACTGGTATATGGCAAAAAGATAGTGGCACTATGTGGCATAAGGAAACTATCTAAAATTGATTTGAATATATCATCACCAAAATGTAAGTTATTAGTGATACAGGAATATATAACCAGCATTTAAGTTATTAGCAATACAAGATCAATGAATCAATTGCCAACTGCAAATCTAGTTTTGGGAAATGGAGAGACTTGAACTCTCAGCTCCTCAAAGAGCAACAGTTCTCCGAACTGTCTGCCAACCATTTGACAACACTCCCAATAACATTAAGAAAGGATTATGTAGTGGGTTGCCATGCCGCCCAGAAAGCTGACAGTGGCATTACCCATAACCCTCCTCATCAGCTAACCCATAAGAACTTATGATACAGAGTTACCTGAAGTCAAAATCCGGATACATGTGATAGAGAGTAAGAATCAGGTACATCAACGTCTTTCGGCTGAAACCAATACGAAGAAAAAGTTAAAAGAAACTCAGAAAGGCAAACCACTCTTCCTAGACTAATCTAGGGTTGCATTCACCACCTTGATTTGCTACACATATATTCAACTGGAGATGAAGAGTCGGCATCCGATGAACTCCCAAGATAATCATGAATCTGGCACAAAAAATATGAAAAAGAATCAGAAGCTTTAAATGGTGGAAATGAAATGGTAAAAGAGAAAAAGGGTCGATCAGAAAGAAACACATTAACCAACTATTAGTGACATAAATAACGATTAATGAAAATTGACGCGAAACAAGACGTGAAGATACTAAAAGCACCTTGAAAAACCAAAGGAGCATAAGCTGCAAGGCATTCATAGACATTCTATAATATATAATAAGCTAATCGATGTAGAGATGCAATGGGAAATATTCAGTGACAAATTTCTAGACTTGAAGATTTATCAACAGTATCGTGGCGTTTGTCGTAAGCAATCGAACTGTTTCAAGAAACATAGAGCAATCGAACACTGAATCACAGTATCGTGGCGTTTGTCGTAAGCAATGAAACTGTTTCATAAAGGTTTATTCCCAATACTTGATGTATCTTATGATAGGAATTGTGTATCTTATGATTATGATAACGAGGGTTGAAGCAGAGAGAGACCCAATCTGTTCTGCTTTACAGTACATATCACACAGGTTTCCGCAATAAGATTACATATTCATTCTGACTCAAAAACGTTAAGAGGTGTATTTAAGTAACATAAACATATAACAGGGTCAGTGGGCTGGGAGGCTCTATTCCCAACCCCAAAAAAAACGTGTCTCAGGTTGTGTCCTCTTTCCCACCCTACCCAGAACTAATATAACTCCAAACCCAATGGTCACAAGGCCAGACAATGGGAAGGCGGTGCCTCGTAGATCAGCTTAAATATCCATCCAAAACAAAATTGAGAATCACTCTTCGAATTTAAAGAACAAAACTGTATACCATAGGCTTAAAAAAATTAAAAATAAATTTAAAAAAAAAAGAGCGAACAGAAGAAACACACAGTAACAAAGAAAAGGACAACCATTTTTTCCTATTTACGGGGATTACCAATGATCCGTGTAAAAACTGATATTACCTCATGCTCCAAACTAAGAGACAACTTCTTGTCGGTTCCCGTATGTTTGCCTACAGATAACATGAAACAAAACAATCACGTTTTTTTAACATCGGGGACAATGAATACGTACTTTCCCCACCCCCCCCCCCCAAAAGGGTAAATATAGCAAGTTAACTTACAAGGGTAAATATAGCAAGTTAACTTACAAGAGTAAGCTTCAAGGCATCCTTTGATGGTACGCTCTCCAAGATTCATGTGGCTTAAGAAATCATTAATACTGGAAAACAAGACAATCACTACTTACACGGAAGCAAACCAAACAAGTCAAGAAAAACGAAAAAAAACATTCCATGTCCCCTTCTTTTTGTCCATTGTTTCACATTGGGATGTCCCAATTGTTGCCCATTTCGGAAAGTCGAGGTATTTAATCTCAAGAATTTAACAAAAAAATCCTCTTTAAATGGGTGCGAATACGTTTAATAGCATGAAGAGCATTCTGAATATTCAGCCTATTAAAGTTGAATATGAAGTATGAACGCAATCACCACATTCCCCTTAAAAAGTTGGATTTTTCAGAGTGGACAAGTAGAATGGGTAGGAGGGACTTATTACTCATCGCATCTACTGAGGAGACTAGAAGCATAAAAAAATCCTTTCGTTTCAAATGAATATTTTAAAAATTACCGGTCAAGAGGTGTGTATTCCAAATACTTCATGATCAATATATCAAAATATAACGATGACTTTGATATGGTTGGTAGCCTTCTGCACTAGTGGTCTTTCTAGAAATCCTGCATGCAAAATAAAACCCCTAATGGTTAAAAGTCATAAACTTTGCATGTCATGAAGGACAAACATAGAGTTACATATGGCCATTATATGCTCTCTTCCACTGTATATGATAATAAAAAAAATAACCGAATTGAGATTAACCAATACCAAATACTCCACAGAGGTGTAGAGTACGCAATAGACCTGTGTTTGAACTTTGAATCCCACAGTGATACAGGCGGATAAATAAAAAAAGAAGAACCCAAGATATACCCATGTGTGCATCCCTGGACCCATAGACATCCCCACGCCTAACTAAAAGTATTCCCAAACCAATAGAGCACTCAAAATCTATTATATGACAACCGTTGAACCAACTGTTCATTTGGAACTTGAGGAAAGAAGGATAATAGAAGAGAAAATGATTTTCCGCCTCCTTTGTCTGATTCTTAGTAGGAAAAGAAAGGAAAAGGAAACGGAAAATGAAACTGAAAAGGAAGAAAAGTCCACGGAAAAATAGAAGAAAGTTGGTTCCCTTCTGTTTTCTTTCCATTGTCTTTCCTCTCTTTTTCGTTACTCTCAATACCCATCATTTCCTCTTCTTTACTCACTAAAACCAAACATATGAAGTTATGTTTCCTCACCTTTTCCTTACCCTTTTCCATACAAAACCAAAGAAAAGAAAACTTCTTTCCCTATAATTCTCCCATTTTTACTTTTCCAACCTTTCCCTTTCTCTACCCACATTACAAAAAAGGCATAAAACATTAGCTACAGAGACCTTAAATAGGCTCCAACCCTCCAACACCGATAAAGATAAATCATAATATCAGACAAGGTAACTTCAATCTAACAAACATTATATAATCCATGATACTAATTAAGATTATCATCTACTCCTTCACGTAACCTATCACACAGTCTACTAGATAAGTAAATATTTGCATGATTAGACTTTAGTAGGAGATGCAGACGTATTAGGCTTACAGAGGAGATGCATACACTCGATAGGCATGTTAACAGTACAATTTATACAGTCTACTTGATGGGGATGTTAACTGAAGAGAACCCAAAATATTTACCAAGATTACCTCAATTATACAGCAGGCTGCAGCTACCTAAAATATAATAGTTGAGAAGAATGTGCCAACAATACTTTGCGAGAGAGAATTAGAAACAAAAACCTTTGCGAAATGGCAGGGGTAGCATTGATAGAAGATAAGATGAGATAGAATAGACTAGGGTGTTTTGGCCATGTCCGTCATAGATCGGTCAATGCGGGAGTTAGGAAGAGTGATATTGGTACAGTAGACGGTAACCCTAACAGGGGAGGATCAAAGTTGACTTTCAGAGGCAGTAGTTAAAAAGACATGCGTTTCTTGGATATCATGGAATAGGATGCCCTCCACAAAGCTCAGTTGAGAAAATGGATTTATGGTGTCATTAGATGAGAAATCTTTCTCGACCCCAATAAACTGGGACTTAAGGCTCAGTTGGTTTGGTTTGGTTTGGTTTGATTTGGTTTGGTTTGTTCTTCCTCTATTACATTAAACATAATTGTACCTGACTCCAAAATTATGAAGAAACTACTCGATTAAGGATGATCAAATCGATTAAAGCTCATCTGAGGTCGACAGAGTCTTTAAAATGATAAGCAAACCAAAACTAAACAAATTTTTTAAGCTCAACAAACTTGAGAAACACACCACTAAGCTTGACTCAGCTCGTTCGCAGCCCCAATCCCAACAAAACAACGTTCTTATTACCTTGGCACTTCACGAGCCAAGCTTGAACAACATAAATTCGTAACTTATCCTTTCCAAACTCTCAGACTGGATGTAACTAAAAAAAAACATCTAAAAAAGGCGGCTTCTTATGTCTTTTTTTTTTTTTTTTTAAATTCCAAGTTTCAGACATAATTGTTTATTTTTCCAATTCCTCTCGTCGAGTATGAAAAATCCACAAAAAATTTGACGCAAAACTAAAAACCGCGAAAAAAAATTGAACAAAGACAAACCCAAAAAGTTCGAAAGTCCGAAAAGTTCACAACAAAAAAAAGTTAAAGAGAAAGACGCCTTAGAAATCCTTAATTCGCCCATATAAAACATCCTTCGTGAATTTACACATACAAACCCAAATACGCATAGATCGAACAAAACTTCATCCAATAACACCGATAATATGGAAAAGCAATAGCATTTGTGAGTCTCAGTAGCAACAAATACGATATCATTACAATCTACACTACGTTCGTGTACCAAAATTGAACCAAGAGATAGAAATTCGAGTCGAATGCAACTTACCTGTGCAGGAATTACGAACCAAACGCGAGAAGGAGAGAGAGGAGAGAGAATTTGTCGGAGAGAATTAATGGTTGGATGCTCCGTCGGAAGTGAACGATCGGTGGGTGGATAACTTGAGCCCTAATTCGAATATTCGGTTCATCTTCTGTCGATCTGGGATGCGATTGATTGGATTTGGGGGTGGAGAGGGAAAATTATGCAGTGCACCTGTGGTGTACCGATAGCATCTGGACTGTGTGGATCTACTGGACCAGAGAGGGGCCCTCCAGCATCGAACGGTTGACAAGCAAGACTTAATCCACCAACAGTTGATGTCAACGTAGGATGGCCTGAATTTTGAAGTCAACGCATTTCGACAGAGTATGGGCTTTTGGAATGGGCCGGCCCAACTAGATTGCTTCTTAATTTTTCTACGAAGAAATGGGCTGCTGCTTTCACATACTGGAAAAGTGTTGAGGCTTCGTAAATTCTCATCAAATTAGTCAAATTTGATTAATGATGCATCTCGACGAGTAAAGTTTAGAGTAAAAAATTACGATCAAAATAAAAAATCGCTTAAGAAGGGAAAAAATTGAAGCAATCTTTATTGGCTTTTAGTGTCGTTCTATCAATTTCTTGTAACTTCGGTTCATTGTTTTATAATCATTGTTTTATAATTTTCTTATTCATCTCGTCAATACAAATGATTGATGCCAAAAGTTTTGACGAAAATATAAAATAAAATATCAACTGATTTTTAAACATGTTCATTATTCTTTTAGGGCTGTCAAGTTTTATTCTAAAAATCCCTATTTTAATTTGGGATTATTACCTCTAGGTCTAGAAAAGAGATGTCTAATTACCAATAAGGTAAGTCATTTTTTTTAATTACCACTAAGGTAAGTCACTTTTTTTTTGGAGTTTAGGTTTAGGGTGCACTTTCCTATAATAGGGTTTTAGTGGTTTTGGCACTTTCATAGAGTACCCTAGGATTTTAGACACTTTCATAGGGTACCCTAGTTGTAGGGTACTCAGTCATAGGGGTACCCTAGTGTTTAGATTTAGGGTGCACTTTCTTATTATAGGGTTTTAGTGGTTTAGGCACTTTCATAGAGTACCCTAGGATTTTAGGCACTTTCATATGGCACCCTAGTCGTAGGGTACCGTAAGATTTTAGGCACTTTCATAGGGTACCCTAGGATTTTAGGCACTTTCGTAGGGTACCCTAGTCGTAGGGTACCCTAGGATTTTAGGCACTTTCATAGGGTACCCTAGAGTTTAGGTTTATGGTGCACTTTTCTATTATAGGGTTTAGTGGTTTAGACACTTTCATATGGTACCCTAGGATTTTAGGCACTTTCATAGGGTACCCTATGATTTTAGGCACTTTCATAGGGTACCCTATGATTTAGGCATTTTTATACGGGTTGGGAAGTTGATGGGAATTTTTCAGAGTTGGGCTTGACCTGATGGTAAATGTCCATTTTAATTTTCGGCTTGCAATACTTTTTTACGAGAATGTGTTTAAGTGAACCCTATTCTTTGGCTATAGAATCATATCTGCCAATCATTATAGAACACCAATGCTAGCATCGCACACAATACGTACATATTTACGCAAACATACAAGATACACAAGTGAAACACACCAATCAAAAATGTTATGTACCCATAAAAATTACCCAAAAACTTACCCATAATTTAAAATTTATGGCTCAGATTCTCTTCTAAGTGAATCTGAGCCATTGATTTCAATTTCTAGGCAAGTTTCTGGGTAAATTTCCTGTGTGTGTAACACTGTTGCACTTCTATAGGACACACACAATGTCCATATTCCAACAACACACGCAATGTCCAGATAACACTCATGCGTCATGACTCATGAGTGTTTATACAAGTAGATGTGCATTTTGAATGAGGTTCCAAACCTTTTCTATCATATAATGTTGTTGCATGGCTTGAATTTATCAATTTGCAGTTGGTCCCTACACTCATGCATGTGTAGCTATAATTCCAAGTTGAAGCCCAAGTGTAGTGCTATCATAACACTGTCTAAGTCTGTTTAAGATTCCCTCTCTTATTTGAGTAGAGTTCCTGCGTCAATCACTTTCACTCCTCTATTATTTGGAAGCAATCCCGTCCTATGTCTAAAGACAATCTTTTTCTTGTACAAAGTTATATATTAACAATAAAAACTTAATTCGATTTCTCTTCTCAAATATTTTAAGGAAATGCTATAATATACACCGATGTTTGGACGTATGTTATGCAACTCTTAAATTATCTTGAATTCATAACATTTAGGATATAATTAAGTTCCTCGTATTAGTTTTTGGATTTCATAACTTTTGTAAACAAAAATTCTTTACATTTACACATGAATTTAAATATGGCCAGCGTATCTTCCTGCCCACCCTGGGTTCTCTCTGCTAGGTTCCAAAATCAATCCCAAATCCATCCATTTACTAATAATTGAACTTTGAATTCATAACTTTCTTATTATGAGTTTTTGTCTTTAAGTTATGAATTTTCATGCAAATATTACAAATCAACGTGATCAAAAGGGTGCATCATACACACCTAATAAAGGAGTGTATTATATCATTTGAGAAAATTTCGACCCTACTTCGATTGTTTTCAAGTGTAGATCCATCTGTATGTATTCTACTATTGATTATGTGTCCTTATATCTTGTGTACATTTTCGCCTATTATATCATAAGGACCCCGACGCCCTGAACTTTTGGGGACCTAAAGCAAGCTCTAAACATGAGATCTTTATATATGTTACATAGAAAATGTAAGTAACGACCGTATCGAAAGTTGTTACTCCCCAATATGTCTACAAAAATTTATAGTACAATATCTAAAATATGTACCGATGCATATCAAAATGGTGCTCTGCGTTTCATCCCTTTTGGTGCTGGACTTCGGCCATCAGATGTTTAGGCGACGGTGTTTCAGGTGGCCATGGAGGGGCATTTTGAGTCATTCTTCTGGGCAACAACAAAGGCTTGTTCCCCAAGTTTCGACGACGGTGGTGGCAGCGGATCGTCTCTTGGCAGCGTTCTTGATGGTTGATTGCTGTTTAGGGCTTTATTGGTTGGGTTTGGCCCATTTTATCTCGACATTGATAGGCCCTTTGGGGTTTTTATGAGCTGAATTTAAGTTTTGGGTTTTTTAGACCCTTAGGGTTGTTGGGTTTCGGCCTTTTTTGGTGGGCTTTGTCCCAAAGGATTCTCGTTTGGTTTGCTGCCAATCGTTGGTTTAGCTCTCGGTTTGGCATATGATTGCTAATAATGTTGTTACCTTGCTCTTATTAGTCTTGTAACAATTTCATGATTTTAAAAAAAAAAATCGCCGTTCAAAAAAAAATAAAATTGATTGTAAAGCACGAATAAATAACATTTTAGATTACTTTGTTAACATATTTTAGATGTACATTTCCCATTAAATGTTAATATGAGAGTCCCTAAGTTGGAGCATCCGTTTGGCACTGTCACTGTAAAAATGTACTACGTACTAAATAAAACTCAATCATGCCATCCTGAATACTTAGCCGGTCGAAGTACTTGAATCTTTTACCATTTGACCACTGACTTCAATTTTCTTACCTCTTTGATGTCTTAATTGTAATGTATTTTTATTACTACACATAGCAATCAAATAGATTCATTTTCTAACAAAATTGTGACAGTCTAAAGCCGTCTTGGATACTTAGCCGGTCGAACATGAATCTTTTACCATTTGACCACTGACTTCAATTTTTTTTACTCTCATGGACGTCTTATAATGTACTATTTTTATTAATTACATAATACTCAAATAGGGTCATTTTCTAATAACAACATCATGAAAGTCCAAAGCCGTCTCATCTTCGACTTTAAATCAGGGCGGCTTATATTGCATATCATCAACCTTATCCTAGAGCTGATAAATTATATATTATGAAAACAAATTGATGGTTCTTAAAAGTATTTTATTATGAAAGTGAAAACAAAATTATTTTGAATTTTTTTTTCTCTCGTGTCTTTTTCTCTCTCTTGGTAGTTATCCTAATTCGGTGTACGTGTAAGAGAGAGAGGGGCCTTAGGTGGCTGACTCTTCCACAAAAGCTCAAACATACGTGTGCCAATTGGCAATTGATTAGTTGGTCCAATTTGGGTGGACTCCGTATCTAGCGGTCCCACTTAACTGTTTCTCCTATTTTACCTACGTATTGGTAGTTTTAAATTTCCATTTATTTTTTTTTTTGAAAAAGTTTTTTTTTTATTTTTATATATCATTACGTATTGGCAGTTGGTTTGGTTGGTAAAAAAATGATGAAGACGAAAAGAGAAAAAGAAGTGATGAAGAGGAAATTAAAGAAAAATCTTAAAGTCCTTAATTGGTTTGGTTGGTAACCATCCCAACCCAAAAAAGCATTAGTGGTCACATCCTCATGCATTGAGTCAAAAAGTTCACAAGTCCCAAATTTTAATACTCTGTCACTTTCGTTTTATCCATGCATGGAGAAAGAGCATAAGATTTCATCCCCATGTATGCACACACTATGCATATAAATGAATCACTATTTTTACAAAATGGAACTCATAATCTTATGTATGAAAATATTCAATGGAAAATGGTAAGGCTACTTTAGGGTTTTTTATCCTACCCAATTTTATTTTTTTTAACCTTTAAAAAAAAAGAAAAGAAAACTACCCAAGTTTTCAATGAAAACTGTATGAGTACATAGTGACGACTTTAAAGTTTTTGTGCATTGAAGTCGTACGAGATTTTTTTTTCAACACAAGTTGAGCCAGAATATGCTGGAAAATAACTTTTATAACGGGCATAATCATGAATCATATTTGCACCAATTTAATTTTTCCAATTAAAAAGAAACGGTTCGCAACTTGATTTTTTTAATTTGTTCATTAAATTGACCCCCAAGATAAACAATAAGACTATTGATTAAATCCAACTCAAACGATACACAAAAAGTCCAGACTGGCCGGTCCTAACATTTTGTTGTTTTAGACATCGGACGACTTGGTGACTCAGCGATGGGTAATCGGGTTTTTCAGTTTTTTGGCATGGATTAGTCTGTTTTTTATTTTGTTAGTTTATTGTTTTATTTGTTGTTGAGTTTTTTCTTAGTTTTGTTGGTCTGGTATGAGTGTGCTTTCTATTGATCATCATGGTTGCGTGGGATGTCGACTTTGTCGATCGTCACCGCTAACCTGCGCACGGAGTCCTGAGTGTCAGCAGGGACTCGTCTTGGGGTAAGCACCCATTGGTTGTGAAAGCTTATTGGTTTACTGGTTTACTTTTGTAGTCGGCTGGCGATTCCTGTCGGATTGTATCTCCCATTGAGGTTTCATCTTGTGCTTAGTGGTAGGGTTTGGGCTCTTATCTTTCGGGATTTCTACTTCCAGATCGTAGACTGGTTCTTTGCCCAACACGAAGTTGTTGGTCTGCCTCTAGCGGGGGTGTCGTTGAGTGTACTAGTGTACGTGCTCTCGTCTAGATTTGTTAGTTTTGGTTCATTCCTGTATTTCGTGATGAAATCTGTACTGTCCTCAGGCTTTATTTGAATGGAATTGACTTGTTGAATAAAAAAAAGACATTCTTTGACTTAATTTAATAAGGTCAAATGAGGAGTTTCATCCGAATTGATACAATCCATTACATACATTTGTTGTTAGTTCGTAAAAATTGATGGATCAATTAACTCCCTAATTTTACCCGTATCACGGTTTGTGGGTGATTAAGGATTATGTCATAGATGCACTGCGCAACTAACCCACCCATAATGCACTGTTTTGCAATTGATTATTCAGGATTTTTGTAATAAAACCAAATTAGGTTACGATTGTAAAGGAACTTGTTATATATATTATTCTCCATTCAAATTTCAAAGGATGATGACATATATGCAACATGACCAGCAATGGAGTTGAGTGGTTGAGTTTGATCATCCAACACTAGTTAAAATTGGATTTCCACAGTGCCATTAAGTTGTGTGGTTTTCGTTTCCTTAATTTACAAGTAATAGTTAACCCAAAAACTTGACCTTAATAAATGGGACTTACGAGTTTGTTCCTTCTTAAATCTCAGATTCAAAACTTCCTAGGCACTATATATATGTTAATTCTTTTGACCTAAAATAGTTAATACTAGCCAATACAAAACTTTATTGGAGAATTTTATATTTATTTTTTTCTTAAATAAATGCATGTATTATGCTAAACTTTGTGATGTGAAAAACTAACATTAATAGCGATAAATACATACGTAATGTTGCCCGGTATCTCATCGATACATACTACACCAATTGAAAAATTGGCACGGAATTTAAAACCTTGGGGTAAATAAAATTGTCCCCTTTTTCATTTTGCTACCCTTAGCATAAAGGTAGGGGCTAGGGCTATGTTTGGATGGTCGTGATCTTAGGTAGGAGTGCGAATGTGTTTAGTAGGAATTAAATTCTTAGTAATCCAATACTTGTAGTAATTCCATTCAAGTGTCTAGATTACTTCTGTAATCTTGCCAGCCTAGTAAATATTTGTAGAAAATTTTGTAAACTAAAATATCTTCTTCTTTTTTCTTTTTTTTTATGAACGAAACAAGGAATCTATGCTTACCATGAGGACAAGAAATTAGATTTTTACTTAGTTTGAGAATGTGATTTATTAGTTTTTTAAATCATAGAGATATGACACATTCTCAATCATCCTTAAGATTTCTGCTATCTAAACTGAACTGGACATATTTAGTGGAAAGTTTTTCGATATGGAGAATATTTACGAGGGTTCAAGCCCATTTCTGCTTTTAGTGAGGTGACAAACTAACCTCCTAAGTTCTTTACATCCATGCGATTGTGAGAAAAACGGGAAGAAAAAGAAAATTTATTGTTATCTTTGGTTGTTTTAGAATAATTCCGAATATTTGGACCAATTTATGCTTACTTCGACTAATTTCTTAAGACCAATCCTTCTATCCTTCTTGCAATTTTTTTTTTTTTGAATTGGTTTTTGAAATCCAAATTGCTTGATTGGCCCCTTCATAGTCGTTTAAAGTCTAGGCAAAATTCTCAATAGATTGATCCCAAGAACTAATACCACGTAGGAATTTCGAAACTAAATTAAGGTGGAACAAATTTTTAAATCTCAAGTCTCGACTATCATGCCAATATTTCAATATATATCCAATCCCCAAACTATTTTATATACTAACCTGAAACTAATCTGAGAGATGTGCTGGATTGAAATGGCATGATAGAAATTAGAATAGTCTGAGGGTTCCTTCTGGAATTTATTAAAGTGTACCTGAGACATGTGTGGATGGCCGGTGAAACCAAGGGAAAATCTTTGAACTACTAGTATAGTTGAGTAAACCCTCAGATGATTGGGTTTAAGTGTCGGGCAAGATAATCGAACCTTTTTTAGACCTTATCCTAGTTGTCACAATCAGAAAAATAATTTGGAAAATACTTCCAAGTATTCCACCTGTCGATTTCAAAGTAATTTCAATAGAAAGACTGTAATTTTTTTACCAAAAAATAAAGTAATTTTTTTACTTAATTTTTTTTAAAATTTCATTACACCAGATTAAAATTATGTAAAGAAATTTTAAAATCATGCACAAAAGTACTTTTTAATCTTAAAATTACACGTGTAATCATAAAAAAACACTTGAGTTTAGTGTTTCTCTCCATAATTGCTTTGTGTAAGAACTAAGAAACCTTCCATTCTCCATAGGCCAATAACAATCCTCCACGGACCCATGGGTGCGAAGAGAAATTCAATGGGAAAATTGTGTATATCTCAAACCTTAGCTTTAAATTTAGAGCTGAAAATTTCATGTCTCAAAATCTGACATTTTCAACAAAAAAAAAAAAAAATCTCTCTAATCATAGGTGTCTTATATATATGGTAGTTATATTTTGTTTTAATTAGTTCAGCTCTTATGGACCAGTCTACTAGCTTACAACTGGCGGTTTTCAATTCAATAGATCTTATATCTCTTTCGAACGGATTAATAAGAAAAATCAAGTGCACTTAGTCAAACTAACTAAGATTTTTTTTTTCTTTCTAATTTGGTATTTTTACTTATTCCAAGTCTTTGATAAATATTTAAACTCAAACCAAAAAGTTACAATTTGTCAAATTATAGACTAAGTTAGTGATAAAAAGTAACTACTAAAAGATTCGTTTCTGCTTTTCTTAGTAATATCGTTCCATAGGTTAAGGAATTTTACCAAAAATGCTTTGAGTCTCATAGTCGTTCGTCCTCCTATATGGAAATTCGGTTTCTTGCAGATAGATTATCTGTCTAATGCAATGGAATTAATACCCAATGTCTATTTTTCTTCTTTCTTATAAGTGGAAAAGTTTTCTATAAGATATATATTAACTTGATTATCTCGGTCATTTTTTCCCAACCATTTTACCTGATTAGTTAGGCTAGTCGGGAATACTCATTGGCCTAATTAAAGGGCTTCATTGGTTCGAATCCAAATCCTGAGATAAGTAAAAGTCTAGTTCTATTTTCATTAGAAAGAGAAGAAGACAAGCCGAACTTAGCTGCAAGAATAAGGCGGATTATTACAATCAACCTATTGCCACATTTTAAATTCATGGCAAAAACAACTCATGAATTAGCTAATTAATTGTTTCATTTGTATAATTTATTTATATTGATTTATGAGTATTTAAAATGTAAAATTACCTCCTGGATTATTTTCTTTACAAAGTTAACTCCCACCGCTAGGCGCTAGTAGACTGTGGAGCCCTCTTTCTCCGGTTGCTCTTCACGGTGGTGGTCAGCGACGGAGTTGGTGCTCTTTTACTCAAGTAGAACCAGACCTGCACACTGAGCAAACCGTTAGCGCCGGACTGGACCGTTGAGTCCAGAACGGCACTCCGACGGTCTAGTAAGGAAGGGAAGAAGATGAAGTGTAATGTAGATCTAGGGTTTCAGAGTGAATCGCGCGCGTCCCTTTCTCAGGAGATGAACTTCTCCTTTTATAGGTGAGCCTTGGCTTGGCCTCCAAGCATAGCTGTGCTCGTCACGTGACTTAACCGTTCGGGTGATGTCATGATGACGAGCCCGGAGGAATATACTGCATGCACATGCTCCCAGTAAGGTCTTGACACGTGTCATAACCGTTCGGGTGACGTCATCTGTCATGATCACAGTTTGTTACGAGCACATGCCGCATTAACTGCTCTGCTGACTCAGCAATTGGTCTTTCGGCACGTCTCCGCGTAGCGAAGTTAGTTGTATCATCCCTCGGATAACTCCCGAGGTCTTTTGATGTTAACCTTGGAAGGCCACAAATGAATTAGATATAAGATGTGCCTCGGCACTTTGCCGAGGCAGTGGGCCGAAGCCCTAATATGCTCCTTTTAAGTGTGTTGATTCGTAATTCCGAAGAGTCCCTCAATGATAGTCTCTCGGCGACTACAAAGAGGTGTCTCTTATTGATTCAGAGTACAAGCCAGGTGCTCGGTATATCCGGACCCCTACATAGACATTTATTGAAATCATAAAAATTTGTTTAGTCGTTAATTTCAAGTTTGGGATTGGTCGACTTGCGACTAAACGAGTAACATTAACTTTCCAATGAAAATTACTGTCCTAAAACGTCTTTTCCAACATTTAGATAGAGTAACACCATCATACAGGAACATGCATGGCTCAGGAACATTGATGATGGAGTTAACAACATTAAATGTAAATATCACGAAGTTGAATTTACTGCAACCTTTGTGATATCTTTCAAAATCACACGCAATAACATTATTACTCCCCCTTTTAATAAATTTGGTAACCATCCCTATCTCTTTTTTCTTTTTTTTTTTAACTCAGAAAAACGAAAGAGTTTTATTTATGCAGTTCATGGTCCGAAGACCGAACATCACCAGAATAAAGGTTCATCCCACTGGGGGATAGGACCCCCAGTTGATTATATGACTACCTAACAGGGATTGTTTAGCCAATTAGCCAACAAATGAGTTACCCTATTATAAGTCCGTTTTACATGCACAAACTGACAAACGTGTAAGAGGAAAATAAAGGTAAAAGCTCAATACAATCAGAGAGAATAGAGCTACAGTCCTAGTCTTTTATTTCACCATAATATTGGTAAGGAAAAAAGGACGAAATTACCTTTAAAATTTTGCAATATTTTGGTATATCATAAAATGACTTTGGACACGAATAAAAATAGTTTCCATGTTTTAACACACATTTATTTTCAAAGGGTTTTAACAGAAACATTGAATTGGGTCCATTACATGATAAGTCCTACTACTATATAGAACAAGATCTATATAGTAATACATATAAGTAAATAGTAATTCAGAGAAATAAAAATTAAAAAAAGTTTTAAAACGTGATCAATTTGTGTCAACGGTACATTATTAGTTTGACATAGAATGACCGGCTTATGTTGTCTATGAAAAATTTTCATATAGATTGACCAAGTCTTATGTGGTCTTTTCAACTTGGAAGGAAAAAATTGACTATTTCAACTCATTAATTTGATATACATGTAGTAGTTGCATGCCTGCATTATTTTGCCGGAGTTTTTTGTGTACCAGTTATAAATATTTAATTAAAATTTTAAAGTTGATATTTGGGCTACTTTTTTGTCGATGAAAATGTATTTATGTTAAAGGCCAAAAGATTGTGAGATAGTAATAATGCATTGTTCCAATTTGTGGCATGAACTCAAAACTGATTTATTGCGTGTTACGAGACAGATTATTCTCTCATAATGCATCGACTCAACTTAAAAATTGACTTAAACCGGAACTGGAAAAAACCTTAAATTGGGAGTGTAGAACTGGAAAGCATTTTCCCAATTTTTGCATTTAAAATGGTCTTCATTCTAATTACACGGTCAAAAAACGCCTGGCTAATTGACTTTTCATTATTTTATTTAAAGAATCCTGCTTTTAATCTACGGTAAAAAAAGTCTGATAAATTTTGCTTAAAAAGAATTATGATTAATTAAACTCTTAATTAGTACTACTAATTACTATTACTAGTAGTATAAAGAATCTTGTGGAGGGTAAACCGAACGACAAAAACGGTGAAGTAAAAGGAATCGTGGCGGTCGTGACATTCTTTGCCGTTAAAATCTCCCTCACATTTTCCCCCTCCCTCTCACCCTATACGCACATCTATATATGTACATACATCAGCACAAAAATGGAAAGAGATGGTTTGAACGTTGAAGCGTCCAAGGCTTTGTATAAATGTGAATTGAGTCCACCCAAATCTTTTGCTTCATTCCAAAACAGAGATTTCTACGCAGAAAGAAAACCCAGATAGAGAGAGAGAGAGAGGTTTTCTTAGCTTGAAGATATCCGATCCCCTTCTTGTAAGTCTCTCCTTTCTTCGCCTCTTTCCCAATATCAGTATATTCGATTGAAGTCCTTTTTGGTTTCATGTTTGTGTATTTGAAGGCCTCAGTTTTATTGAAAAGTGACCTTTTGCCATCTGGGTTTGTTCCTTTTTCTTCGTGTTCTCTCTCTTCCTTTTGTGGGTACTCTCTCTTTCTTGCTTTTATGACATTGGAATGTCTTTGGAGGTGTTTGTCAATTGGGTTTTGGTAGATTTCTTTGATTTTGGGGTCCTTTTTGGTTTTGGTAAGCTGTACCATCAATCTTTCTTTCCCTTTTTTTTTTTTTGCCCCCCCTCATGTTTCAAATGTTTTCTATTTGCTTCGTTTTTCCTATTTTTGGTCGAGCATTTTTTGCTCTTTTTTTTCATCGTTTCGGTCTTGTTTCCCTCCCTTCCCCTTCAGTAGAGCTGATGTTTTGTCATGATTTTCTTGGTTTTATTATCCTTAATTATATTTAACCCTTAGTAATACTTCGTGGACAGTTTCCTAAAGGTTGCAACCTTTTGAGGTTTAGCTTCCTGCTTTGGCTATATTAATGTTTTCAGAAGCTTCTTGAACTCAAATTTATTTTCCCTTGTGTTTATTTGGTGGGGGTGGTATTGTTTTATTGTATGGGTGGTGGTGGTGATGGGGTTTGTCTTTGTATATAACATGTTCATAACTTGGTTTGGCTAATTCTTCTGGTTGATTTCAGGATTTTTGCTAATTCAGAAGCACTTGTTTAAAATACAAAAAGAAAACAAAAGGAAAGAAGTACTTGTCCAAGGGGTTGCAGGCTCTTTCTTTTCAAAAGGCTGAATTTACAAATTTGGGTGTTGGTATTTGAGAATTGAGAATGGGAGATCACTTTGTGTTGCTGGTGGATCGGTTGCTTACTGAATCAACTTTGGAAGCTGCAATTTTTGAGAGCAGGAACCTGTCAAAGCAGTCCATGGACTTGGGAATTGATGACATCAAAATTGATATGTCTTCGTCCGAAAGAGATTCCAGAGATTGTTCATCCCCAAGGAAAATTGTAGAATGCAGGATATGCCAGGACGAGGATGAAAATGCAAATATGGACACACCTTGCTCTTGCTGTGGCAGCTTGAAGGTTAGTTGCATCTCTATACCCGCATATCTTGTTAGTCATTTAACATTTTTTGACTGCATATTTTCTGATTCATTTGACGTATCATTTTGTCCCTTAGAGTATTTTGTAATGACGTGTACAATAGTTGAATTATATGTACGTCCAATGAATCTTCGTTGGTTGTGATGATATTTAGTCATCACCATTTTGGATCCCAGTATTTGGCTTTTCTGAACTTGGTATATGCAGAATGCAGTACCTGGTGTTGAACAAAATCTTGGTGAATTTGCCATTTTTGGGAAGATGGAAGCCATCCTTTTTCCATAATTCAAGAAAAGTAGAAACATACCCTGCCTTGACTGGGCCTGCAAGGGTGATAAACAAGAACCACAAAACCTCCAAACCACCAATATTTAGAGAGGTTTAAATCTTTTTTGTGTATATTCTCTGTGAAAAGGTTTGATTGTATAGGTCTCCATGAGCTTCAGTGGGAATATGTGGCGTTTCGTTCACATTAAACTGGAATGAGCTTAAGCTGTACTTTGGCTAGTATCGGTGGGCATCTGTAGCTTCTAATTTGTAGCTCTAATCTTCAAATGGTTGTAGCTCTAATCTTCAAATGATGAAGATTGGTTTACTCTTTCTTTCAATTGCCGTTGAAGGTGGTTTACTTACGGATAGAAATGAGTATTATGTCCTTCATTGAGTGCATTACCCAATGCTTCAAGAATACATTGTCCATCTCCTTCAACCAAACTGGACCTAAGAAATAGTAGCACGAATTTCTTGTCAAGGCCATTCAAACTTTTGACACTGCCCAGCTTGCACAGTTGGACAAGGTTCCACCACCTAAATACGTGATAAGTAGATGTCTCATACTGCTATCTCAGATTGGGTTTTGGTTTTTAGAGGCGCATAATTTTGGTTGCTTTGGTACTACGTAGCACAGCCACACGACTCATGGACACAAAGGCTTGCAGAAAGTGCAGGACACGCCATGCAACGCCACTGACATGTACAAATCCCAAATGTTTTATATTAGGAATCGGATTCGTGGAATTTTAGTAAGAGAGGATAAAAAAAATGCAACATTAGTTGAAATGGAAAAGAACCGTGTGTAGTTGTGTACGACAACTTAAAAGACCAACAAATCATTCACATATTTCTGTCAAAGAGTCAAAACTAATAGAAAAAAACTATGCATCATTCAATAAGAATTATCTGATCAATCCATACATCATAAATTACACAGAAGAGTAAATGAACATTTCAAAATGTAATGAGTCTAAACGAGGAGATATTGGTGTTCTATGTGGTGTCCGACACAACATCTACATTCATAGAAGTTTTCGTGTTTCTTAGCTCTGGGTATTTGGTCCTTCAAACTTGGAACCGTATTGAAGAGATTCATCTTGGTGAGTAGATTATTTCAAGTTTCAACATTTAGGTCTTCTCAGGGCTTGTGGGAGCTCAAAATGAACTGATGTCTTTATCTGAATTGTGCTTCACATAATCCATGAACATTTTGTCTTTTTCTCATCTAGAAGGGTGATGGCTCCTTGTAAACGTTTCTGCATTCTTAGTGGATTCAACTCTCTTTTTCTGTAGTTGTCGAAATGTCTTTGGTGCATTGAATCAATTTTCTACTTCGTTCAAATTTCATGATTCAAAATTCTTTATGTATTGGTTTTTGCAGTATGCTCACCGCAGATGCATACAGAGGTGGTGTAACGAGAAGGGTAACACTGAGTGTGAGATATGTCACCAAGTAGGTCCCTATCTTGTCAACTTCATTTCTAATCATACGAGTTTCTTTATTCTTTTGGACTTTCTGGATTTATATATCATTGCAAAGCTCCTCGAGTTCTTCTTGAACTATTTCGTTCACCAATTGCATTCCCAGTCAAATTGGAATCTGAAATGTTTCTTACTTGATTTTTTGTTTGTTTATTTAGTATTGCTTATCAAGACAAAAATATGTTCATTTATTTAGTGTCTGTATGTGAATTGCAGCCATTCAAGCCTGGCTATACAGCACCTCCTCCGATGTTCCAACTTGGACATATTCCAATTAACTTTAGGTATTTCTTAGTCATCTATGTTTCTCCTTTTCATTCATTTTCGACGAGTGACCTGCACATTTACTCGTCAACTGAATCATGAAGTAATGATTCCCTGTGGTGTTTTTATCAGAGGAAACTGGGAGATCTCCAGAAGGGACCTGAATAATCATCGCTTAATAACTATGGTCTCAACGGACCGTGATTTTAGTGATCCGGAGGATGATGAGTATGCAGCTTATACAAGAAGAAGCGAGTTATGCTGTCGTTCTGTTGCCATAATTGTAATCTCTCTCTCTCTCTCTCTCTCTCTCTCGTAGCGCCTCACAGGCTTGTGTGCATACACTTTATCTCGATCATGCTTATGACACATGTCACTAAGGGGAGGTGAGGGGCTAATGTTACGATGATGCTTATTTTTTCTATTGTATCCATAACTGAAATTTGAATATCAAAAAACTCGAATCAGATTCAAACTAGAATCCAAAAAAATGGAAACGAAAAAATTGCTTTTTAGAAACATGTGGTGTTAAACCAGGAAGTACTTTATGCTTAGCAGCTTTTGTTGGAATATGAAATGTTAATTTTGGATTCAGATTATTTCTGGGAATAATTGATGCAATTTTAGCAGCTTTTGTTGGAATCTAAAATTCTAATGGGATTCAAGCTTCAAACTTGGCCTGTTTGAGCTTGTGCAGTCAACTTGAAATATATCTGTTTGGCTACTTGATCTGATGTTATCATTTTCTTCCATTTTGCCCGCAGTTCATGGTTCTTCTGGTCTTAAGACATTCTCTTCCCTTGATATTTAGCGGAACGGTGGACTATTCTCTCCCCTTGTTCTTGGTAAGATAACCTAACTCTCAGCATTTTGGAAATATGACTAAAATGGATACCCAGCCGCGCGTACACACAGATATACAGAAACGGTCATTCGTCTGACCTCACTATTCGTTCCATAAAATGGCAGGTGTTGCTTTTGCGAACTTGTGGAGTTATTCTGCCACTATATATCATATTGAGGGCCGCGAATGCTATCCAGCGTTACCGACAGCAACAGGTGAGTTCATTTTTAAGTCTGTTACAGTACAAAATATTCTCAATTTTATTCATGAAATGGCTAGGATTGGTATTAATATGGGTACAGAAAATTCATTCGATTAGATCAAATGAAATTATTCGGTCTAATTCCTTCTATTTGGTGACCATTAGGAATCTCCTGTAGTATCAGATACTTCATCTGACGAGGAAGCTGGACTGCCAACTCTGCCGCATCAGGCTCGAGTCGTGCAACTTCATTAAATCCCGTATTTTCTACAACAATTTGAAAGCATATACCACACTACGTATCAGGGGTTGTCTTCATTTCCGAATCCAATTTGTGATAGAAAAGCAAGGAGAATTCGAAAGTGGTGCTCTCTCATTTCAGCCACCCTTCAGGTTCCCAGCTACACTATAGATTTTCCACTGTAGGTTTTTGAATGGTTTCTTTTCTTTGCCTTCTGGAAAATTTATGTACAGTTTGAAAATGTCCCAATGTGGTTATATAAGAACTTGCTATTTCGAGAATATAAAGAAAGAATTGAAACATCATTTGTCTTGTGGCCTGATTATTCTGTGCGGTGTATATCAGTGTACAGTTTGCACTGTTCAGGGTTATCTACAATACGTTCGTTTTTATGTTCTCTCCCTTTTGTTACTGGAAAATGTTGAAACTGTTGGTAAGGAAAGATGCCGAGTTCTTAGTTGAAAATACCCAGATGATTGAATACGTGACCTCATGTGTTCTCAGAGTTCTGTGTAGCCTAGCCATTGTAATATAGCTGAGGGCAGGGCCCTGCTCACTCCAGAATTTCAAAGGGATATTAGAAAATTGAGCCTACATAGGAACCTTATGCAGCCTAGCCATTGTAATATAGCTGAGGGCCCTGCTCACTCCAGAATTCCAAAGGGACATTAGAAAATTGAGCCCAGATAGGAACCTTACGCAGTTGATTCTTCTGGGACATTAGAAAATTGAGCCCAGATAGGAACCTTACGCAGTTGATTCTTCTGGGACATTAGAAAATTGAGCCCAGGTAGGAACCTTACGCCGTTGATCCTTCTCCAACTTCATTTTCGGCTTCCATTTTGCAAGAACGATAGCCTTTCCTGCAATATACCGTGGCCCAACCTCCTTAACAAGCGTATGAGCTCCAACTTCTGGGATTTTAAAGAAGTAAAGCCATTATCTTTAGCCAGCACTCCATACACTCCAAAATTGGATTTCTGACCATTCATCACTCCCGGCTTCTTCTACTGACAGAGGAGGACATGCCATAACCATTTCGTTGGTAAAACTGTAGTGTCCCCTTGATTACCCCTTACTCTCAATGCTAACCAGGCCTTAATTTTACCATCAAACTCTGTAAGTAACATGGGATCGAAGTTCTGCATTCAAATTCTTAATCTGAACAGCAGGACCATCAATGCCATCGACGTTCCAATGCGCATTATATTCAACAGTAAAACGCTATAGACGATCGATGATGTTTGCAGGTTCTATACCCAATTCCTTCGCAACAGCGGAGGAAATGACAGTTTCATAATTCGAAGTATTATTAGTTTTACCATTCGATAATGCCAGAATTAATGAGATGAATTCATGTAATGTGACCTCAAAGGCTCCAACTATGCGTAATTTTTCAGTTCAAAAAATAAGTTTGCTACATTTTTCAAGCCAAATTTGGTACAATATCTAACTAAAGTCATTTATAGGGACATCAGTCTTGTGTGTTGCTAGGGCTACAAATGAACAAAGCCGTTTGTGAACCGCTTAGTGTTCAGCTCGTTTTAGGCTCGTTTTAGCTCAGTTCGTTAGGATTTTATTAAGCTCGAGTCTCGCGAAAAAATTACTCCTAATAAACAAGCTTGAATATTAGTATGCCTGGCTTGAGCTCGTGAAAAATTACTAATAAGCCTAAAAACTATCATGATAGGTTCGATGAGGCTCATTTTATTTTAACTTGAGAAGATTACATTGCTTCTTATTAATTCGAAAGTAATATGTCGATGTACAATACTCAAAAACTATAATTAATTGTATCACTATTTCGAAATAGAGTATTTTTTTCTTATAGGTTAAACATATATTTAAAACACATGTACATTTGCAATTAAAACTTTCTTATGCAAGTATGAACATATTTTCGTCTTTGGCTCGTGAACAAGCTCGGGCTTGAGTCCTTCGACTGGCTCGGCTCGTGCTCGACTTGTTAACTATTTACTATGTTCGAGCTTGAGCTTGAGCTCGGTAAAATTTTAATAAACAAGTTTGAACACAACGAAGCTCGACTCGACTCGGCTCGTTTGCAGCCCTATGTGTTGCATCTTTTGTTTTTCCTCAAATTTGTGAGAGTGTGGATTAAGGAAAAAAATTGGATTTGGCATCATTTAGATCAACTTTGTTAAAATTTGACAACTAATTAGGATTTGTAAAAAATAGGTCAAACCATCGGAGATAATTCAGAGTGAGAAGGACCTCAACCTTATCTAGATCCACGTATAGAGATGACCCATAGACAAAATCAGATTAATTCTATAATGAAAAACACATGATTTATATGGTCCCTTTCTTATGGAGCACTGGATTTAATCTCTCTCCATTTTTTTTTTACCAGTCATTGTCTAGGGATCTCCTCCTTTACTCTTTGCAATATTTATCTCCAATGGTGCAATATCTAAATGCCTTGTTATTGTTGTATGTGACAATAAATAGTTAAAAATGCAAAAACAATGTTATTCACTTATTCTAGTAATATCAATGATATTTCTTCTATTTCTTTTATAAGCGTTAACAATCACACACACAATATAAAAATATAGAACAGTAAAGAAATCGACAACAAGATTTATATGATTGCGCAAAACTCAGGGAGTTTCTCTTCTTCTGTTCTTACATTAGTTACGCTTTGGAATATCTGGATTATGAGAAATAAAAAAGTGTTTGATAACATAGACCCTAATCCTGTGACTGTATATACGAAATGCCTTCAATTTGCTTCTGAAATTATTGAGCTATCTACTGTTAAGTCTGGTCCAAGTTCTAGAACTACGAAACTCATTTCATGGAATTTTCCAGGTACTGGCAAGTTGAAGTTGAACACAGACGGAAGCAGCCGTGGCAACCCGGGTCCAGCTGGGTATGGTGGAGTATTCAGAGAAGAAAGAGGATTTTGGGTGCTTGGTTTCTACGGGAAGCTGGAGGATTGCACAAGTCTTGAGGCTGAGCTCTGGGGAATTTTCAGGGGATTGGAGCTTGTGCAAAGCCAAGGAATGGAAGCGGTTGAGATTGATTCAGACTCGACGACGGCTATTGCTTTGATCACGAAGGAGGCCCCAGCACACTCACCTTACTTGGTTTTGATTCAAGAATGCAAGGCATTAATGGCTAGCACGGGGTGCTCCTTGAAGCATATATACCGGGAGGGCAACAAAGTAGCTGACAAGCTCGCCAACATAGGAGTCGAACAAGAGCACAAGTGGGTCTCCCACATCTCTCCGCCTGTGGACATCATCCCTCTCCTTGAAGCCGATATGAGGGGTGTAGTTTTTGAGAGGGTTTAGTTTCTTTTTTATTTGCTTTCCTATGTACCAAAAAAAAAATATATGATTGCGCAAAACTACGGGTACCTCCACGGAAGCGAGAGCGAGAATATGTTATTATTCAGTCCTCCAGGATTTTTACAATAAAGAGTATTTATAAACACTGGCATTGCCTTGAACTTCTCGCTCCGCATATATTTCACTCTATTCCAACCCCAATTACACCATACTCCGCTCCGTATCTGGCCTTGCCTAGAACTTCTTGGTACCTCTCCATATGAGCCACAAGTTCTAACATCTTACAAAAATGGTGTATTGGGTTGCTAATTTATAGACTTTGCTAAATTTTATTTTTCCCGGTAAAATAGGCTTTGCTAATTTATAGCAATAGCTATTCCTTCTACTAATACATTTTGGTGCAAAATTTGGCCACAAGTTACTATGGGATTCTTAAATCTTATTACCGGAGAAAATTTATAGTTATCACAATCCCTGTAGTTAGCAACACAGTCAAATTATGTGTATGAGTGAATGCGAGTGTGAAAGCGTCTATCGAAAACATCCCAAACTTCTGAAGTTCGTGAGAGAACGGTTGAGAACTAAAGCATCGAGTGAGGATTGATACTAAGGCACTCCCAACATTAGTTGCGAAAACACACTTGTCCCACATCGGGACATCAAGGAGATAATAGGTGATATATTAGATAACGCTGACCAGCTACTATTAACTTAAAGTTAAATTTTTGAGCAATTTGATTAGGCTAAGAGTTAGTAAGTCAATTGAGGCCCATGTGTCTAGTGTTTACCAAAGTCGACCTTTTTTAGGTATGAACTCATTTTCTTGGACTTGGAGTGCCCCCATGAATTTAGTTATACAATGTCATTCTCTGCTACCGCTCTAAAAATAGACTTGCGGGTGCAACGTGGAATGTCCTTAAAGACTTTATTGAAACCCTTCCTGCCACCAATTGGTTGTAGGAGAGATGGTGGAGAAGCGGTTCGACACATTTATCTCAATTTTTTTTCAAAACCGTGTTTACATCAAGTTCTCCTATTAATTAGTATAACCAAGATTTCTTTCTACATCCCACAAAAATAATAATTATCCTCGACATTCAACAGATTCAGAATGTGAAGCTGATGGGTTAGATAAATTTATAATAGCAAGACCTTAAAATCATTTTCGAATCTTATAAACAATACTATATATGTTATACAATACATAGTTATCAAGTTTGTTATTAATTTATAAAGTCGACCAAATAATACAAGGGAATTTCTCGTCATAAGTATGAAGAGAGCCCCATGTAATTCTCACTCTGAAATAGTTGAAGGACATGCATCTGAAATCATGATCGAAGCTCACTCTAGTAATTTATATTTAACAAAGTCTAGGCCTTTTCGAAATTAATATCTATCTCAAAACCGTGTTTACATCGACTTCTACATATTCATAACTTTAAAAAACAAGATTTCTTTCCACGTCACATAAGAGTAACTCTCTCCAACATTTCAACAGATTTACCTGCTAATTAAACTGCAATATTCTGAGTCGTCTATCACTATCTCTATAGTCTGAAGTCCGAATTAGGAGTATTAAAAAAAATCTTTCTATCATTCTATGTCACATAGACATTTCCAAAGTGATCAAATGGGTAATTCTATTTACACACCTCTGAAATACATTTCTCTAACACACCACAACATAGGGTGGGTTCCACAACACATTTTGACAATCGAAATCTTTGATTTTGTAAGAGCATCTCTACCCCTTACTCATATTTTTACTCAAATTTGAGTAAAAGCTTCATTTGATATTGGGTACTCCAGTGGACAACCTCAAATTCAAGTGCAAATTTGAGTAAAAGGTTCATTAATGGCAAAACTGTAACTATGAGGGTGTCAAATTTGCCTTCAAAATTTGAGTAAGTGTTTGAGTCTAACTCAATTTGAGTTTAAGTTTGAGTAAAAACTCAATTTGATATAGGTATGGGTAAGGAGTGGAGGAGTGTTTTAAGGATTTTTACTCAAATTTTGAGTTTGAGTCAAAAAAAGAGTAAGGGGTGGAGTTGCTCTAAGTCTTGGGATTAAGTTTAAACCAAACCGAGTCTTATGTCACAATCAATTGGGATCGGCTACATGAATCCTGTTTTTTCATTGAGCTCTGTCTAGGGCAACCTTTTCACTTAGGTTTAGTAAGCCCAAGTCCTTTCATATGACATCATCTAAAGTCAATTTAGGTCTACCTCTTCTTGTAGCCCTACTATCCACTACTATCATATCACTCTTCTTGACTACTACGTTTGGAGGTCTACGATAGATATGTCCAAACTACCGCAATCTATTTTCCCTCAACTTATCCTGTATAGGTAACTCCTACCATTTCACGGATAGTCTCATTTCTAATTCAATCACTCCTAGTCTTGCCACACATCCACCTCAACATCCTCATTTCAGTTACACTCATCTTACTCAATTATTGTTTCTTGATAGGCCAAGACTCTGTCCCGTAAAGCATTGCTGGTTTGATAGCAATTCTATAAAACTTCCCTTTTAGTTTGCTAGGCATCCTTCGATCACACAATACACTTGAAGCAGCCTTGAGCCACCCAACTTGGATCCTACGGTTTACATCGTCCATAATCTCTCCATCCTTGCTAAATATTGAACCTAAATACCTAAAGTGCTCATTTTTTGGTATCTCTTGATCCTGAATCCTCACTTCTTATGTTTGGGCCCTTTCATTGTCGCTAAACTTACAGTGCATATATCGGTTTTACTCCTACTTATCCTAAATCCTTTGGACTCCAATGCTTCTCTCCAAATTTCTAATCTAACATTAACCCCCCTTGCAGTTTCATCCACTAGGACAATATCATCTGCAAAACAACATGCACCACGGAATACCATTCTGATTATGTCTAGTCAACTCATCCATAACTAAGAGATAAGGGCTCAAAGTAGACCCTTGGTATAACCCTACTGCAATTGGAAATTCACTTGTTTCTCCTATTGGTGATCTAATAGTAGTAACGGCACCTTCATACATGTCCCTAACAACAACGATATATCCTTTTGTCACTCATTTTGCCCCAAAACCCACCACATGATCTCCTTGGGTACCCTATCATAGGCTTTTTCTAAATCTGTAAAAATCATATGAGTTGTGTTTGGTTAGATAGTTTAGTTTAGTTTTGATGATGTCAGTAGATGTAATGAGTAGAGAAAGATAGAGAGAGAAATAAGGGAAATGATGATGTCATCAAAATTAAAACTAAAACTAAACTGAAAAACGAACAGGGCCATGGAGATCCCTCTTCTTCTCCCTATACTTTTCTACCAACCTTCTTAACAAATAAATTGCTTCCATGGTCGATCTACCTCGCATAAATCCAAATTTCTTCTCCGACACTATTGTCACCATTCTCAAGTGATGCTCAATAACTCTTTCCCACAACTTCATTGTATGACTCATCAACTTAATGCCTCTATAGTTATTGCAACTTTGAATATCCACTTTATTCTTAAATATAGATATTAAGGTGCTCCTCCTCTTCTTGTCAGACATCTTTCTAGTCATAATAATCTTGTTGAATCTTGGGATTAAGATTATTTATGCAAAAAAATTAGGTTGATCGGATATTGCTAGCAATCTTAAAAAATGTTTCATTTTCCTTGATAAAAACATATCATTAAAATTCTACTTGTTATTTAATTTATTTTAATTAGCTACTTATTGATATCCGATCAGTTTGATTTTTGTGCGTGAATGATCTAGACGTCTAGAGCTACAAAATGAATGACTCGGATTGTGAAAAGTTGTTGGACCTTGCATTTTCGAGATTTGAAGACCAAAATGGGAAGACCTTAGCTTGAAGTTCTTACGGACTATTTTGGTTAAACCTATTTTGTTGGATACTCTGGTGAAGTCTGTAATGGATGCTATTTAGTGTAGTTTATTATGTTTTTATCCCTCGGGGGGGGGCTACAATTTTCTAATTTTCTAGAAATGAAAGTATTTATCTCAATTTTTTCAAAACCGTGTTTACATCAACTTCTCCGTATTCGTATCTATCAAAACCAAGATTTCTTTGTACGTCACAGAAAATTAATAATTGTCTCCCAAATTTCAATAGATTTATTCTCTATTTAAATTACAGCATTTCGAGCCCTCTATTACTTAAACAGATTCAAGATGTGAAACTGATAGGTTCGGGATGTGAAACTGAGAGATAAAATATAATAGGGCGACCTTAGCTTCATTTTTTAATCTTATATATAAACAATACTGCGTATGTTACACAATACATGGTGATCAAGTGAAACTGAGAGATAAAATATAATAGGACAACCTTAGCTTCATTTTTTAATCTTATATATAAACAATACTGCGTATGTTACACAATACATGGTGATCAAGTTTATTGTTAATCTATGAAGTTAACAAAATAATACAAGGGGAATAACTCGCCAATAAGTATGAAGAGCCCAAGGAATTGCCATTGTGAAATAGTTAAACTGTAAGGACCTCGATTTTAATTAGTACAATACATTAACTACATATTTCAATTTTTGCATATCGATGATTATTATTTTAATCCGAATCATAGAAATGTTTTCTCCATTAGTATTCTAATTTAGTTACTCCCTCTGTTTCAAAATAAGTGTCATTTATTGGAGTAGTACTTGCCATTTTCAACAACTAATATTTTTTTAATGTGAACCTCAAAAAATATGCATTATGGATATTATTTAATAGATCGTAATTAATTCTATTATACAAATTTTCAAAATCATAAAAACAAATGTTTCCATTTCATTTGGAATTACGTAGGGCTATCCAGCAGATCATCCGATCCGCCAATCCGAACCAATCCGAACCATCCGTTGATCCATTCGTGAATGTTCGGTTCGGTTCCGGATCGAGAATTTCCTATCTGACGGTTCCGGATCCAGATCGGATCGGATCCGCTCGATCCGCTCAACAATCCTTCTTTAATTTGTCAAATCCGCCCAATCCGACTCGGTCCGATCCGATCCGATCCGTAACCGATCCGTGAATGTTCGGTTCGGTTCCGGATCTTAAAAATCATAATCCGCTCCGAGCGGATTGGATCGGGATCGGATCGGATCCGTATCCGATCCGTCCGGATCCGATCCGTGGACACCCCTAGAATTACGAGAGTGTCCAGTTTGGGTTGGGTCGGTTCGCGACTTGTGGATTGTGTTCGGGTAAATTATTACGCGACACAATACATACTAACAATTAAAAACCATGTACAGATTACAAGTCTATAGAGATATGATCATGCACGACTATAGTCTGTGGCGGAGCCACCTTGAGACCACTGTGGACACGTGTCTACACTACCATTTCCTATTTTTTTAGTTTTTTTTTTCCTTCAACTGTAAGGGGTGTTCAGGTTAGCTTACATACACTTCGACTATTCTCCTCCCCCGTCCGTTCAAAGGAAGGCCATCCAGATCTGGACTAGAGGATTCACAAGAAATTCTTCTCCTGCGGTTTGGCTTCAAGAGTTCGTTTCAAAAATATCAGAGTTCACAGCTCATCCCTTGGGGTTTCTTATTTTGCTAGTTTTACTTGCTATGTACTTGAAACCTTAGTCATGTAATCCTTCAAAATGGTCTTTGCTCCCGCTCTCAATTCTCACTCTACGATCGCGCTCTCAATCTTCGCACTTATGAATTTTAGTCGTCTAGGAAGTTTTGAAAGACTCTTTCACATGCACTCACGCTTCCGCTTTCACACTCTCCCGCACATTATGTGAGAACTAAACAATTATTATTATTTAAACAATTCTTCACTTCCACAAATATTGAGTAACATTCACCTACTTTTAGGTGGGTGAATAATAAAATAACACTTTACACAAGCCTGAAACTCTCATTAATTCCTCACGCCACAGATGCATGTCACCATCACATAGTCAACAACCATCAACTCGTGATTAACTTATAGTACCCATACTAACGGAAATCTTCTTATCCACACTCCCGGAAATAAGGAAAAAATGAGTTTTTTTTGTGTTGCAAATTATTTTTGGAAAATCCGATCCGTCCAATGTGTTCAGAAGGTGTTTTCAAGGGTCCATGCGGGAAATCTTCAAAAAACAATACCGGGAAGGGCTTGATCCAAGCAGTTTTCGCAAAAAATGTAAATATATATTTTTTACAAAAACTGCTTGGATCAAGCCCTTCTCGGTATTTTTTTTTTGAAGATTTCCGCGATGACCCTTGAAAACACCTTTTGAACACATTGGACTGATCGGATCGTCAAAAAAATATTTGGATCATGAGGTTCGGAAATTAAAAGTCCGGATTAGAAGCAAACCCCGTACTAATACATAATCCTAGCGAGTGGCTATGGCACTGACTATAGTCAAGTCAACTAATTAAAGGGATCGGATCGCTGTAGAAGTTGTTCTTATTGTATCTTTTAATCGTTAGGACACTGTGAAAGGTTACAAAGAACAAATGTCATAAAATTCCGTCATAGTCCTATTCGTTGTGCGCAATTACCAATTTAGCACTATTCTAAGGACGCCAAATTTGGCAGTAAAACACGGAAGTGCTATTTACCTTACAAAATACTTCTGTTAAGGTGCCAGTGCCCTACACTAGGTGCATGGCACTGTGCCGTGTACCCATCCCGTCGGCCGTTACTAAAATGAAAAGTCGGATCAAATTCAACCCTATGTGAGAGCCATTGTTTAAATTTAATCCGAGCCGGGAGTTTTCACAACAGAAGGCAGGATGGAGTGCATGTCACAGTACTATGTACCTAGTGCACGGCAGGGACCCCTTGTCCCCAGCGAACTCGTATTGACGTTACAATTATTGAAATAGCACAATAACTACTAATTAATATTTATTGTTATTGTATATTTGTAGCAAATCTGCATAGGTAGGATTTTATTGCGCTAAAATAGAACAAACAATTACTTCATAGGTAATGCAATAAATACAAGGTATTGTGTTAGAATACTCACCACACGCACACAATAATCAATACCAAAACAGTAAAGAATCAACACAGGAATTTACGTGATTCCCTAATATCGGGTACCTCCACGGGAGCGAGAGCGAGTCTGTATTATTATGATCAAAATCGGCTAGGGTTTTTACAATAGAGAGTTTATAAACCCCTACTCTATTCCAACCCTAATAATTCCGTACCGTACCGCGGGGTGGCGTATTCAGCCCTACGGGCCACTAGTGACAATAGTTGGACCCTTGATGGGCCAGATGCCGTCGCTCCACTCCGCTTCGGCATCTGGCCTTTCATTAGAACTCTTTGGTTCCTCTCCATATGAGCCACAAGTTATAACATATTGTCAACAATGGGCAGTAAATTAATATTTAGCCCAAAATCTGAGCTCCACAAACTATTCAAAGTCAGCAAAAGTATCCTAACGCTACACAAAGTTGATAAGTACCCAACGCTATTCTATGTGGAATTTGAACCCATTACTGGGTTTCTTTCACAAAGTCCTCCTTCTAGAAGTAATTACAATTTCAAAAACCAACATGTTGGTAATGAAGAGAAATTGCGTGCCTGCCAAAACTGCATAATTAATATTCTATAGTTGTCTACTTAATTATTTTAAAGTGAGACTATAGGACAGTACTATTAGTACAAAAAAAAATTTGTACAAAGTTGTTGTTTTGGGCCTCTTTGGATTTCCACACGAATGATCGGAGCCGTTCATGCTTTTTAAAATAACGTTTATTGATACCCTGTAAAAAATTAGCTAAATCAGATATCGGAAAATGCTTTGTTGGTTTATCTAGTTTTTAATTCTGAATAAAACACAGGATGAACAGATGGAGCAGTTACCAATATCCAATTTAGCTAATTTTTTACGGAGTACCAGTTAACATAATTATTCGGGGAAATATGAACGGATCCAATCATTCGTATGGGACCTCGAGAATGCCCAAAACAACAGATTTGTACAAAATCTGTACGCACAGATTTATCCTAGACTATATATATACAAAAAAATGTGCCAAAAAGCTAGCAGTTTGAAATTCCATCTGGAAAGGATCAAATGTTACAACAAAAGTGACATATGTACCCAACTTTTCATCAAATTGTTTATGGAGTTTGTTTTTCTTTAACCACATGGCCACAATAAGTTAGTTCTTGCACTGAGATGGAGCTCACTTAAAAGCTATAGGAGTAGAGTATTAAATTATTTGGCCTAAAAGTGGTTTTTGGATTATTGGTTTTTTCGATTTGTCTTTATTCAAATTTTTTTTGCATTTGTTAGTTTCGCGTCAAAATTTTGTGGTTTCTGGGTTCCTCTCGGCGAGACGAATCTAACGAGTATAAAATTATGGTCAAAACTCAATTTTTTTTTAATAAAGCCAAAATAGGTGGATTATTGGCGAATAATCCACCTATTTTGGCTTTATTCAAAAAAATTTGAGTTTTGACCATAATTTTATACTCGTTAGATTCGTCTCGACAAGAGGAATCCAGAAACCACAAAATCTTGACGCGAAACTAACAAATGTAAAAAAAATTTGAATAAAGACAAATCGAAAAAACCAATAATCCAAAAACCACTTTTAGGCCAAATTATAGAGAAAGAAAGGAGTTTTTAAAATTTTTTGAGTTTATTTGAACGGAGATAGAAATAGAATCTGCAGTTTGTAGTATTTGATACTAATAACAAGTCTTTTGAATTTGAATCTTTATGTTTGAGTTAGACAATTAGCTTTTTGCAGTCCTTAACTAATGGAACAAACCATGGCAATTTCGAATTTTAAATTTTGGGGCCAATCTTGCACTTCCAAATGCTCCTCAATAGACCACTTTTTTTTTTTTTGCCTAGGGGGTGTTTGGAGGCTTCATTTTCAACTTTTCAATTCTAATTTTTTGACTTCTTGGTTTTTTAGATTATGGTCAGAATGTGTTTTCATTATGATAGAAGTACTTGAGGGAAATATACATAATGTATTTTGGAAGAGGAGTAGAGTTTTGGAAGTAGAAGGAGATGTTGAAAACCTCCACTAGAGTTCCTTTTCACTTCTTGCCTCCAATGTCAAAATCTAAAATTGTATTTATTTTAACATAATGTTATTGGCAGCGAAACACAAAAAAAATTAAACAAAAGAGGATAGAAAATGCAAAAAGCCATCAACCAAACACTCCTACATATCATAGAATCAATGTTGCTTGATTTGTTTCCTCTCATACATAATTATTGCACCACCAAGTTAGTTATCAACATACATACACATTATGAAGTCTTCCAAAAACATCCTACTATTTTCCTAATAAATTAAGTACTCCATAAACTGCTAAGTAGTACAAGTCAATTTCCATGAAAAAAAAATTCCGTACAGGTATCCGGATTATCATACAGATATCCGGATAAAAATGTGCTTAGAATAGTACGATGTATGTGAGTCTCACGTGCTTCATCCCGGGTCCATCCGCATCGAACGACTCTAATACAACATTTATGCCCAAACCCATGTGTCGATAGCAATGTCATTTTCCATTTCTACGAGGTTTTTATCATGTCAACAATTTTCATCTTGAGACAAGAGGCTCTTCTGTGATTGTATCCAACGCAGGCCTCCGAGACCTACACGCCGACATCCTATACCTGTATTCCGGCACCGGGAACCCCTCCCCGCCGACCTCAATTCCCGGCAAACTACCAACTGTAGCCGCCGTCGTCGTCGCCGCTGTTTCTTCCAATTCCGGCGAAATCCGCACATTTCCGGCCGTTATACGCTTGGTCGCCGACTTAGCCGCCATTAAAAACACCGCCACGTCAGCCGCCGTGACCACAGACGTGACCCGCTTCATCGGAAACATGACGTACAAGTTTCCGAACTCCAAGTCTTCGTCGGCAGTCAGAGGCGAAAATCTCCGGCCGGTGGTCAATGAGCTGGAATTGACGAGGAAGAAAGTGGGGCAATCGAGCATCAGTTCTGCGGCCTTCACCGGATCGCGGAACTGACGGATTTCACCGCCGGGGAATATGACCCTCGCTGCTTTGGAGTTCTTCATGGGATGAGAGAGACGACTGCACGAGATGAAGATTCCCATTTTAGAGAGAGAGAGAGAGAGAGAGAGAGATGGGTTTGGTAGAGCACAGACTTTGGATACTTGTGGTGGGTGGAAATGGTGTATATATAAGGAATGGAATTTAACGCGTGGGTATTATTACTCGTTTACACAGATGGTTCCCACTTTGCACTCCTCACATATTATGTTATTTTCACTTTAGCCCTTCAATGGTAGTATTAAACTTTGCACCGTGATTTATTTTGAGAAACTCTTAGTACTTAAACTCGTAGAAGATGATTCGTGATTGGCAATCTTTTTCCTTCTTTATTTGTACATTTTCCCTTTGTTCGCAAAAATTTGCGGACATTATTATCAGCATATTTGATAATTATAGGTTTCACCAAAATACTAAGTTATAAAAGTTCGTGCTTGGAAATAGTGATTTCATTCTTTGATCACACCCCAGCCACATTCTCCCTCCCCCTTCTTGGGACAACCTCCTACATCTCTTTGGCAACTACTACACCTTCTGCCACATCCTCTAATAACTATTCTGACACCACCTAGCTTCGATAGCTCTTGTAGCCCCTCATTTTTTGGCAACCCTGTAACTATTCTGCATTTGGTTTTATTATGAAATAATTAGCACTCATATTATGCTCCTAAGTATTTTCTTTATTTTCATTTCCAACTATAATTATCTAATACTCGGTTATTGTAAATGGAAAATGCAAAGTTATCAACTTTACCAAACATAGTCCTACATTTTTGGTGACGTTTTAGTTTGCAATTTCGTTCATGTTATTATTTGGATGCACTAACAATGTCAGTGAATTAAAAACACTCTCAAAGTGTGAAAATAAATCCATCTATCTATATAGGAGAAGCTGAAATTTCAGCGTTACATGACACTATTTGTTAGAAAACAAACTGAAATAGTATAATAAATGAGAAGTACTAACTAATTCAATTTAAAAAACCTAAATGTAAAATCACCAATCGGACTAAAGAACCAAATTAGATGGACACGAAGATTAAGGGCAAAAGTGAGATATAAATAGTAGCAGGGTCAAATATATAAAGTTTCAGGTATATCAGCATCGATAGACTTGACATTGGTAAAGGAAGTGCTAGGAAAGAGGGATTTCGTGGCAGAAAAATGAGGAGGGACAGTTGTGATACGGTTAGGATATTTGACCACAGTGCCACCCGCGTCGTTACTGCGTTAGGCGAAAAAGCGTGGAAGCTGCACGTTTTCTATATGTGTCGATTGTCATGGCGTTTGTATTGTTGTTGGTGCGTGTGCGTGTGGAGCCAGTCAGTCAAATTAGTTACGGAAAATCCAGGGTACTGACCCCGGGTACCGACCACGCACTGACCGGTGCCGGAGACCCACTTGTGGGTCCTACACATTTGATTCAAAAATTTTGAACAAAATGAGGTGATTTTGGATCGAGCACTTAGGAGCGTCCGATTGAGGTGATTTTCGTGTGGACCTACTCGGAATTCGATTCTGGAATGAATGAACGGCTCGGATCGACTGTGTGTAACCCACAAAGAGGTCTCCGGCGTCGTCAGTGCGTGGTCGTTACAGTTTGGTCAGTACAAATAGAACGGTTCAATTAGTTACCCAGCCATATGGGCCTATGGGGCATAAAGCGTCGGTCTCCTAAAAAAATACTCCACCTAGGCGTCGGTCTTGTGCCGTTCGCGGATAATTAAAATAATACTAATAATAAAATAAAAAGGAAACACAAATGGGAGGGGAAGGATAGAAAAATGGGAAGAGTATTCATAAAACTTGAATTTGTTACGTAGCATTTTCTTCGCTTTTTTCCCTCCAAACCAAATAACGGGAGAGAAATTTTAGCATATTTTTTTGGGAAACGGAGACATGTGCGGCCCTAGTGTGCAGTATGACGGTATCCGAACCGTCGAATGTGTTTTCAACGATTCAAATTTCATCGAGTCTGCATAGTGCCGAGATGAAATCAGAATTGTTGATTGCCGAGATTAATGGCTTGGATGCACACATCAAGGCCGCACACTAGGGGCGCACTCTCATGATATGACCAGTTACACATATCCAATTGAGCTGATTTTTTGCAAGGCCACAGGAAAATTTATTTTGAAATTATTTAACGGTTCAGATTATTCCTGTGGAACCCAAAAGTGGGCTCCAAAAAGTCAATGTACGTTTTCTGTACACTATTGCTTCTGTACCTAAAGTCAAGTCCTTTATTTTTAGCTACCGGCATTTCTAAAATTAAAGACAAATGAGCCATATTAAAAATCAATGCCTTTTTAATCAGTTAGAAATAAGGCCCCTTTATTCTGCACATGAATTTTTTTTTATAGATGTGTGTCGATTTAATAATTGAAACTCAAATTATCATTGTGAAATTAAAGCTACAGTCTATTTGGCAATGAAATGAAATTAAAGCTACAGTCTATTATAATTGCCTCAAAAGATCCAATATGTATACACGTCACAAGATCTTCTCAAAAACAAGTCAAGAAGATCTCATGAGAAAAAATTATTAAGTTCGGAATATTATATTTATGTTACGACACACAAATGAGATTTGAAGTTCCACCTCGAATCCTATTTCCTTAGAGAGTCGAATCTTCACACAAAATGAAAGGACTCAAGGCCCGATCTGTTTACGCTCACGCGTTTTATGAAATCAGAAGTCATCCTTAACAAGGCAAAAATGTATTGGACATCATATGTCATTCTATTTGAGATTATATAATGAGCCATAAGTAAATGAGATTAAAAATTGACAAGATAATTTGAGAAAATTAAACAATTACTCAGAAAAGGTTAGAAGTTGATTTTTAAATGGTGAGACCTTAGACTAACTCTAAAATATTTTTCTCTGGTTTTCAAGATAGTATTACGTATCT
The DNA here is from genome assembly GCA_963854785.1 of Vaccinium vitis-idaea. Classification (NCBI taxonomy): domain Eukaryota; kingdom Viridiplantae; phylum Streptophyta; class Magnoliopsida; order Ericales; family Ericaceae; genus Vaccinium; species Vaccinium vitis-idaea. Next base: position 13,198,195 of record OY978215.1, read on the forward strand.
CAAACACGTTTTCGTCAATTTGTGTGACTAGAAGAGTGGCTAGAGGGAACCATGGAAGATTTTTTATTTTTATTTTTTGGTCTGAAGATGTTAAAGCATCCGTACTACTCCCTCCGTCCGGATTTGTTAGTCCACAAACATACTTTTTCAAGTCCTAAAATGTTTGTCCATTTTCAAAAGTCAAAGGGTAAAGAATGGAAATTTTACTTTTTTGCCCCTTTTCTAAGACTTAGTAAAATAACAACTCAAAAACTAATTTTTTAAATAGTGTGTTTACATCTTTGAAATTTTTTTGCACCGTATTATAGTTCTTAATGAGATCTATCAAACAAGATCTATATTGATAAAAAGATAATTTTTGTAACTACATTATTTTTAATTTGAAAATTGCACGTAGTTTCGTAGTTGATTATCAAATTAGAAAGGAGGGAGTATTAAATGGAGGGATTGAGGTTAAAATAGGAAATTAACAAACTCAAAAGGTAATGAAAAAAAAGTTGGAATCCCCAAAACGGACCAACAAATCCTGACGGAGGGAGTAGTAACTTGCCATTTTCTGTTTGCCATTCTAATTTTTGAGCAATGAATAGTGTCATTTTGCCGAGAAAATGACAAGGGGCTGCACCCATGTGTCATTGTACAAAAATAAAAAATAAAAAATGGCAACTTACCATATGTTCTGTCATTTTTGACAAATAATTTGCCATTTAATATATTTGAGACTTTTTTTTGCCATTTTTTAGCCACGGGTGTGGCACCCTTTTATGCCATTTTTGACAATTGGTAACATTTTCTCCCATATTTGAAAACCGGTGTGGTTGCTCTTAATGGGTTAATTAATCACTCAATATTAGGACTTAGGAGTGTAGACATATATACAAGGAGTGTCGCTACTGTACTTATCCAACAGTTCGAACCAATGCCTCACACCATAAATTAAGGACTAAGGATCATTAAATGAATAACAGCTCGATTCAATTCTCGTGCGGTCATTAAATGAAAGCCATTGAGATGATCCAAACTTTTCGTCTTTTCAAATCTCTTTTTCATCAGTCACGTAAAAAAAATAAAGTTATTGGGATACCAACCAGTGACTAATCCATTAGCGTAAATAACAGTAATTTTAAAACCGAGAATGGCAAGTACCACCTCCCCTCAATTTCGCTTCGCCCCTTTATTTTAAGGACTAAGGATCCTCTCTCCTCGTTTACTTGTCAATACAACTAATTAGGTTTTTCTGGTAAGTACTGTCACTAGTTGGGTTAAACAGATTAGACATGAGGTTTGCCATCTGATTAATACCTGCTGTAAAGTACCCATTAAAGTCTTTGCCATGGTCTACCGGTTTTTACTAACTCTTATCTAACCATTTTGACTTTGTTTTGACAAAATAAGGTTTCTGAAAGGTCCTCCAAATTAGTTCAAACGGCACCAACTTTTTTTCTGCGGTTGTAGTTTTTTAGAGCCATTGATGGTGAGAGTTTCCCAAAGTCTCGGTTCATATGAGCGTATATATTTAAATAAATAAAAAAAAGAAAAAAGACAAAGTGTGAACATAAAATGCCTTCGAAAGAGTGTGAACATGTATCCTTCAAAAGAGTGTGAACATAAAATGCATTCACTAGTTGGTTTGGGCAAAAGGCATGAAACAGTTGAAAGATACATGTTTTTAGTTTCACAATGAGAAAACTGCACGCAATTGTGTGTTTTCGTGGAAGTTGTCAAAACTTGCAAGTAGTGTTAAAAGTGACTTTTTAAGTCCTTTATGTTGAGAAAAATTAACAAATTCAGAGAACACATTCCATTGATTACATAAACAGAATTACAAAAAACAAGAATTGATCGAATTGAAACGTGGATTACATAATCGAAATACGGATGGTATTAATAAATGCGAGCCGAGTCCTGTGTTAGACACAGTCTCCTTAAGACAGATTGATCATCGTTTACCGAGGGTGTTGTATGATTATCGGCATCTATCCCCCAGGATGAAACTATTGGACCACAAGCCTCCGGAACACATCTGTTGTTTGCATTGGCGAACGAACTACTCTTGTCTCTCTCTCACACACAAAGAACCGTATCTCCAAGAAGCGATACGAGAACTCGTATTTTTGGTACTCTCCTCAATTCGGGATTGCAATAATATATAAGGAATGAGAATATTGATCCTTGAGCTGCCAAACAACAATGAATGTTGAAACTGCCAAAATGAATTAGAGCCATAAACTTCACATCATGATGGGTTTCAACCAGCCATAAAGGTGGACCTTTTAGTTACACAGTCTAAGTGTTATGAAGCCGGAATAGACCTTTTGGTTGCTTTGATAGACTCTCTAAATGCTCCGATTTCATTCACTATTTTCCAACAATTTATTTAATTTATGAGTATTTTTAGTTATTTGTAATAAAAAAAAGTCTTTTAGTTTCATTGATCTATAATCTTAAAAATGTAATTTTATTTTTCTTGTGCTTGGATGTTAGTTCCAATATAATCTATTTGCAACTTATGACATGTATGTGTAATAGAGGTTCAAAGTCTGAGCCGAATACTTTTGAGATGATTAATGATCAAATGAGAGAAGGTGAAGGTTAAGACAAACCGTAAAGAAAAAGACCGAGCTAGGCAGAATATCTCCTTGAGTTCTCTAGTGGTGTGCCCTCTCTCATTAACCTTAGAGAAATTAATGCTCTTTAGAGAGGACAGTCTCTCTCTAGAATTCATCTCTATCCCTGTCTCAGAAAAGTTTTCTTTGATGAATGAGTGAGTGTTGAGTACTGTGAGAGGGGTGTCTCTTATTTATTGTCAACTTGTGCCGCTACATGGTTGTCAAGTGGACTAATAAATTCCTGACACGTTTCATTTTCTCACTATGAGGCCGGGGTAGCAGCCCCTGCGATGGTGTCACGAGCGTATCTCATTCTCAATCAATCGAAAATGACACATGCCAAAAGTTTAGTCGTCCAAGGAAAAAAGCAAACGGTAATTTTACTTACACATCTCTTAAGCACTCCTCTCAAACATACCACAAAATAGGGCGAGTTTCACAATACATTTTAACAATCAAAATCATTCATTTTGTAGGTATTGGCACCAACTTAATCGATAAAAAAATCAAGTTGATCGGACATCGGTAGCAATCTTTAAATTTTTTAGTATTTCCCTTGACAAAAATGGATTGTTAAAATTATTTGTATAATTCAATTGATTTGAATCATAACACTTGTTGATATCCGATCAATCCGATTTTTAGGATGAATGATTTAGAGGTCTATAACTATAAAATGAACATCTCATATTGTCAAAATATATCGTGAGACCTCACATTATTAAGTAGTGTGTTTGAAAGTTGTGTAGAACTTAGGCCTAGTTCCCATAGAATTTTATGAGAAATCCCATAAAATAAACAAGTTTATAGAGGCATGGCAAAGTTGTGTAGCAACCGGTTCGCTAAATAAAGCAAACAGAAAGCCCAGGGGCACATACTCTCAACCACATACCAACCACACTCATTCATGTGGGGCCTACTTCGAGGTCTCACATGAGTGATCGGAGCCGCTCAATTTGTTTAGAATATTTTTCTAAGGGTCCCTGAAAAAAACCAGTTCAATCGGATACCCGTAAAAGCTCGATTGATTCATTAAAGTTTCAATTCCTGAATCAAACGAACCAAAACATTAACAAACTTATCAAGCCTTTCCCGATATCTGATTGAGTTGATTTTTTCCAAAAACCCTTAAAAACATATTTTAAGCAAATTGTGCGGTTCCGATTATTCGTGTGGGACCTACTTTGAGGTCCCACACGAGTGGATGTGGTCGGTAGGACTCTAAGGCGTCGTTTGGATGCAGTACTAAGAGGAGGGATGAAGGAATCCAACCGGATTAGGGGGTGATGAGACATTTAGCCCATAGTTTGGGAACAAAACATCCACCCCAACTAAATAGCCGTCGGCTAAATAATACGGGAGAACCTGGACTAAATACAAGTAAGGGGGGGTCTTGTATTTAGTCATGGAGGATGATGGTGGCTAAATTACTTGGGTACCCTAGATTAACCAACAAAGATCAAAATTTTCAGATCTAGAAAATTTCTAAAATTACAAACAATCAGGGAAAAAAAAAACGTATATGGGTCGCCATTGATTTCGCCAATGATTTCGTCGGATTTCCGCCATTGATTTCATCGGATTTCCACCGGTCGTCCGGTTCGGTGGGTTCTGGAACATCAGGAAGAAGAAGAAAGAAAGAAGAAGAAGAAGAAAGAAAAAGAAAAACTGACGACTCTCTCTCCCAAGTGGGTTTTGAAGTGTAAATATTACACTTCACCACCCTATATTAAATTGGGTAATTCACTCAATCCCTCAATTATCACCCCTAATAAAACTATTTTTCATTTGTTAGAAAAAAATATATATACTTTTAATATTAAATATTCCTAATATATAGAAACATATTAAAATGAAGTATTATAACTTGATTGGTGAGAAATATAGCAAAATAATTAATTTTCATACTTATATAATTATTTAATTGCAATAATCTAATATCTAATAATATAATATGGGCATTCACAAGGGTAAAATAGTCATTTGACTGATTTTTACATCATCTACCTTCTTTATCTCTTCTTTTTAATCTCTCATTCAAACCATGAACTATTTAATCCTCCTTCTTAACTATCACATTAATGTGGGTCCACCCTTCTTATTTAATCATCTTTACTATTTTATTCCGTGACTATTTAATTCCTCTCAATCCAATACCACATCCAAACGGGCCGTAAAGCAAATTCACCGCGTTCGCTTTGTAAAACGTCTGTCATATCTGTACCGACGAAGTTTCTAGAGAGAGAGAGAGAGAGAAAGGAGCTGAGTGCATAAAGTCAAGGTCTCAAAAGGCTTTCGTAGGAGTCGGATTAAACTCTCTCTCTCGTTCCCTGAAACAGGTATCTATTTCTTCTCTCAACAAATCGATTATCTTTTAGTAGCTTCCAATTTAGGGTTTTCCTTAAGCACCGAAATCTGCCCTTAGGGTTTCTGGGTAAGTCGACGGGGTGTTTTTTTTTTCTTCAGGAAAAATTCTATTTGTTGAAACAAGCCGAGAAAGAAATCTTGAAACTTACGCAAATTTTTTTGTTGGGGTCTGTTTGGCCGATGTTTCTAGGGTTTGGGCAGAGGCTCGGATATTAATGTTCTGAGTGTAGATTTTGATTTGATGCTTGCTATTTGGATGGTGCTTTTGTTGATCGATTTCTTTATTTCTTAGTTTGACTTGAGATCTATGTATTTGGAGGCGTAGTTGGTCTAGTCTTGTAGTGTTTGTACTAATATGTAGTGGAGAGTGGTAATGGTTTATGCATTTATATCGAATTTTGGAGTTCAAGATTTCATGACCCTTTACGCCAAATCTGAAATATTTCTCCATCAAGTTAATGGAAGAGCTGTAGATTAATACCCGTTGTTTATATTGGTGAATTCATTCGGTTATTTGGGGAAATACTAATGGGAAAATATTTTCACCCAGTTTAGATTAATATGTTGTAGACAGAGGTAGGTCTTTTTGCATTAACATCGAATTTTGGTGATCAAGATTCCATGACCCTTGACAGAGGAACATATTTTTACATGACAAAATCTTGGCCTTGGATAATTGTTTTCATGTTTTCTTTCTTTTCTATGTTTTATGTTCTTTTACCTTTTTTTCCTAGATTTATTCGCTTTATCCGTAACCTTCATGTTTGTACTGTTGCAGATTTTGGGTCGTCGTGTGTTTGTTGGCTTGGGGGGTTCATAAGTTAGCAATTTGGAGGCAGTTTCAGTTTGGTCTTTACGGTCTTCTTAGAAAAGGTAAGAAAGCTTACTCATGTTTCTTTTTCCCTGTGTTTTTGGATGATGGATTGTTTTACCAATGTTATCCTCTAAGTTTCGCGGTGCATTACGCAAACTTACTGAGTTATAATTCCTTTTAATCTGGTCATGAAAGAATGAAAATGTACAGATACAATTTTAATGGCGAAGGTGGACTTGTCTACCGTTCCGTGTGTGCTGTGCAGTATGCTGATAGTGATAGCCATTCATTCAAGAGAGGATAGTGTGGACGGTCGATTTCCTAAAATGTTTATGAGTGTCTCATTTTGGGGTGTCTACAGATAGCTTAGGCATTAAGGCTTATTGGGGAGGCTCTTGGTTTAATCATAGTGTTGGTTGGACTGGGATATCTATGTAGGATAGTGCTATAGGGGGTTGGCAAAAAATGGGGAGATTTTACTTTTTAGATATTTGCTTTGTTTCTGTTCCCACTAGAGCGTTGGTCGTTTGAGCTATTTTAGTTCTAAGATACCTGAAGATACTATGTGAAATTTAGGATTTATTGTTTTACCCCATGAAGAATAGTCCTATATGCTTGCAAATCTCGTTTACCTTTCATGGGAAATTGCAGGTTGAGAACCCTAGAGTTTCCATTTCAACATAGTGGATGTGGGATCTCTATTTGTTTTCTTTTTTTTTTTGGTCTTGAAAGTTGATTAGTGGGTTAAGAGTTAATGTTAGTAGGGTAAGGGGAATGGGGAGGGTGGCACTGGCAGTCAAACCACACCCTAATGCATGGGCGTTAGAGGCTGGCACTCCACTTGATGTGGGATCCCTATTGGAACCATCCCAACCCATGTAGTCATTATTGGGGCCTCAATAAGGTAATATTAACATAGAGCAACTGCTTCTTTAAAAAAAATTCAACTTGATTACCAAAATTAAAAATTCTTTTATTTGCCTCATCTGCAATTTTGGTCTGAAAGCAAATTTCCCTACGCATAATTGTCAACTATCTTGTGAGCTGATAATTTTGGAACTGTTACCTTGTTTTTGTGAGGTATATTTGAATAGCAAGAGATAACCCGTGCCTCGTGTAGCCTCGTAGTTGTGATTGTGGTTTTATGTAGTCGTGTAATGAAAGTGTCTTGTTTCAGGACTGAAGAAATGTAGTTCAACAAGATGCATATTTTTTCTTGTCTAGGCTGGGAGAGTTCAGGAGTACAACTTGCATTTTAGAACATGTGTATGCAAGGAGATTTATTTAGTTCTTATTGCATCATAATTGATACTAAGTTTCTTAATTATATGGAATGCGGTCACTTATGTTGGTTGTCAATATGGTTTTCTACACGACAATTTAGGCAGTCATGTGCTTATATTATATCTATGGAGTTTCCATGATGGAAGAACTAACCTTGTTTCCTTCTTCTTTGAGATGTACTTCTGGTCATCTTCATACCAAAATGCAGGTTTTGAGTTGCTTTTTTCATGCAAATGGACTGCAAGAAGTTCATCCAGTTGGTCGAGGAGAAAAAGAAGAGGGTTTTAGAGAAGAAAGAAGCTCCCTTGAAATGGGAGCAGAAGCTCGAAGCTGCCGCAAAGGCAAAAGCTGATGCCGAAGCCAAGGAGAAGAAGCTCAAGACTGCAAAGCACAAAAAGAGGTCTTTGTCACGGTCTGGTAGTGATAGTGAGAGTGACAGCAGTGAAGATTGCAGAAGGACGACCAAGAGGTCCCACAAAAAGCACAAGAAACATGGTCATGACGAGAAGAGGAAGGAGAGGAAATCCAAGCGCAAACCAAAGGGACGATCCTCCGGCTCTAGTCATGATGATGGTAGTGATGAGCACGATACTGACTTGGAAGAAGAGAGGAGAAGAAAGAAGCGGGTCCACAGCAAGCTTAGGCGTCACCATTCAACTTCAGATTCTTCCAGTGATGATGGTGCAGCAAGAAAAACTCATTCAAAACATCACAATCGTCATCGCCGGTCTCAGTCTAGTGACTCTGATTCTGTACTTGATGAGGATGACAATGCAATCAAGAGGAGAAGCCACACAAAGCATCACAATCATCAAAGGCGGTCAGAATCTGATGATTCAGGTTTTAGCGACGAGGATAGTGATGCTGTCAAAAGGAAAAGTCATGCAAGAAAGCACCACAAAAGTCATCACCGATCCCATAGTCATGACTTAAAGACCTCAGATTCTGATGACCGATGGGGGAATCGTAGGAGCCGATCTCTGGGAAAATCATCCGATGACAATAATGAAGAATCAGGTAATAGGGCGAAGCACAGAACCAGTCATCACCACCACCACCACCACCACCATCATAATCACAAGCAAAAGTCAGATGAGCTGGAGTGGGTGAATGATCGTCCTCAGCAAGTAACAGAGCCGAATGGAAAGCACACGGAGGATGCACCCAAGGAGGCGAACCACAGTGAGAATGGCGGCACTCATGACCGTCAACATGGTTAGAGCCGACATCAATTGATTCAAGGATTTACTTGCCTCTGCTGTGTTCTATTCTTTGGTCAATGTGATGTCTCTGAACTTCCAACATTGACAAAATGTTCCAGTGGTTGACCTTGAAATTTGTGACTCACTTTGAAACTCAATTTATATTGCTGGTGCGAAATTGGGATCTGTTTTCCGATTCTGTTTGAATGCGACCTGGGTTCCTTCTTTGTGCATGCTATTGTGCTCCCATTGATGATACTACTACAACCTTGAGACGAATGACTAGTGTTGGATTTTTCCCCTGGGGTTGCTTGTAGTTGGGTTGCACGCAAATATTAGCCGTCTTATAATCTCATGACCTCATAGATGGGAGGAAATTTTTAGTGCCGGCAGGTACGGGGTGATTTGGCTAAATCCAAAAAACTGGTTTTTTGGTTTTTTTCGTTTTGTCCTTAATTCAAAAAAAATTGCATTTGTTAGTTTTCGGTCATTTTTTTGTGATTTCTTGGCTTGTCTCGACGAGAGTAATCTAAAAAGTATAAAATTGTTAGCTAAACTTAAAGTTTTGTGAATAGAAACGAAAAAATATTCAAAAAACCGATTTTTTGGATTATTTTTCGTCTTTATTCGCAGAACTTCAAGTTTGGTTTATAATTTTGTACTTTTTAGGTTCCTCTCGTCGAGACAAGCCAAGAAATCGGCCGAAAACTAACAAATGCAAAAAAAAAATTTGAACAAGGACAAAGCAAAAAAAAAACCAAAAAACCAGTTTTTTGGATTTAGCCAAATCAAAGTGACGTCTTACGTGGTGTCCTATCACAGTCATCTAAAAATGTTATCAATGATCTAGATTTTGATTTAAATTCACATAATACCCGCTCTCTTGTGGGGATTCAAACATCTGATCTCACCATTTGAGTGATTTAAATACTCCCTCTCATTGTGTTTATTCATTATTTCTCGTCTTTTTTGTGGCTATTGCATGTATTTTTTAATGTAGATTTTTAAAAATATGGCAATGTAAATCTTATTTAATAGATTTCCATAGGTTTTCGAGGAACAACTGCTGTTATAGAATGACAAGGAACAAGAAGAATTTTCAATCTGCAACTTAACAAATATGTAACCTTGCATAATCCAACCAAAAAATGAACACAACACGAGGCTGCGTTGAGCAAAGGATTTGTAAAGGAAATGACAACAAATCCATTGGTTTTCCCATCTCTTCCCCTTTTCCTTTTTACACCACAATCCCTAAAAAGATTCAATATTCAAAAACACCCGTTCAGTATGCCTGCTTCTTCAATCTTCAGTCAGGAACAAGATCAACTCCAATCAAAATGCAGTATATAACTGAGGATGCATTGTCAAATACAACTCCATTTTGCATGGAAGAGCCTCATAAATCATAAATAGCCCTAGCAAAAGCAAAATTGATTTTATTCTATTTTTCCAAGCTGAGACGCTTTTGACATTCCGCATCACAGGATGAATGAATCAATAACAACTTCAGGTCAACAATACTACAACACTATGAATTCCCAGCTGAGGGTTGTCAGAAGTTCTTTAATATCTTCTCACTTGAAACTCCTTCAGCTACAAGAAGAGAAGTAACATCCTGCAAACAGCATCATTATACCCGTTAATGCATTTTATTTAGTATTTTTACTACTTCCACATTACAGAAACGTCAAGAAGCACCAAAACATGACAAACCTCTGACATTTGTTTCTGTCCACAGAGCACGGCGCCCGTGGCCTGGGGGCTAAAAATTTTCTTAGCTCTAGCAAAAGCAGCCTGAAAACGGAATCAAGTTCCAAAAATTAAATGTCATCCCATGTTTATGGAATACAGCAACTTTAAAAGTACGTGCATAGCCAAATACACACATGCACTACCTACCTGTACATATCCACGTTCACCGGTCCAATTATCATCAGGTTGTGATAATACTGGAACAATCTTAACACCCGAGGATTCCCACTCTTTGAACCTATCCTATTGAAGAAACTTAAACTTGAATATTAACTCTGATGTAGCAGGCAATGGTTGATTTGAGGCACATGACAATCCAATAACATAAAATAAATGGAGGAAACAAAGCAATACCTGATAAGCCATTCTCTGAAGATTTCTAGCACCGTAATAGAGCCTCACATCTGGTCTCTTGTTGGCACTGAATCCTGATTCAATTAAAGACCGAATTGGGCTGCATGCAATGAGGTATATGAGAAGAGTATCCCAAAGCATACATTTCAAGGCACATGAAACTTATAACTAAGCAGATTAATGTGAGTTCTTAATTACTATGACACTAAACATGGTGTACTGCCACCAACATCGGAAGCAAGAGAATGCAATATAAGCAGAGGTGATGACATGTTAGCATCTTAATTGGCTGTTTAATAAAGTCAAAATCTGAAGACAGAAAGACTATAATCAAATCCAAATGAAGAAATAAGAACAGTCAAAATATCTATAATTACAATGCAATCACCAACAGTCACCGTTGAAATTAACAGGCAATGAGGTTATGTGGATTTACATAGCATGTAAGCAAAACTTTGATGGAAGAGCATGAACATTTCAGAACCCAATCACCCTGGCCTGAAGTCAGATAGTGCGGGACTGGATGTGGGAGCGAGAGTACGAGGACATTTCCAAAAATAGCTCCAGAGCAGAGAGTGTCAGAGCGTGCATGGATCCTTTAATTTTTTCATAAATATTCTGGTTTGTAATTAACTAATTATTAGATGATCCTGCAATTTGCTGTAGAAGTAGGTAGCCCAAACAGAATGTTCATGGGTTCGAGCCATGCTAATTTCTTATATTTGTAGTTGTACCTGCTCCCATGTTGTGAATAGTTGTCACAGTGATGCACACGGAAGCATTGCAATTAGAGCTGATGTGGTGTGGAAGGGAGCGCCCGAAAAAGAAAAAGATGCATGGCACTTCAAATATGCGAGATAATTTAACTCCCAGACTTTGAATACATAACTGACGAATTTATCACGTCAATCGTCAGTTTGTGAATTAATCGGGGATACGTCACTCTCGGGTTATGAATCCTGAAAAATAGAACTGGGCTTTGCAGAAACAGGACTCATTATGTTAACTGGACTCAAGTGTAGGATGTACGCGCCTAAGAGTGACCATGTCCACCAAGACCAACAGAATATTCCAGTCTGTTCATATGCATTTTTTATTATTCCAGTTGAAGCATTCCCATGCAACAGTCTATCAATGCTGCCTTGTTTTGTTCCACAACTTGCTTTCTGCTAGTTCTTACTTCTTACGTATGCAATTTGCAGAAGTAACTGAAGTCCTCCTTTCCACTAGAACAAAAGATTCAGTCAAGCCACCAGCTACGTTATTGAAAACTAAAGCAAGAAACCTTACTTTGCAAAATCCACTCCTGAAGTCACGTCTTGCGTTACTGCTGAACTCGGGTAATTTAGAATGGCTACCTCCTTCCCTTAGTTGCACAAAGTGGTGGTGGAGCGGGAGAGCATTAAATACAAAGAGAATGTTCCCTTCTTCATCAATGATTTCTTGGAAGATCATCACCGGGGGAGCATACCAGCAGTTCATAAATATGTAAGTTAGGTAATTTAGTCTTGCATAGAACCAGGAGTGGGGCCAAGAAGTGTAGTCAATGGGGCCAATTATATGGAGACGTGCCTGATTTGTTTTATTTACATAATTTTTTGATGTACGTGGGGTCAAATATACAAAATATGAAGAAAAAATGAAAAATTAAGTTTTTGAACTGCAATGAAAAAATTAAGTTTGGTCAAGAGTTTTTTCAACTCAGTGTGTTGCTTGACCCCATTTGCTTCCTTATCCCTCCGCCCTTGCATAAAGCCCAAGCTCGTCAAAACCACCAATAAAAGAAGCTCTTCTTTAGGCAATCCCTCCAACTAAGAATTGGCGTAAATTGCAAATGCTTTTTCGCAAATACAAGTAAATCTTATGTTTATACTTTGTACTAATTACCTCAGTAAATTAGCGAAAATATTTTTCTAGTATCTAGCGCTGTGAAGTAAATATCTTTGCAATGTCTTATCAATATTTCATATCCTACTGTAACTTGGTACTTGGTAGCACTTCTCTTTATTTCTTTCGGGATCAATATGCTTGAGAGGTTCTATCCTACCAGGGAAATGTTCCTTTCTTGATGGGAGCAAGGTTCCTATGAGGTTAAGACTTGGGGCTCGGGAGAGGGTCTAACATGAATTCGTCAGCCCCACAAAAGGATCCTGCAACTAAGCTCCATCCTATCTAGAAAATGGGTCGTTCTTGTATGTGTCCACTAATTAATCATCCATCTCCAAGGAACACTCATTAGAAGTAATTAATCATTCCCAAGGAATACTCACTAGAAGTAGTTGTCATATCTGAGTCTGTAATTTAATTTGCAATGGATAGCCTTTGACCCCAAAGAAAGAGTTTGTTATTCCATTTCTTAGTCAGAGTGCTCATATGTTAGCGTGACAATTCATCTATGTTCGCAAGGCATAAAGACAGATTGCTCTTCCACTTCTTAGTCAGAAAAGTGCTTCTGGATTGATCTAATTTCAATATTTGAATTTTTTTCATTGTTTAGGAGAGAGAGCAAGGTTTTTAGATTCAAGTCTATGGCAAAGCTAAAAGGTGCTCATACTCCATCCAAAGCACGAAGAAGAGACTGCCATCCGGGAATAAGGAGCGAGTATATGGACTTCTAAAACTCGGATATTGGAGTCCAAAAACTCTTGATGCCAATTGCGTTGCAAGATTCCGGTTTGTGTTTTTGTCATTATCTCTTCTCCCGATTGGATACCAAGGCTTCCTGTCGCAGTCCAGAGGTGTGAGATGAGCCGAGGCTTTCTCTGAACATAGTGATTTCATGCAGTGGCCGTTTAGTCAATTCAATTCGATGATCGGTGCAGGGCGAGAAATTAGAATCACTAGGTGTAGGGGGTGGATGTATAACCCTTTCAATTCTAATGTGCCTAAAAACGATGGATTCAGAATCAGCCCAAAAGCGAAAGGATGAATGGGGGAAAGAAGAATTACAACTAGGTGAGATGACATTTTTAGACCCCATAGATTTGCTGAAGTTTTCTTCAAAACAGAGCAAGTTCAGTATTTCTCTTAGACTATAATTATCATGAATGATATCCCCTTCCTTTCTCCTCTGCTTCAGCTTAACCAAACAAATTGGAAGGAAAAAAACAACCTGTTTCCCTAACGAATCACTTTCCTCGGATTCCTCCCCTTGACCCTTTCCTTTCTTCCAACTAAACACATGATAAAAGAAAACAAAAGCAAGAGAAGTAACAGATGACTGCAAATATCAATAAATTACAAGACACCACCTTCAGCACTTTATAATCTTATTTCAGAACCAAAATGGACAGATAAACGATTCAGCCTACCTAACATGCAAGTATTACAAAATAATGTATACAAATAGATTCAAACCCATTTATACAGAATAGTCAAGGGGCCCACTAGGATCGATGATAATAGAAATATCTATAGATCATATATGTGGAGACATTTTGTGTCTTAATAACAAAAAAATGCGGATATGGTCAGATATGGTCAAATGGTAAAATTTCTCTTTGCCAAGGAGAAGATGCGGGTTCGATTCCCACTACCCCACACTATCACAACCAACTATACCAAATCCTTTATGAGAGAAATAATTCTGTTTACTTACATTGTGTCTACATTCTCCAAGCAGAACAAATTCATAGATAGAAACTGCATGCGTGCCGAAGCAGGTTGGTAATGTGTTATCAAAAATTATTTGCTGACTATGATGCCAAAATACAGATTAATACTTTGTGATCCCATCAGTTGTATATTAATGTTAGCTCAAATAAAGGATTGGTTCGCGATGTACCTTGATGCTTACGTCCCTTATATAGTTTCAACTAATAAGTGAATTACAAGAGAGAGAAAAGAACATAACGGAATAAACATTTAAGGCTGCACACTCATGAAGAGTGAAAACTGGAGAGAGAAAACGGCCTACAAACTGGCCCAAGAACTAGAAAACAAATTAATGATGATACTCCAGAGTCCAGAGAACCATGTTTATTCTTCTAAAGAAAGCGATGCTTAATATGAACACCAACACTGCAAATGTTTCATAAATTAATCTCCTCTACTTTGAAGCGCTGAAATCACAAAATAGGAAACTCTAAGATGGAATGTATTCATGACAAGTGATGTGGACAGATGTGGATCTCAATCATGGTTGTCAGAATCGAGTCACGATTCGATTTGCGAATTAGATTCATGATTCTGTGCGAAAACGGTACAGATCTATAGGTGAATTAAGGTTGATATAGAATCGGAGGCAGATTGTACGATTCACGGTTCGATTCGCGATTCCATTCCCTATTCACGCAAAAACAATTCGAATCTATAGGGAATCAAGGTTTATCACAACTTACATTCGACAATATGAAACCACTTTTGCTATTTTGCCTTGTTTTTTTCTTATAGAAAAGTAAGAATAGAAGATCATATACTGTTAAGCACGGAAAACCATATTCCTTATTCAATGGGGATGAATCTACATGGATATGTAATTTCACAAATCAATCTTTTTGGTTCTTATATCCTCTAAAACATAGACCAGGGCACGGCTGCGAGGCTCGGACTAACCCACATATGTTTCCATATAAGCTAGTTTCCTACCTATTAGGCTACGAGCTTTTATTGTGTAAACTTTTTATAATGAATCTGTAACATCTATATGCATAGATCCATATAGTATAGTACTTATTTTGCTATGGGACCACGTGATCATTAATTTATATTAGAAAACAAACTTAAATATGCATTTAAGCTTATATTTTTCACTTTTACAATGTATCTTTATTATGTAGATGCATAGATATATTTTCCAATGTATTTGCAAAATTTGGACTGAAATGCTACAATTCACGATTCGATTCACAATTCGGTAACGGGTCAAATTGATTCTCAATTTGATTCGCGATTTGACAACCGTGATCTCAATACAAACCTAATTATATGAGAACCTCAAATGAAGGGATTTAACATTATTATTGGACGAGAAAAGTTTGTATTAAGAGTTCATATTTTACCTATTGATCCAGCATTGAGTTTAGGAGTTTATCATCATGGATTTGGATTTTGGAATAACCTCGTTTTGATTTGATAACCTTCATGTGAAGACTACGAAATTCAACTCTTTCTACCACTAATCTGTCTCCTCTAGGGCTGTAAACGAGCCGAATCGAGCCGAGCTTTAGAATATTCAAGTTCGTTCATTAAATTTTTAAACGAACTCGAGCTGAACTCGAACTCAATGAAAATTTGACGAGCCGAACTTGCCTAGGTTTGAGTTGAACTCGAACTTGTTCACGAGCCTTAACGAGGAAAAAATATTAGATATTTATACTCTAATATAAGTCTAGAACTTCAAAAAAAATCTATTTTAAACATAAATAAGTTCATACATGTATAAAATTATAAAAACATATTAGTAAAATTTAAGTTTATAATACTTTTATTGGTTTATACAAGTACAAGTTATAAAATTTTCATTATCTATATGTAAAAGTTTATACATATCCAAGGTTATATAGCAAAATTCTTATGAGATATACATATATTCAAAGTTCGCGAGCCTAATCGAGCCGAATATTGTCAAGTTCAAGTTCGGCTCGTTTATTAAATGAGCCTAAAATTGAGATTCAGGTTCAGTTCGTTTAGTATCCGAATCGAACTCGAACGAGCCTTTACCGAGTCGAGCCTCGAATAGTTCACGAATGGCTCAGTTCATTTACAGCCCTAGTCTCCTCCTCTCGTCCTAAAAGTCAACCATAGCTAAACGTCTTAAGTCCGTCCGTTTGGTACTTTGATTTGATAGTTTACTACATAGATTCCGCAATCTTTTCGGAAGTATAACGGTAGATTTGAAATGACAATTATTTGAAATCCTCCATAATAAGATTCTACCTATACAAGAATTCAAATAAAAAAGGATAACTCCTACCTCTGATAGTCTGATCCATCTTAATCCTGTTTTACAAGTCACCTATAGCTAAACATCTTACAAAAATTAACTTCATTTCCACATCCATCCATATAGAACCTCACAATAGTTTTCATTTGATTCGTATCATCCATTCATTTGGAAACTCACGTCTTTCTAAAGAGAGCCAGCCTTTCAAAAGTCACATATAGCTAAATATCTTATAGGTTATTTCCATTTCCACATCCATTATGGAACCTTACAATAGTTTTCAGATTGCATCATATAATCAGTTCATTTGGAATTCACATCTTCCTGAATAGCTTTTCCTCTTTATAAAAACATTGAAGAGTATCCAGGCCAACTTACGCGTACCCGGCTAATCCTGGGACTAATGGCCGCTAGCAGGTGGCCACATAAAACGCATATCTCCTACCTCTGATCCATCTTAATCCTATTTCACAAGTCGAATGTAGCTAAACATCTTATATGTTAATTTTATTTCCACATCCAATCCATATGGAACCTCACATTCGTTCTCAAATTGAATCGTATAATCTGTTCATTTGAAATTCACATCTTTCTAAAGAACACCCATTTTATAACATGTGTCCAGACTAGCTTACATGCATGATGCATCTAAACTAATCCTACGACCAATCCCACTGTCCTCTAGCAGAGCCCAAATTAAAGCCCTAGTACACAGAAAAAAATTCGTACTTTGATGACTTCAATCCAATTCCACCTCCGGAGAAAAACATTGAATTAAAAAACATTCAAAACGTTCAGAACGAAGCCATTGGTTCAGAAATTTAACCTAATTCCAGATCCAGTCGCGAAGATAAGAACCGTCGAATACTCCTCTGGCGGCGAGATCCGCTCCACATCGAAACCACTCCCCATAACCTGCGTCACCTCAACAACATCCCCTCTCCTAAGCCCACAAAGAACCTCCGCAGTAGATCCCGCCACGCTCTTCACCAAAAACTCAAACTCCCCCCTCGCTGCCGCCCACGATGGCGGCGACGCGACCGCGAGAAACGACGGCTTCGCGTTCTCAACGTCAGGCAGACGGAGCTGCAGGTACTGGCCGGCGCGCGTGTGGGACGCGGCGACGTCGGGTGTGTCGGAGACGTCGATGGTGA
This sequence comes from Vaccinium vitis-idaea, assembly GCA_963854785.1. Taxonomy (NCBI): domain Eukaryota; kingdom Viridiplantae; phylum Streptophyta; class Magnoliopsida; order Ericales; family Ericaceae; genus Vaccinium; species Vaccinium vitis-idaea. The sequence continues at coordinate 13,215,618 of OY978215.1, forward strand.
TGTGAAAGAGGGAGTCGGCGGCTTGTGTGACGGAGGCGAGAGGAGCTGGAGTCCAAACGGTGGTGGTGGTGTCTTGTTTGATGGCGGCGGCCGCGAGGGAGAGAAGACGGCGGTGGTGGCGGCGGAGGGTTAGGTGGCGGAGGAGAGACATGGGAGGGTGGGGGAGGAGGGTGGGGGCATGGGAGCGGAGGTGAGGAGAGAGAGAGGGTGGAGAGAGAGTAGTAGTAGTCATGATGCTTGATATGGTTATTATAACGGTAGAGTCTAGAGAGCGCCGCCGCTGAATTGGCGGGGGAAGGTTCTGAGTCTTCTGACAAAGTGCCGTCTGTTAAAATGCGCCGAGTGTGATTTTGTTTCTTTTTTTTTTTTCCCTAGTGAGGTTGTTGACATATCCACGTGTCCCTCTCTCTAGCTATCCTGTAAATCTGGAAAGGTCCTTAATGGAAAAAAGAAAAAGGGAGAAATGAAAGAAGGGTTCGATTCGGTTCAGTTCGGTTCGGTTTTTGGGATTTCACCGACCGTTTTTTGAAAATCCAAATGGGAACCAAACTGTTTAAATTCGGTTTGAACCGGTTCGGTTTCATTTGGTTTCGATCGGTTTCAACGGTTTATTGGGTTTGGGCTGAAAATAATAATTGGGCTTGATTGGGCAAAAATAACTCATAACCTTGGATAAAAGAATTCATCATATGGGCTATAACCTATATACTAAATTGCAAGCATTAGTCGACTTCAAAAAAGCAGAAAAAAAACAGAGTTCCAAATGAGAGCACATAGACAAAAACTACTCCAACTTCATACAAGATTTTCAAATGCCCAAACACTAATAGTCATGTAAAAGAAGTCACAGAGTTACAAAAAAAACTGAAACAGAGCCCAAAATGCTGCTGCAACTTCAAACCTTGCAAAAAGATATTCGGCAACCCAAATTGTGAAGTAGAATCAATTGAAGTGGGTGTTTCAGGAGTTAATTCAAGCGTATGGACTTTATTCTACTTGAGTTTAGTGAGTGGATTCTGTTACGGATGTTGATGAATGCACTTAAGCAATAATAGTGGTAGGACTTAGCCGCTCTGTTCTTGATCAGTCGAAGCCATCGTTCTGATATTCTTCTAAATGCCTCTCTCTTTTGCTAATGGTTGTAAGATGGTAATAATCTAGAGTATATAAATCAATGATTAGTTGACTAGGGACGAAAATAGTGAACGATTAAGGACTAAGTGGACAATCTATAGACTGATGAAGAACAAGACAAAACAGTAGGGAAGAACACTTGGTAGGAATTCATCACCCAATTAGAGTAATAATCAAGTACAACTTCTCTCTAGAAATAATGCTTCTCTCTCTAGAATCACCATTTGATCCGTCTAATCGTCTTCCCAAAATGAGGGAGAATGTCCTATTTATAGGTCATTCGACCTCTTTTCTGGGCCGAGTGGACTAATAAATTATGGACACGTGTCACATAAAATCGTGCGCGAATATTCCTTTAGTACTGTCAGGCTGCGGGCCCTCGCGACACCCGCGAGAGGGTCCTGTGAGGATCTTGCGGGTGCTACTCCGCGAGTGCCTCTCCGCGACGAATCCTTGTTCCTAGACACCAAACCATAAAATCTCCAGTAATCCCAAGAAACGGCATGGTCAAGGCTTGCCTCGGTCTCGTCGTTGCCGCTATCGGGCATGGTCGAGCCTCTACCTTGCCATCACTGCATGAGCGGCATGGTCCTCAGTCGTGCCAATACCATGACCAAGCCTCTAATTGGCTTTCCCTCAGGCCCTGCCAAGTCAACCGCGATGGAACACATTGTCCGGGTTAAAATCATCTTTGGAGGGCCGACGTCTTTCTTCATCATGCCCCAAAATCTTGAGGAATCACAATCAATTTTCTCATTGTCATCTCTTGTCCTATATTTGAATGGCGTAGGCCGTGGCCTCTCAATCGAGGCACCCCTGTTTGTCACTCGAAAATCTGGCTAAGTATATAAAAATCAATTTTCCAAAAAGTTTTGATTTGCGCGACGAAAAGTGGCAGTAATTGTTCCTTGGAGTTTTCTAAGTCCAACGGTATAATCGAATGATCTTTTTTATTAGGGGAAGGTTGTCTTTCGGCCCTTTTCTTCAGAGAAAAACCTATTGTTGTTTGCCTTTATACTAGAGGTGGAGAGATGAGATTTTTATATGATTGGAATTTCAATTTAATTTTCTGGCAATGCCATTATTTACGAAATGGGGGTACTTTCTTATTTTCATTAAATAAATTAAAGTAAAGATTTGTACTTAACTTTATTTATTGAAAATAATTACCAAAAGGGGTCAATGGCCCAAGGCATAGCGGTTCAAGGGGTCCAGTGACCAGCAGCATCAGTGAGTCGGGCAGTCAAATGGTGTGGAGGGTCACGCAGCCAAGGGGGCTTCAGCAGTTCTGCCCATGCGGTTTTGATCTAGCGTAATGGGGCATGCGGCAATGGGTCTTGCGAGTCTGTGGGCTCCGGTACAGGTCCAGCTGGTTGGAGGCGCTACTAGTCGTGGGGTCTCGTGGGCCTGTGGCCCATGCAGATTTAAGGCTCCACCAGAATTTGGGTTAGAAAAAATTACAATTAAGGTAAGAAAATAAATATTTATTACCATTAAGGTCAGTCACTCTTTTTAAATACCATTAAAGTCAATCACTCTCTTTTTTGGGTTTAGGAATTTTCATAGGGTTTTTTTTGGGTTTAGACACTTTCATTAGGGTTTAGGCATTTAGGGTATACAGTTTCGTAGGGTTTTAGAAATTTAGGCACTTTCATTATGGTTTTGGGGTTTAGGCATTTAGGGTATCATACGGTTTCTTAGGGTTTTAGAAGTTTAGGCACTTTCATTAGGGTTTTGCGGTTTAGGCATTTAGGGTTTTAGAAGTTTAGGCATTTTCATAATGTTTTAAGATTTTTGAGATTTAGGTACTTTCATACAGTTTTTGGGGTTTTAGAACTTTTATACATTTTTTTGGAGGCGAGAGGATGTCGTCCCTTGATTCATTAGGGTACCCAATTCATTTGAACTGACAGGGAAGCTAAAAAAAGAACACGTGAGGGGGCCCTACCTTGTGGATAATTTGGGAGAAACTGTACTATCTCCTTATGGGTACAGTTTTTGTTAGCGCCTAGAGTGCAATGTATAGGGGTCCTGAAAAATGGATTGACATGTGGCCATGCAGTTCAAGATGCATTAGGCCATGCAGTTCAAGATGCTCCATGCAGTTCCCAACCCACGTGGCTTCAAGGCCCAAGCAGGTGTGCTCCTCCGGATTGGGCCACGCAGGATGGTGAAAGTGGGAGACTTACAATTCCATATCTATAACTCCAGATCTGGGTCTCCGTCGTCCAAAAACAATGGGGAGAGCTCTTTTCCCTAAGTAGAGGGACTCAACCATCTCACATCCGTGGACGTGGGAGAGGAGCAGGTGGGAGAACAAAATAGAGAGAGAGAGAGAGAGAGAGAGAGAGAGTCTAGACAGTGGATGACTGAGAGAGGGAAAGAAGGAGGAGGAGGGAGGCGTGGGGATGAGGGGGTAGAAACCCACCTCTCTCTCCCTCTCTCTCTCTCCACGCTAATGAATCATTACTTTGAAAACATACAATATCATTCCCCTTCCCCCTCTTCATGCCCTTGTTCTCCTTCTCCCTCTCAATTTCATTTTTCATCTCAACATCCACCACCTCATAATCTTCTTTCATACTTACCCGAATTTTGTAACTATCTTCCTCTTCAATTCTCTTAAAAGCCTTTTCATAAACCACACTTCTTTCTAACATGAAGTAGGTCGCGTTCCATACAAGCTTAAAATTGATGCTTTCTAGTTTCTATATTGGCACGTCCTAAACTTTGTCAAAACCTAGAAGGTAGATCTCACATACTTCACAATATTGCGCAACCTCATGATAGGCTCATTAATCTCCTTCAAATCTCTTTCAAACCATCACAAACAATAAAATTCAATATGTGATCGCAACTTCTAACATGCAAAAACTGATTATTTTAGACGCTAGCCTTTTTGTTCCCTCAGTCAAAAAAAATCCTTGTACATTATTAGCAGGTTGCTGTGTGGCTTACACGAAGGTGTTATAAAACTGCATAAGAGCAACAGCAGTAGAATGGGTAAAACCCATTTTTGGGTAAAATAGACAAGAGAAGGAAGAAAAAGGGTGCTGCAGCAGCTAAGCCAAAACACTGTTTCCCATCCATATATGAACAGTACTAAGGTAAATGTAGCTTGGCACTGTTCACCAGCATCCCATTTTTTTATATTTCTCTCTCTCTCTCTCTCTCCCCTACCCGACTGCTGGACCACGATCGACGGTGACGGAGACGAGGGCGACGGCGACGATCGTAGTGGGTTTCTTCGACTGGAGATGGACGATCGACGGAGATGGAGACGATCGACGGAGATGAAGATGGAGAACGACGACGATCGACGGAGATGGAGAACAAGATCGACGGAGACGGAGATGGAGATCAACGGACGGCGATGAACGACGGCGATGGGTATGGATGACAGCGAGGTGTATGAACGACGGCGATGGGTATGGCGATATTATATATATTTATTTATTTATTTATTTAAAAAAACGAAAAACAATATTTTGATGAGAGGTAAGGTAAAATGAATAGATTGTTAGAGTGTTGATGGTGACAGGGTAGCTATATGCACTGTACACAAGGTATTTTGGCCAAATTTTTAGACTAGCTGCTGTTTTTCTCTAACACTCGCATTTGCATATTCAAAAGCACACATTCCTCACATAACGTGGATGGGAAAAATTAGGTCTAGAATACGTTATCTGGAAACCTCAGGAAATATACATCCCATGGCACAACTACAATAGACTCACCGAGTACACCGGCAGTTAGTAAAACAGCTAAACTTATATGCCCAATCAGCGATTAACCTAGACAACCCGTGTCAAATTTAGTGTATATTTCTTGATATCGAAAGCCTTGAGAATTTCAAATAGCAAGACAGAAGCTACAATGGATTATCAAGAAACAGAGGTCTCAAAATTAAGTTCTGTATGGAAGTGAACCAGACAAGGTTTAGTAATCAGGTCATCTTCCAAAAATCCTGAAAATAAATCTTAAAATATACATGTCCACCTTGCATATTCCCCCTTATTATATGACAAAGATAACACAAAAGGGGAGAATGGCAAAGGCCCTCGTCTCTGTTTTTTCGCCACAATCCACGGTTGGGATACAAACAGAAAAGAAAATCCTGATAAGTTTCGTCTTCAAAAACAAGTAACTCCGATGCTGGCATCGCCAGC